>JAQMYL010000038.1:25104783-25116193 GCA_030014365.1 Clarias pachynema
GTTTATGCACCTAGTTGAACAACCAGACAGTAAGGCGTTACAATAGTCCAACCTAGAGGTGATAAAAGCATGAACTAATGCTAGCATGAAAGGTTTTTCTGCATCGTTTAGCGACAATAAATTGTGTTAACACAATTCCAAAAGGGAAAGACATAAGCATTAGTTTTAGAGAAGCAATTGTTGAAGCACATTAATCTGGAAAGAGTTATCAAACAATTTCGAGTTCAATAAGAAAGATTATTCACAAGTGAAAAGCATTCCACTTGCATTATAGGGACTGAGCATGTTAAATGTTTAAGGTTATCATACCACGATTAGAAGAAAAGTGTGAAGTCCCTTCCTACTTTAAACGCTCCCTAACCTTTGTGGTCATGAAGTCATTTGAAAGACTGGTGTTGGCTTATCTGAAGGACATCACTGGACCCTTATTGGACCCCCTGCAGTTTTCTTATAGGACAAACTTGTCTGGAGATGATGCAGTCACCATAGGACTACACTTTATCCTACAATATATTAACAAATCAGGGACTTCTGCAAAGATCTTGTTTATGGACTTGTGTGTGGTCTCTGAACAATCCAATAAAAACATGAAGGATCAAGGGAAGGAAGTCTGCAAGGCTGCAGTTCAAGAACCTAAGTGGAATTTGTCAGTGGCGGCGATCAATGCATGCATCTCCTCGTTAAAAGGACTGATGAGGATCCATATAGTAAGCCATTACCTGGAATGGTCTGACCTGGAAACATGATTATTTGATTTCCAAATGTCTTAGTCTTAAATTAGATCTCACTCTGAAAAGGCCACTCGTGGCACATCTGTAGCTGCCAATAGAAGATGTACTGTAATGAAGCGGAAGGAAAGGACTTACTTTGTTGTCAATGTAAAGGACATATGAGTCCATATTCTTGTTGCTTAGTTAATACGCTTAGTTAATGTCTTATATTGTCATGAACTGAGACAATGCATGATGCAAGCCCATATTTTCTTCATGAATATTGCTAAGGTTAAAAATCATCAAAAAAAAATCACAAACAAATACCACAAACCCAAAAAGGTGTTTAATTCCTTCCTTCCTTGCCATACTTCCTAAGAAACAAAGGCTACTTAGGAAGTATGGCAAGGAAGGAAGGAATTAATCTAAATGTAACCAGACACAGGTTTATACACCGATCAGCCATAACATCAACACCAACAGCAGGTGAAGTGAACAACTTTGGTTGCCAACTATACACCAGCAAACTGATGAAAGACTCAAGGGCACCCAAAGCTCACCCTTGGTTCACCATGGTCTGATGTAACATACCGTGAACAGTGGGTATAAAAAAGTGATCATTTGAATAGGAGGGAGGTGATCCTTTTCCAAATCAGTGATTCTGTTTTTTTTCTGACATGTTCATGTTATATCTTTCATTTGGATGTTAAAAATTGCACTAAGAAAATACAGCTGGTTGAAACAAAAAAGCAAAGCGAAAAATTTTATTATTTTAAAGAGGGGTGATTCTTTTCTATACCTACTGTAGGTGGGCAAGTGTGTGTGCTTCACTCCCCTTGTAGAAAAAAACAGGATGCAATATTGGAAGAAGACTAGCATTGTGTGTGCCCTTTTGTGTGCTTCTGCTTCTGCTTCTTTCTTTGCACTTAGCGACTGGTTTACCTTATTTTCTATATTTTCAGCCATCTGTGTGAGTACCTTTACACCCGCAACACATCAGCCTGAGCCCTAAAAAGACCATCGCCCATCAATACTTCTACTAGCATAAATTAACTTTAATTATGTTTATTTTTTAACCCTAGTCAGAATGTATAGTGGGCGGCACTCCAGGGTCCGGGTTCGATTCCTGTCTCTGTGTGCCTGGAGTTTGCATGTTCTCCCTGAGCTTAGTGGGTTTCTTTCAGGTACTCTAGTTTCCTCCCACAGTCCAAAGACATGAAGATTAGGCTAATTGGCTTTCCCAAATTGCCTGTAGTGTGTGTGTGTGTGTGTGTGTGAGACACTGAAGAAAACTAAAGAAATATAGACTAGCCGTGTTTTAACTTGTACATTCAGATTAAAGATTAAAACTGAGGATATTGCTGCATTCATTAGTTTCACACAAAATAGCTATTGTTGTGATTGAAACGTTTTTTTTTCCTCAACCATATCTAAAATGCTCGAAATCGGAGGGGAAAGGCCTACAAATAGAAAAGCCATATCTCAAAATAATCAGTAAAAAATAAGCATTATTTTGTTCCTTACCTCCCTAACAGCTCACATACATTCAGCTGATGTCGCCCCGATACATTATATCAAACTATATCGGCAAGATATAGCATGGAGAGCATTTTGGAAGATGTCACAGAAACGTTGTGGCATTTATTCGAAAATGCTCACCAGATGATGTTTGGAAGAGGAATCAAAGCTAATACTATCCAAGTAAAAAAAAAATACTGAAATCCAAATGAAGTTTTCAACTTTCCCTTAATCTAGTGTACACCATCCTCACGGGTCATCCTTGATGTTGTTTGGTCCCACTTCCTCGCTCAATGGCATGGGATCAAATCTGACCCTGCAGACAGCCTCCCGGAACCGTAACCACCTGAGCCACCTCTGCTGGCCTCCCAAGTTTGTGTGTGAGGATGAAATAAAGAGATATAGTTCAAGTAAAGAAACATTAATGTTGGACTGAATGCCATCAAAAAGAGCTCCAGCACAAGAAAAAAAAAACAGATAAAGAAAGAGTGAATAGAGGTATAGTGAACAGTAACCTAAACATCACTCTCTTCCTGACTGCCTGCAAAGGGGAGAAAAAGCAAAAAGCACTTTATGAGGTAAACCTTTTAGAAGTCATTTAAAATTCCTTTATGAAACAAATCCTACCATCCTATTACAAATTGTTCTGGAAAAAAAGTTGAAAAAAAGATTCTTACAAAGATGGCTGGTAGATAAGATCAAGATGTCCAAAGACTAAAGCCCATGTTTAATGCTGATGTATGGGTGACATTTTGTGGATGCTTTTCAGACGTTAGTACTAGGAGCCAGACATGCCACTCTGAGGCCGACGTCACCAATACGTACAGTATGAGTAGTGTTTTGGCTGATGCTAGTCTTGGTTTCTACTTCTGATTTTATGTGAGCACTCAGGAAACTATTCTGAATGATGTTTTTGGATTTCTGGTGGCAGTGGTGGAGGGTGGGGGTGTTGGTGTTTAGGGGTATCTCTGTGAAATGAGGTTTTGGAGGGTGAGAAGTCTGCTCAGCTTTTTATATTAAACAATTCAGTAAATAAAGAGCTTGTCAATTTAAGTGTGAAGATGTAGCTAACTTGTGTTTACTTGTGCTACTATACAGCCAACTGTACAATTGAAAATGGGAAGGGAGGGGAAGACTTTCACAAGTGGGGACCTGCAAAAGTGTCTAATGCAGTTTTAGAAAGCACTTCTTATTGTGTACTCCCTTGTAGTATTTCTTCTAATTTAGTTATTCAAAAGGTTAAAAAAAAAAAAATGTATTCTCAAATTTTTTTTACCTGGATGATGGTTTTAGCCTGGTATTGTGATGTTTGGCTAACATGCAGTTCTGTTACACTGTTGTTGAGTTTATTTTAATTCAGCATTAATGAGGTTATGCTCATTAATTCAGTAAATCCTGTCATTTATGATTTTATAGTTAAATTGGGTTAAGCAATACCTATAAGTTGTTTAATACAACTGTTACAAATGTCATTTTTCCTACCAAATCAGCTGTGAAAATGGGTGATGACTTGTAATAAACAACAGCAATATTTTATTGCCTTTGTATTACCTTGTTTGTTTTCTCTTTTCTTTATTTCTTTCTTATTTGAATGGATTCATGGCTGTCAGAGATGTCTCTAGGAGAGATGCACAACTCGAACCCTTAAGCTTTTGTGGGAATTCTGTTGGTTTTTCAGTTGTTGCCCAAGTTTCATTTTATTTTTAATAAAGTAATGTCTGCACATACTTCTTGCTTCATTTCTCATTTATGACAATAGTAATTAAAACTTTTGTAATTAAACAGCAACAAGCTGGATTTTACTGTAAAAACACTGAAAACTTTACAGTTATTTTAATACTGTACTCTAATACATGGTATATAAAATGAATGTAGATGTAGTGTAAAATAACAGGATAATGCTGATGTCACTGTCATCTCGACAGGGATGACTTGGTGCATAAATTTAACTTCACATTTAGAAAAAAAGCTTTCAATTACATGTACATTGAAAAGAATTTCACTGTGAAATAACAGTAAAATTCTGGCAGCAGAGATACAGTTATTGTACAGTACATTTAATTTAAGAAATAAAAGAAAAACAAAACCCATACAGTAAACATTAAAATAAAGCAATAAAATATTGCTGTAGTTTACTAAAGGTCCTTAATTATTTGTACAGCTGACTTTGTGAGACAAACAATATCTATAATATTGATTGGTATTACAAACCTGATGGGTATCATAGGTAGGTAGATACTGTAGGTACAGTAGGTAGGTATTGAAGGTGGATAGATAGATAGATAGATAGATAGATAGATAGATAGATAGATACTTTATTGTCATTTAGTTTCAGTGAGCAAAAACTGATTAGTGTTAAGGAAGCTTATTTTCCATATTTAAATATCTAAAATAATACAAAATAAAATACAAATCCCAGGAAATTCCAGGTTCTCACTGCTTTTTGAAAATCTTCCCATTGTACTGCTCTATAATAGCATGAATGAATACAAAGTAGCTACATTTTCAGACAAAAATGTTCAATTAATTGCTTAAAACACACGTGGTGTGCTGATAATAGGCTAGCCTAAATTTATAAGAAGTTTTAAATAATAACATCACCTCAAACAATCTTTACAAAGATCCAAACCAACATTTTAATGTTAGTTTCACAGGCTCAGCACGCTCTTATCTATGAAATTAAATTTAAATCACTTTTACATTCGAGACAGTAACAAATGTACTCTGTCTAAGTGGGCTTCACTAAATTCATTTACATTCACACAACAATTCTTATGGTTCTGCTTGCTTTGCCTTTATTTATCATGGCACCATTCTGTGATCCAGTTACTTGGGATATAAGCCTTTAATTCCTTATAACATTTATTATTGTTAATGGCAATGCTTCCTTGACTTTATCTTTATTTAGATTTTGCATTTCAGAATTTTAATAATTCAGGTGTTAATTCTTTTCATTCATTGATCTTCTATACTGCTTATCCTGTGTAGGAGATGCAAATCCATCACAAGGCGCGCGCACACACACACACACACACACACACACACACACACACACACACACACACACACACACACACACACTACAAGCAATCAAATTGTGAATGGCAATTCACCTAATCTGCATGACTCTGAACTGTGGGAGGAAACTGGAGTACCCTGAGGAAACACACCAAGCAATGGGAGAACATAGAACATGCACACAGACCCAAAGTAAGAATCGAACTGGCTCACTATTAAGCCACCATGTGACCAGTGTTCATTCTGTTCATGATTTATATATGGGTGTAAAGATGGCTTAGTGATTAGCATTGTTGTCTCATACCTCCAAAATTGTATAGTTTAATAGTTTTTTCTGGTCTACGCTCCTGCGCTATCTGCTAGAGAGAAATAGTAGACTGATTTGCAGTTGACCCTTGAGGATAAACAATGGAATAGTGTAAATCTGGCAGATTCACTTATCTTCAGTCTCTGATTAAGATACACTACCTATTCAGAAGGGGGGAAAAAGCACATTATGGTAGAAGAAGTTTGATATAAGGGTGAGCAGGGTCTTTGCATGCTGCTGAGTGTGGTCATAAATCTTGCAAATTAATTGTTATCCTGCAATTTGAAATAATCTCTTTTCTTGTGAAAATCTGATTAAATAAAACATGGGTTAGGAGTAACTGGTTAACCTTAATACATTAATTTAAGTGTTTGTCAAGGTTATACATTATGAACTTTAGCCTGTTTTAGCTGTATTGGTTTTTGCCCTCAAGATGAGTGCAACAAGCTTAGACATCAAGATAAACAACATCTATATAAATAAAAGTAAGGTTTTGTCTGTATATTGGTTAGAACTCGTTCTTTAAATGATATCTTTATGTTTCACGCATTGGAGGACCCGAAAGCAGTCTCAGAAACATTTCTGTATGTATTTCTGTCCAGCCAGATTTTGTCAAAACTGGTCAGACAGAATGTAATTAAACTTTTACAGTACTTAGGTATTTGCCTGAAGTTAAACCTGGGGCAAAAAGTTGAGTAGAAGTGAAGTTATGAGCAGTTATGTGCCAGATTTAATAATCTACTTTAAAATAAGCTACTAATAAGCTACTTGCTCAATGTAACACCTGCCCCAATAGATATTAATTAGAAAAGCTAAATTAAATATTTTTATTTTACTTTAGTTAATATTTTCATGCTTGAAATAACAGCGCTGAAGTGATATAAGTGAATTTTATTTTGAATTTGAATTTTATTTATTATGAAAGTACAATTTAACATAAACCAGGCGTAAGATTTGATAACAACCTTAAACTTACAACCTTTCTTTCTTTGTATTAATAATTTAGGTAGAGAGTTCTGCCGTACAGAAAGACGGGCAGATATGTACGTGAAATAATAATAATATCTCTGATTACATTATAGCTGATCAGTTTATTTTTAGCTTTAACCTTTTACCTATTTCTAAAAACTCTTTCCCCGTCAACGACGGGCACTAACGCCAGTACCAAATATTATTAAAATGCAACATTCTTCACTAAAAACCTTGTGGTGTGCTGTCTATAATTAGTCTAAGTCTCCGCCCACTTTATCATCAAACCTGTCAAACAGTGGAGGGTCACAAACGCGCGCATGCGCGAACACACACACACACACACATAGAAAATGCTCCTCACACTTCAACTTACTTCCGGAATAGTGTATCTGTCCGTGGCATCGGGCGAATATCAGGCAGGGGAAGGAAGAGGAGTTTGCTGGAACAGACATGCTCTGAAACCACATAAATATCCGGGTGATTGTCCTGCTCATGAAGACACATAGGACACAGACGTCTGAGAAAGTTAAAAGAGACAGTTTCGTTCAGCGGTGTGACGTGACGGGCAGTGTCGAGTTCTGCTCTCTCCCTCACTCTCTCTCTCTCTCTCTCTCTCTCACACACACACACACACACACAGAGGGAGACAGCTCTGGAGCTCTTTAGGCCAGTTGGTGCTAACGTTAGCCAGCACTACTAGCAGTAGCCACTAACTAACTAAGCTACTGTAGGTTCCTTTGTGGAATTGAGGCGACATTTCGCACTACAGTCCACCACTGGATGGATATGACAGCGTGATTCAACCGGACTCTAAGAAAAAAAAGGTAAAAATGCTTCACTGAATATCATTGTTTCCAATTCATTGTTATGTGTTGGAATAATAGGGCCTGACGGAAAGCTCGTTAGCTAGCTTCGCTTAAAGTAGTTCATGATCTTCTCTAGACTAGCAATCGCTATTTTTATCTTCGGCTGTATAACTACACTGGGTAGCTAGCTCGCTAATAATAGCTATGGACAGCACTGGTTGATAAGGAGAAGAACCAGGTGCAAAGTCATCCGAGTCAAGGAATGTGGACGTTTACTGTATTGTAAAATTATTTGGTAGTTGGTGTATAACAAATAATATAAAGGAGTGCCTTAAGTAAATAAGTCACATTGCTGGTTATAACAAGCTAGCCAGCTAAATTAGAACAAATGCGTTCTGTGTACGAGTGTGAGATACAGTATCAGCTCGTCTAGTTTCTGAAGAGGAGAAAGTAAGTGTCACACCGGTGTGAAAGTTAAATCTAAACCCGTTAACAGCGTTATTCAGTGGAATAATAACTGGAATTTCAGCCAGAGGATAACGTACACCTCCAACTTGGACACTTTCTTTCTTTCTTTTTTAAACTAACACATGGGCGGTGTCAGGGTGGGGCCCCTAAGACATTTCTGTCGTTTATTAAAACAGTGAACCCCCCCACAACCCCCCCCCCCCCCATGTTTACCTGATATGAATTTAATGCAATTGTTGATTAAGGCACAAATCCCGACTCACTAGTTATCTTTTGATATAAAATGATATCAGAGAAGCGGAAAGCTGTTGATTTACTTAGTTAAGGTGTTTGGCAGCATGATTTTTTTTTATGTCTGAATCCGAGCCTGAAATTTGCACATACCTGTGTGTGTGTCTGTCTGTGTGTGTGTCTGTCTGTCTGTGTGTGTCTGTCTGTCTGTGTGTGTCTGTCTGTGTGTGTGTGTCTGTCTGTGTGTGTGTGTCTGTCTGTGTGTGTGTCTGTCTGTGTGTGTGTGTGACTTGCAGGTTATCTTCGAGCCAGTTTTACACTCTGCCATCTCTGAGGTCTTTTAAAATTATAACTTTGTAAAAAGTAAGATTTCTGTAACAGACTGCACAATGACTTTTATTCTTCATGTTGATTTAAGTATTGTTTTTTATGACATTCTGCCATACGTGGTGTTTCATACGGTTGTAATAGTGAAATTAATGCTATAAGCACGGCATTTGTTTGCTAACTGCACAAATGGAATCTGTAATGAATTTTCTGTTTCTTTCCATGCTGTGGCCTTTTCTGTCTTATTATGTAACTGTGTTGAGGCATTTTCAATAAGCTGCTTTTCGTTTAAATCCAATATTTTTTGTTTATATTTTGCTGTTGCCACTACAGTCTTTTGAGGATTGTGTAATCATACATTCTCCTATCCCTCGTTGTTAGATGAATGTCCTAGCAGTCCCCAACCTGTAAGACCAGTGATGTCAACCCCTGACCAGAGATTATCCTTTGCGATGTCTGATTGTGCTCACAACAGGAAAAAAAAAGCAAGCCAAACTTTTCAAACTTGTGACCACACTGTATGGTTTTCTCTCTGATTTGATGTTGTGGAAAAATTATAATAACACACAATATCCAAATCATGAGCTCACCCCTTTAAGAACACACAATGTGAAATTCTCACAAGGGGCCAATGTTACTGTGACATCAGATTTGTGTGAGCTTCTGATCAAATTTCTGATCAAACACGCAGTGTGAGTGCTGCTTAACACTAAAACTCATCAATTGGGATGGCATTGGATTACTCAAAACTCACAGGACAACTTCAAGTATGATAGTAGCGATAGCAAACCATAAAATTGCCAGTGACGGAAATAAATATAATTTTTGTTGTAGGCTCACTTGATTGATATTTCTGACAGTAGTCCTCATCCTGCTAATTGATAATGTAAACAAAATATAGTTTTTTTTTTTTCAGTCACTTTTCTATTGTTCTTGCATTTTTATCATATATTATTCCGGCTACATAAGTTCCGACTACTAATTTGATTGGCCAAGTGATCTTCTACAATTACTGTTATTAAGTTAAACAGCACTTTACATTTCATTGTTTTTATCAGTCCGCTTGTCTCTGTTCACTACAACACATTCTTGGAATAGTTCTTTACATTGGCTCTGTCACTATATATTTAGACATTTTGGCCATTTTGTGTCTTATTTGTAAAACTGTTGTATAAAAGCAATATTACACTTTGCAGTTATGGTGTTGTACTAAGTATCAGAATGGTTGCGATTATCACTATTGTTCACAGGATATTAACAGATATTACTTAAATTTGCCTTGGAGAATGTTACTGCATGTTTCTGTCTTTTATCAAATTAGGCTTATCCTATCACATTTATCTGTATAGCGCCTTTAACAGTGGTCGTTGTAATAGAGCAGTGTTACAGAAATAAAAAATTCCTGAGATGACAGGAGCAAGAACCCTCGAGATGAACCAGACTCGCTCATTCTTATTTGGGTGAATGATACCGGATAGGACGACCATGAATCAATCCTTGGTGTAGCTGTATGCTATAAGGTTGAAAGTTCATAAATGGCTGCTGCAATCTCACAGTCTAAAACAAGCATTAAGCAATTTGTTTTGTAAAGTGCATTGACCAGCTAAAAGAAAGTCACTATATGGACTTTAAATGATAAAATACTTAAGAGAGTATGACTGGATAATTGCTGCAGTGATTAGTAGAAAATCAGCTGACAGCAATTCTTTTAACCCAAACTGATGTAGTATGTAGCTACATCATGAAAAACTTTTTCAGGGCTTTTTCTTGTGTTTTATCTGGTATCTGGAGTTCCTACCAACTCACAAACTGTGAAATTAAACAACTTAGTCAGTTTTTAGTAGGCAGCCGCAGTCAGACATCATGTGAGAAAACGACCCTAAGCTGGTTTCTACATACAGTAAGACCTCAATTTTCCTCCTTCCATGGGCTGTCCGAACAGACCCAAACACTTCCATCAACTTGGGGCAATAACAACTTCACCAAACTTTTCCTAAAAGATGGATTAGTGTCAACTGTCAGTGACTAAACTGGAGATGAGGACAATGTACAGTAAGCAAAGTAATTAAGTTTATGCTAAGTGTGTTTCTTTGGAAGCATATCACAAGCTAACAGCAGAGGTAAATATTAACAGCGTTCATAAAGTTAGCGGCGTCATTTGCTACAACCGCCAGTCAAAGTAGGATTTTTCTGCTGCTGTGGTGTTAGCGCCATCACAGTTTCTGTTGCGTCAAAGAGTATTGATCACTTGTAAGGATCTAGGTCATGTTTAGGGCTGTGTGAGTAATGTTACTTCTACAAAACATGAAAATGACTGAACAACAAAAGTGTTAGATTCTCCCTTAAAAATGTTCTTTCTTCAAATGCCTGTGAGCAGGGGTAAAAGTAGTTTTAAATTCTTACTGGTACTATTTATCTGAGAGGGAAAGAGCTGATTGACTCCTTAGAAACTTTTGACATTTACTTTATAGTTCCACTTATTCTGCTTTAGAGTATCATCTAACTTCTGGGTTCTGGGGTTAAATCCCTGCGAATAGCATTAAATGGAGAGCTAGTGCACCATGTAGGGTGTACAATCCCTAGTAGTGTCCTTGCTCATGGTTTAGAGAGGGATTTTGTTAGAAGGCCGTTATCTTTGTAGCTCGCCTTGGGCAGAAATAAAACGATTGATATACAATTTGGAGTGCCTTAGAAACAATTACTAATCACACAAAGTGTTGTTTAAGATGACATAACACTATCAGATGTGTTTTTATGCAGAAAATGCTTCTGTAACTATAAGACACTGTTATGCATGTGCCATATTGGAGCAGTCAAGATCCACTAGTAATAATCAAATATAGTGGGATTGAGAAATGCAGATTCTACAAAAACTGACTGTAATTTGCTTAATTCTGAAATGAAATTTGGTTTAACTACCGTTTTATACACACTCCAGTTAGGGGTGGGCGATATAACCAAAATCTTCTATCACGATAGAAGCAATTTTCTACCTCGATAACGATATATATCACAATATAGCAATTTGTATCTGAAAATGCATAAATAAAAAT
>JAQMYL010000038.1:25161065-25177030 GCA_030014365.1 Clarias pachynema
CATTACCAACTCCGCGAGGTAGACAGGAGCCAGACCATTGATGGCCTTAAACACAAACACCAGAATCTTAAACTCCATCCTAAACCGCACTGGGAGCCAGTGGAGCGAGCGGAGGACTGGACTGATGTGAGAGCGTTTAGTCTAGAAGTCAATCACCACACCTTAAGCCATCCAAGCATGCATTTTACCTGTTGAATAGGAGCGTGAATGGGGAGTAATAATTGGGTGGTATCAGTGGGTTGCCAGATTGACTGTTATAGCATATTTGCTAACAAGAGCTGAATCATTTTTACATATTTATGGAAACAAATTAGAACATGTACAGAAAAAAAATGGAACTATAAATATCGGTTTGTTTCTGATAAGCAAGCCGAGGGCGACGGTGGAAAAACCCGCTAAAATGATGTCATTTTTGGTACGAATTTAAATCTTAATGCCAAGAGTAATTGGGAACATGGCACATCATCACATCCTGGAGATCATGTACACTGTCCAACACAGAATGAGAGACAGTTTTGATCACCCTGACACAAAATGAATTAGCAGAGTTAATAAATACTTGCCTGGTGTGATCACCTGTTTCACCCGAAACGTCATGGTTATTACCTGTGATTAATATTAAACATCAAAACCTTCATGCGAAACCTTTAAAATTCAGAAACAGACGCATTTATGGCAAAATGTGTGTCAGGAATATGAGACTGTACCAACGTCTTAAGACTTAAATTTGAAGGAAGTGCCTGAGACTGCGCTCTAATAGATTTGTGCCTGTGCTTTGGTTTGACCCTTTAAGGTAAGAAAAAAAAGGACAAATATATAAGCCTGCTGTTCATAGACTTCAATTCAGCATTCAACACAATCATCCCACTATACTATATAACAAAGTGGAGTCTACTGGGTTAAAATGGACGCCGCCTCTGAGGGATAGGGTTGAGGGCCTCTGTTCAGCCCGTGATCAAGGCCCTTAACCCTGTCTGCTCCAGGGACTGGAGCCTGTATAATAATTGAATATTTATTTTATTTATTTAACTGGATCCTGGACTTTTTGACTAGGGACATAACACCGAACACTGGCTATCCAGTTGTATCATAAATTGAAAAACACTCTTTGTCTCATCTTCCTTAAACATTCATACATTGTCATAATTTATCCATGGACATTTGTGATCATATGGGACTTGCATAGGAATGTTCGGGTAGATTTGATGAATGCAAGCTTATTATTTTATCTACAGTAATTATGCATTGTAGTGTAATCAAAGTTTCATTAAATGTTTATCTTTAATCACATAGGCACTTACAAATAAAGTATTCTATTACTTTTAGAGTAACTTGTGATGAGATCGCGGAACTTGAAATGCATAGATTTATGTTTTTAAAGGAGCGGTTAGCCGTTTTTAACAGCACATACAGTAGCAAAGCAAACACTGTTAGAGCATTTGAGGAATACTAGCTTGCAAAAAAAGGATTAAATTTTTTCTTTGGACTTTTTCAAATTATGCCATTTTAAAAAGCAATTATGTTTATATATTATATAAATATTTTTTTTATAATAACATGCAAATCATTTAACAGTATAACAAGAACCTGGATTTTTTTTTCTGGACTTCATCTCAGCCTGGTCATGAACCTTGCGGATCTCAGACTGTGCGCTCCTGCTTGTGACTGGATATTAGACTTTCTAGTAGACTGACCGCAGGTAGTGAGACTGAACAACTGATCCACTCAAGGCTGCTGTCTGAGCACAAAATTGCTTATCCACCTGGATTGTAATTTCATCTTCAGATTTGCGGATGATGCAAACATTCCAGGGCTGATCCACAGCAGCGCTGTGTGTTCCTACCACCAGCTAGTAAAGAAGGCATCTACCTACGGAGAGAACACGAAGCGAGAGAAAAGCCCTCCAGAGAGACGTCAAGGCTGCAGTGAGAATCATTGGCTGTCCCGTGTCCTCCATGGACACTGCAGACTGTTCAGATGGAGGAACTTGGGCTACAACCTGAGACACCTCAGACCAGAGAGCATAAGCACCAACTAGTCCAGATTCACCAACAGCTTCTTTTGCGAAACCAGTTTATTGACATTGAGACAAACAGACTGGGGTCAGAAAACCCCCAATACCCACACACCACCCTGCAATGAGACTGGCCCTCGACCACCACCTTTGACCCACCCGCACGCTCACACACACAAACATACAATGAATCTGTACCAAATTAACTCTAAATTACTTTTATGCCCGTCCTGTGGCAACATGGAGCATAAATCTGCCATTACGTAATATCAATATTAATCAAACCTCGTCATACCTTGTATGGAAAGTAGCATCCTTATTGAGCTATTTCTCGGTGCTATTTCTTCCTTCTCTCCCTCAGTGTAATACCAATGTTTTTCTATCCTTCTACATTAATGGTGCTTTCTATTAGGTTCTGTTGCCTTATACAGTACAGTACTGGGGTAACAGTATTCTTCTTCTTCTTCCCAGCCTAGGATAGTGCCTTTTTGTGATAAAAACTGTAAATGACCTTTTTGTTAAACACCCTAGATTTCCAAATGTATTCAATCGCCTGTCTTCACATGCAGGCTCGCAGTCTCCACTCTAATTCACCCAAAGGTGTTCTATCAGGTTGAGGTCAGGCCAGTCAAATTCTTCCACACCAAACTCGCTCATCCATGTCTTTATGGACCAATGGTGCGCAGTCATGTTGGAACTGGTATGGTGGTGTTTTTCTGGAGTTGGGCTCAACCTCTTAGTTCCAGTGAAAGGAACTCCTAATGTTTCAGCATACCAAGACGGTTTGGATAATTTCATGCTTGGGGACGGCCCCTTCCTGTTCCAACATGACTGCGCACCAGTGCACAAAGCGGAGACTGCGAGCCAGGCCTTCTCGTCCAACATCAGTGTCTGACCTCACAAATGCACTTTGATGAATGGTCAAAAAAAATCCCATACTGTAAATACACTCCTAATCCTTGCGGAAAGCCTTCACAGAACAGGCGAAGCTGTTATAGCTACAAAGGGTGGATCAAAATCATATTAAACCCTATGGATTAAGAAGTGGATGTTACTCAATTTCATATGCATGTGAAGGCAGGAGAGTAAATACTTTTGGCAATATAAGTGTAAATGTTTGTGCTTTTGTTGCATATTTGTTTGCACTAATTGTGGATGTTATAACCTGTTTTTTAACCAAATAAAAGTTTGTATGTATAAATTAGATCTGTTTCTCTGCAAATTGAAAATAAATTTTTTTAAAATTAAATTCAGTTTTTTTTTTTGCTTCAAAGTCATCTTTTTCATTAGAAAGTGGGAGTTTGTGATTTAATAA
Source organism: Clarias pachynema (assembly GCA_030014365.1). NCBI lineage: Eukaryota > Metazoa > Chordata > Actinopteri > Siluriformes > Clariidae > Clarias > Clarias pachynema. Next base: position 25,164,395 of record JAQMYL010000038.1, read on the forward strand.
TAAAGCTTGCATATAATTTCTTGTTTGAAAACCACCGTTTCTGACCTGCTTCAGCACATTTGCATGATTTTTAGCTTTCTGTATATGCTTTGTGACTCACTTTTTTTGACTCACTTGCTTATCATCAAATTACGTATTTTACAACATGCAATGAGATTTGAAACTATTTTAACCTAAAACTGTCTGCCATCTGAAAAAAAAGATTGCAAATATTATTTTTATTTGATTTACAAAGAAATAAAAATTTAGAATATTCAATAGTCCTCATGGGACGTGCACAGAGGGGCAGGGGCTGAAGTGGGGAAAAGGGCATTTCTCATATAATTTTTTTTTTCTAAACACAACTTTAAACAATTAGGTGAGTGCAAGGGAATTAAAATACATTTTTAAGTAAGTCAAAAGTAAAAGTTGTTTTAATATAGTTTAATATATTTAATGTCATTTTTCATTATTCATCTGCAATGCTTTATGTCAAATTTATTCGAATGAGTGTATTTTAATTATTTAACACCTGATTTGAATATCAGGGTGGCGATTCTACCCATGATTTATTGCACTGCAGTGTCTATTTTTGTACAGAACACGTGAGATACTTCAGTGCCATCTATGAATGTTCGTAGATGTGAGGTCCATTCGTATCTGTGGAAATTCGTAACTTGAATGTTCATAAGTCGGGGAATTTATATTTGTTTTTTTGATAATTAACTGTAAATTCAAGGCACATGTAGCTTAGTCTTTTGTTCATCACCACTCACCTCCACACAAAGACGAATACAATTGGAAAGTGAAGGACGGCTTCACTACTGCACAAATAACACTTAATCTAACTGAATTATTTAATAAAAATGTGTAATATTTATTGGTTTTAAACACATTATAATGTGAAAACTTCTCAAAAGTATAAACATTTATATACAAATTTTCTTCTCCAAAAGCCAAAATCCATGTAACAAAGCAATCAAATGAAGATAATATGAATATGGGTAAACAAAGGCAGGCTTCATGAATGATTACTACCACCAAAGCACACGTGAAATTATTAATGTATTAATTTCAATAGCAGGATTTAGCATCTCTCAAACACTTTGTAGAGGTCTGGCAGGTTGGCTATTTGCAGGATACTTCCATCTTCACTGCAGTGTTTTGGGGGACAGAGAGACCGAAGTGCTTTGAACAGAATGTGTTCAACCTTCCACTGCCAGCTTGGCTCTACCTCCTACAGAAACATTGAATTTAAATCAAAGGTCTGTATTCACCAAAGCTTCATTATGAGCACAGATTTGGGCACACACTGAGATACAAACAAACACTCTGAATTATGAAACTGACAAAGACATCAAAAGTAGTCAGTAATTTTAGCATATATACTGTGTGTGTGTATACACATATACATACACACACACATACTGTACATATGTAACAAGTCAAGTGGAAGCCAATAAAAGAAAAACATTTATTAGTTATACAAGTTCCAACAAAGGTCAAGTCAAGTGATGTCAAAGTATTTGATTCCTGCGTCAAATAAAAAGTTTTTGTGAGGCATCAAAATAGTACACAAAATAAACCTGAAATAAAATAATGTCAAATGTCACAGTTTTGATTTAGGATGGTAATAAAGATTCCCATCTGTGCATTCCTATTTAAATAAAAAATAAACATACACAATTAAGTTATATGCAATTTAGTATTTTAATTCTTATATTCAGTTATACTACTTTAGCTTATTATACTTATGGATAATATTATCATATATATTTAATATTTATATTTAATATATTTAACTGCAAATCTACCTAATCAGAAAAAATGTACTAAAGGTATATGATTAGAAAGTTTAGAAATAAAGAAACTGTCAGTGGAATTTGTGTATAGTCACTATACGATCAGATTTGTCCCTATACAACTGATAAATAAGGGTCAGTGTCAATTAAGCTTCACTAAAGGGCAAAGAACTGTAATGTCTACTTACTCCAAGCTCTGTTCCTGCCTCTGGCTCCAGTGTGTACTCTTTTCTTATGGAGTAAAAGTAACTGCACTCTTTACCGAAGTCATGGAAACAATCCTTCTCGCTGTCCCAGTTAACCTGAGTAATAAATAAAAGAGTTTAGCTACACTGTGATGTAGTTAAACACACAATTGTTTTAATCAGTCAGTTTTAACTAGTAGAGAACTTTGACCTCTGTAGCTAAGCGCAGGATGAACAATGGCAGACCCTCCATTGCAGGAGTATAGTTATCCAGCAGAAGTGGCAGACCAACCAGATTCCCTTCCTAAAAATTAAATGAGGTAAAACATGACATGATCTCAAGATAAGCCAAGTCCAGTCTTACAAGCCTATAACAAAAGAAAATGAATCTAAAGGCAACTCACAAAGTTGATTCAGAATTTATTTATGTATGGCATGCATGACTGTTTCTTATTCACAATGTGTCAGAAATTAACTAAAACATGTTAAAAAATATAAAATCACAAAGTATTATGAAGTACATCTAGAGAAAATGTTAATTGTGAAACCAAGAATTGTTACATTTTGAAATTGAATACATAACATTTCTAAAAAGCAAAAATGTTATCACTTAAAAAATATTGAAAAGATAAAACACTATTTAAAAACTTGCTGATATGTGGCCACCATGCACAATGTTATACAAATAGAGAGTGATGTGTATATAAAGGATTCTATGAACCAAAAGCTGACTGAAATATAAATATTGTGCACAAAATAAAACAATCAAAAATAATGTAACTTGCCCACCTCATCTATCTTCATGGAGAAATAATCTTCCAACATTTCAGCTTTTTTTTTCAAGAAATTTACTATATACTGGGCCAGTCCTTCCTTAGGCCCATCTTCCTCTGTCCAGCCACTCTCCTCTGAGTCCAGTGCCAAGATGGCTAAGTCGTACAGAGGGGCTGGATTCTGTAATAACAAACAGTTACACCCATAAGTTTCTGGTACAGAAAGAGAGAGATTTTAAAGGCCTCTGCCTGTAGGGTAGATCCAGTCAAAGGGTTACTCAAGTTTCAGTATTTTCAAAATGCGGCAGCACCAAAACCCTGGCTCTTAACCAACCCTAAAACATTTCAATATTGACTATAAAGTAAAATACGGAAGAAATAAAAAAGGTATTCTAGTTCTATATTTTTATTGTAAAAAAAAATATATATATAATAATAATAATAATAATAATAATAATATGATGCCACTCTGATCAGCAACATTAAAAGCAACTGCATAATATTGTGAAGGTTCCTCTTACATCATGAAAATTACTCTGATTCCACATCAGACCAGCCCATATTTTTTTCCTGATCCACTATAGGAGCTCTCATTGGAGAAAGCATCACCGCCCCATACACAGAAAGCTGGTATTGTGTGTTCTAACACCTTTCTATCATTACCAGATGGGTTGGGATTTGCTCCCCATGCACATTAGTCTTGGGTTCCCTTGGTGCATACTGGGAACACCCCATAATGAAGATGCTCTAAATAAGTCATCTAGCATTACAGTCTGACCAAAGTCACTCAAATCCCTACGCTTGCAGATTTTTCCTCATTCCCCCAGAAACAAAAATGTCACCTTCAAAAACTGATTGTTTACTTGCTGTCTATATCCGCCCCATGACAGATGCCATTATAACAAGTTAATATTATTCACCTTAATATTCAGTGGTTTTAATGTTATGGTTGATCGGTGTAATTGCTGCATCAATCTGTCTCACAGCAACATAAGCAAGCAACTTGCAACATAACTATTTATTAATAATTCAAGAAATCAAAACATCCCTTTAATCCATTCAAGGATTTTTTTTTTTTTTTAAAACAAAACATGCCAATGTTAGACATAATGTTTAAATTAGTTTACAAATGTTAATGCACTTACTGATAATTTGAGAACACCGAAGTTACCAAAATCATACATCAAAATCTGGTAAAACAGCTCCTGGCTAGAAAACATAAAAACACCTAATGATTCAGGGCCACATGAAGCAAGTACATTATACAACTTTATGTATAACATTTCTAGTCATAAAAAAACTTTATTTGCTGTCTTTTTAAATATTGCTTCTATTTTTAAAAATGCTTTCTGAGTGTCCAACTTAAGACTGAAAAGTCCTCTTCTTCTGAAAAATCCCTGCTTTTTCACTTTTTCCCACCCTCCAGGCAACAAATTAACCTCTTCCCTCCCAAAGAGCACAGCTAATTTTACTCCTTCAGCAACAGATGTAGAATAGAGAATAGAAACCGAACAACAGGGTGGTTTCAGATTTCAACAACATGCAAAACAACACGTGAGTGAATGTGGTTTCAGTGTCTAACCTGAGTTTGGTGTTGTTTAACATATACAGTTTGGTGTGGTGTTGAACTAGAGACCACTGTGGATTAATGCATCCTACAAAGGAATGATTTTGTAACATCTCCTGCAAACCTGTGGGTACAAAAGCAAACACACAGGTGTTGAAGATTCAAATGGCAAAAACCAACAATTTTTTACTCTAGCAAATTTGTTGGAAAGCGTTACTATCCAACCTTGATGAGCTTGTTCTGTGATTTCATTTTGTAGCTCCTTTACACTGGTTAGCTTGATGACTCGTCTCTGGGGAGTGCAGGCCACTGTCGCGTCCCCCTTTTCCTTATCAGTATCAACATGAGGCCGTTTCCTATAGAACAGCAATAACCAGTGGATACTTGTGCATCACTCAGGAAATACAAATGGTTCTTTTTTAACTAATACAAAACATGGACAAAAGCCATATACATTTAGAATAGAACAGAGAAAAGAAGAATACTCTTTATTGTTACTGCAATAAGTAAAATGAAATTAAAGTGCCATCCCTCGACGCAATACAACAAGTAACAGTCAACCTTTGAACAGTATATACAACACACACACACACACACACACACACACACACACACACACACACACACACACACACACACACAGCACAAATACCATTCAAAGCCTGCACCACCAACCATCTCCTAAAACAATTACTTCCCTTAACATACAGCGAAATACAATACAAATATAAATACAAAGGAAATAAATAGAAGTGTACAGTATATATATATATATTACTGAGGAAGGTAAATTCAAAAGATCCAATAAACATATTAATATTTATCTAAACTTAATCTAATATGCCTTATATTAGATATTAAGGGTAAACTTTTTCTTAATACTTGTAAATACCCAAACCATAAAATCCAATAAACCATGCAAGTTATTATTTTTATTTATTTATTTTTATTATTTTTATTTTATTCAATTAAATTCAACTTTATTTGTATAGCGCTTTTAACAATTGTCATTGTCGCAAAGCAGCTTTACACAATCAAAAGAATTATTTTATTTCTTCTGTGTTTCTTATTCCATATGAATTCACATGTTTGTATTGTAATTCCTCACTCACACACTCTTTATATCGCTCATCCTGTTCAGGGTCACGGGAGGCGTGGAGCCTATCAGAGGGAACTACGGGCATGAGGCGTGTTACATCCTGGACAATCCATTGCAGGGCACTGGCATACACACTTAAATAATTATTTTGATATGTAAAGCTGCTTTGCGACAATGTCAATTGTTAAATTATATACAAATAAAATTGAATTGAACTGAATTGAATATTACAGGCAATTTGAAAATGCCAGTTAGCCTACTTTGAACGTCTTTAAACTGAGAGAGGAAAACCAAGCACGGGGAGACGAACGATGCCAATTCCATGCACACAGGTCCGAGACAGGAATAAAACTCAATTCACTGGAAGTGCAAGGGAGTAAAAAAAATCTCTTTCATTTTAACCAATAAGATTTTGCCATGCAAAGAACATTGAGTACCACATCTCTGTACATTTAATTGTTGCTCAATGGAATTATACAGAATGTGGAGTTTAGTTTAACTGATTCTGACAAAGGAAAAATAAGGTTATTGTGCATTTCATTCTATATCCATTTATGCAAGTCATTAAATATCCTGATAACGTTGACTTTGATTCTGTCAAGCTGATTGTGCTAAATAACTTGATCTACATAAATACTACAAGTGTTTCCTTTTGAGTAAAGATTCTAAGTAAAACCTCTTCAGAAATTATAAACCATTAACTGTTCAAACTGTTCTTAACTTGTTTTAAGAATGTATGTAAGGAAACCACCTCACAAATACTATTGCAATTATTTTAACATTATTGTAGAAATAAAATAATACATAATTCTGTTTTTTATACAAGACCAATATCAGATATCTGTATTAGCTGATACTCAAGACTCATCCAATACTTGCAGTTAATGCTACTTTATGCCAAATATAAGGACGTAGTGGCATCCTTGACCAATTAATTTGTATGTTTCTTTTAAAGTTGGCCAGCATGCCATACAGTAGTTGCATCAATTGCAGCCAAATGAATTGGTGAATCCCTAAAAAGAATGTAGAGCTTTTCATATTTTGATGTGATACTTTGTTCGTAAAATTTCATCCTGAAGAAAACCATGCTTTGATTGTCCAAAGACAGTAATCCTCACCTCATGGGAGTCTCTGACTGGACATGTGCACCATCAGTCTGCATGTCATTTGTGGAACTGGTTAGCAACTCCTCAGGACCATTATTTATTTCTGCTTCAAAATTAGCAGCAGCTGAGTCTGTTTCTGCAGCACTTGCTACGACGGGGGGAGCTGAAGAAAGGTTTTTCGTGGGCTGTAGAAAAGCATCTAATTTTTGGGCCTTGCTGTCAGTTCGCACCATTTGATTGGCATAGACATGCTCATTTGAGTCAGCTGTTGAACTGCTTGAGCTTTTTACATTACTGACAGACACTGACAGTCCAGGAAGTAAAGTCTATTGAGAAGGCAAAGAAATATGATGTATTATTAAGTTCACCATGAAGTGCACAAGATATGGACAAGCAGCAACGGATGTTTATTTGTATACCTGTGTAAAATAAGTGCGGGAAGAATTGGAGCCAAGTAATTTACTCTCTATGTGTTTTTGAATGTTTCCAATGATGCAGTCTTCATGGAGGAAGTGCACTTCATGCTTGGTGGGATGCACATTCACATCAACATTATGAGGTGCAATTTCTAAACTAAGAAAGAAGAAAGAAAACTGTCAAATAAAACCAAATCATGTGTACCTGTACATGTTTAATTTAACTTTTTTCTTTCTAAATAACTCAACATTGATACTTGTGACTCTATGTAAAGCCAGAGAAATGATGACTTTAAGATTAATTTAAATAATCCACTCAGTTAACTGAACAAAATGAAAGATCTTTTAGGTTTAAATGTGAAGATTTTAACAAGGAGAAGGAAAAAAATATGGGCAATAAAACTAAATTATCCCTTTAATAGCTTTACATTACAAATTTACTAACATTATAAAATATTGATTAAGGAGAAGAATTCAGGATATATTTGGGCCAGAGATCTCAATGAGTAAAAAGATACAAGAATTCCAACTGCAAAAAATTATACTTGAGAATCAGAATGCAAAAGGAATGTTATCACAAATTTGCAATGTCAAACTAGCCTGATTGTTTTAAATATGACTGTAGGGAGAAAATGGAAACAATGAATACTGTTTAAAATACTGTTTATCTAAGAATTGAATATAGACTTTAATATCTCCACCATAACTCTCTTTTTATCATGCAAAAAATTAAACACTGTTACTGTAGATTGGTGAAACATTTTGCAAGAGCCTGTAACTATTCTGTAGCTATAACCAAACTACTTGTTATATACAAGCTCTAATCAAATTACATTTGCTTGAAAAAGCTACAAGCTGTATGTTACCTTTGTTCAGTAATTATTAGAAGCCCTGAGTAATAGGTACAGTATGAGAAATGTTTTTTTTTTATTCCATCTTAAATGCAATATTCTCTAGTTTTTTAAATATTTATATTGGATTAGCAATCACCTCTGTAGTTGTTAAAATTGGTTGTTAGGTTGTTAAGAGTGGTATTTAGGAATCACATGACTTCTTATGATTTACAGCTGTTGATTTAATAAATACCTGAGATAAAGAAAAGGATGTGTGTTTTTGGGAAGATATGCTGTATAGACAGTCTCAATTGCTTTCTTCAAGGCACTGGATTCCACTAATCGATCTGTAAAACATCTCACAGTCAGAGTGATCGAAATGTCTAGCACTATTCAGTTCAGTGAGAAAGTTAATAAATAAAAAGAGTACAGGAAATACGTACGGTTGATGAACAGAATCAAGACACACTTTTTGACCGAGTAGTTGGCATTTGAAATTAATCCCTTCAGTTTGAAAGCAAGCTTCTGATCCTCGCACTCCACTTCAATCATCTCCCTGTAAATAATATGATATAAGCCTTTAAATATTATCATTTCCTTTCCAAAACTTTGGTAGATCTGGGTTGGCATTTTACAAATACAGTGACAAAAAAAAAAAGTATGTGAACTTTTTGGAATTTCATGGTTTTATGCATTAACTTGTCAATGACAAATATAATGTGCCTAAAATAATAACACAAAACATAGGATCTTCCATGTCTTTATTGAACACACTCATTCAATATTCAATATGGTAGTTGAAAAAGTAAGTGAACCCGTGGACTTAACTGGTTGACCCCCTTTGACAGAAATAACCCGTCCATGTGCTTCCTGGAATTTTAGCTCATTCTTCCTGGCAGAACTGCTGTCGCTCGGTCATATTTTTTGTATGTCTCATGTTTATGGCTTTCTTAAAGTCATTCCATGGCATCTCTAATTGGTTGTGGTCTGGGCTCTGACTTGACCACTCCAAAAGACGGATTTTCTTTTTCTGAAGTCATTCTGATGTGGACTTGCTCTTGTGTTCATTGTAGAAGTTGGGTGATGCAACAGGACAGCATACATTCTCACATTATCTTGAAGAATTGTTTGATACTATTGGGAATTCATCGTCCCTTCAATGACTGCAAGCTGGCCAGGCTCTGATGCAGCAAACTTTACTCCCATACTTTACGATTGGGATGATGTTTTCATGATGATATTCAGGGCCCTTTTGACGTCAGATTTAGTGCTGCGTGTTCTTTACAAATAGTTCAGTCTCAGTTTCATCAGTGCACAAAACATTTTGCCAATACCGCTGTAGAATCTCAATGTACTCTTTCAGGCATGCCACAATGTTCTTTTCAGTACGCAGCGGCTTCCTTTGTGCTGCATGAACAGAGATGTTAGCCGGTTCTAAGGATGCCTTCAAATCTTTCGCTGTCACTCGGGGTTGTTTCTTTATCTCATTGATGAGTCTTCGTTGTGCTCTTCAGGTCGTTTTGACTCTGCGTCCACTACTTGGTCGAGTAGTCACAGTCCCAAAGTGTTATCATTTGTATAACTGTAGACAGGTGAATTTCTAAAGTATTAGAAATCACTTTGTAACACTTTCCAGCTTAAAGACTTTTGTAAATGTCAATCAGTTTTATGCCTTTATTCATTAGGAATTTCATCCCAAGTCCTGGATTGACTTTAATGCCCCCTGTAGATACTAAATCATAATTTCTTTTCAATTCCACTTTTTGTCAAATAGAAATTTCAAGATAAATATCAAATATCAAAACATAATAGAAAAGTTTTATTCTTATTATCCTTGTGTTGTTTCTTTGTGATTTAAAGGATCCCTACTTTTTTGACGCCCCACCCTGCATAGGGAAAAAGGCTCATCAATAAGTGTGATTAATATAGCACAGCTCAACAGTTACCTCACCTCACTTGGTGCTCACTCACTCACTTTTATAGAAGTGGCCTAGAGCCTATCCCAGGATATCCCAGGGCATGAGGCAGGGTACACCCTGGATGGGGTGCAAATCCATCGCAGGGCACAACATACACACAAACATACACACTCCCTTGGTTATTCACACACTACAGACAATTTGGAAACACCAATTAACCTGCATGTCTTTGGACTGTGGGAGGAAACATGGAGGAAAGCCACCAAGCACAAGGAGAACATGCAAATTCCATGCACACAGGCCCTAGGTGGGAATCGAACCTGGATCCTGGGGGTGCAAGGCGACAATGCTAACCACCAAGCCAACGTATCGCCCCCTCACTTGGTGCATTGCAAACAGTTAGAAACTGGTGTCAAAATTGTTTCTGCATGACTGTACACATGAGCAAGTTAGCTGCATTTTTCAGACTGAGAAGCTCTCCACCAACTTCATGTACTCTGACTCAACTTGAGTTCAGCAGCGCTTATTCTGCAGCTAATTTCAGTTAGAAACTACTACATTCTGTTGATTTAATTTGTGTGAGGGCTGTAAGTATTTTCCATAGGTCATAAATGTCTAACATTGTGTATCAAGCTACTACCAAGCAAAGCTAATACATTTGGCATTTTAGTTTAAACGCTGCCATTTTCATAAGTATCAGGACTGAGACATCATACATATAATAATATAAAGTTCATAAGTTAAACAATGAAAGTGCATTTATTATAATACCTGCTTAGAGCTACTCCAAACACCACACGAATGTTGTCCAAAACTGAAGCATTGGGTAAAGTTTTCACATCAGCCACCATTTCTCCTTGCTTAAACAATATAAGAAAATGTTTTACAACAACAGGCTAAACAAATAACTCAATAAATATTAAAACAGAATATAATTTATATATATATATAAATTATATTCTCAACAAAGGACTTTTTTTTTTTACCTTTTTGACAGTAAAACTTTTTCCAGAATTGTGAATGGCATATCTGTTGGGATTTCAATAGTTTGCCAACATAGTTTAGTTAATACAAAGTTTAAATAAGATTACAGATGAATTTATATAACTTTTTGTTGATTCGGTTTGTGAAAATGGACAGACCTACTCATTACTTCCAGAATCTTGGAATATTCTTCACTGGGGCTTTTAAGGGCTTTCCTTCGGATTTGTACATTATAAAACAGGTCTTCTACCTTTAAGCAGTATAGATTATTATTCATAGACAAACTTATTGTAAACAGACATCCTGCAAACAAAAATGTGGTCGATCATTGCTGGTCACATTAGTTACATTACATTTGAAGGCAAAGATTGATAATTTAGGGTTTATATAATGAAAACCTTATTTAAACGAACAACATTTGAGGTTGTAAAAAGACAATGTCTTTTTTGATATTTATGTCTAAATGTAAAGAAAATCACTATTTCTGTTGAATCAGTCTTCATATAAAACTGAGTCTACTTCTGGGCCAGCTTTAATGTACTATTCAACCAGGATACAAAATTTTTCTAAAATGTGTATAAATCTTCCCTTCTTTCACTTTCTTTAAGCATTGACCTCATCTGTCCTCCAACTTCCATCGAAGAAATTATTTTCACATGGCTCCTTGGCTGTTGGAGGTGTTACATAACAATTAGAAAGATCTAAGAGCAGTTAAGAGAAACTACTCTCTTAGGTCAGAGTTCTCTCTCTGTGACTCGTTCTACAAGGAAAGCCTTACAGCATCTGCGATCAAAACACCTCCACAACATTTTCCCCTCACTTCCAACCCTTTGCCTCATCTTCCACCCTCCTCCCTGACTGCTGATTACATAGCCACTCTCTTTCGAAAAAGGATTAGTGCCCACCACCTGCCCACTGGATCTTATCACTTCCACAATGTTTACTTGACCTCTTCCCTTTCATCTTTTCAATCAGTTAATGACTTCATAACATCTGCTCATGTTCAAAGACCTTCAGGGTCTTTTCTGTATTCCTCAAACCCCCTCTTGGTAGCTAGACATCACCAACTCACAGGGAGTACCAACTGACTCTATTCCTTTCAAAATTCTTGAATGCAATGTTTACATTTAGCCGTTTTTACACAGAATGACCTCCAAGATCGTAACCACTCAGTGTCTGTCATTAACGCAGGTACTACATGGTTAAGGGGAATCTGCTAAACAGGGTAAATATGAATATCTTCAGGACAGAATATTTTTTTATTTGTTTTTATTTGGCCTCTGGACATAAATCCTAGAGATTCACACATACAGTAACTGCATCAGACTATCTCCTCACATAAAACTAATTCAGTTCAAATACTATTTATGTGTCACATATTTAAGCATGATTAAAAAAAATAAAATGTAATGACTTACTGAGATCAGTGTCCCTTGGTTTCCAGCACAAGGTTTCACTGGGCCTTTCAGTTTCCCATCACAGTAGCTTGCTCTGAGAAAAAGCAATAAGAATTAAAACAGACATAAAAACAACTTAGGATGATGATACTGATTTTTCATACCATCTCATAATGTTCTAATCTACACACAATTCAGCTGGGAATTAATTTCAATTCAATTTTATTTATATAGCACTTGTAACAATGGTCATTGTCGCAAAGCAGCTTTCCAGAATCAAAAGAAAATATGGAAATGTATATGAAATGTGTTTCACAGTTAACCAATAAAAAAAAAAAAAAAAAGATACAGCAACAACAGCCAGACCATTTACATTCTCACCACCAACTTTTTCAGTGCAGTGAAGAGAAACTGTGTAAACACTTAAGCTTGTACAAATGTGTAAAAAGAGGCAAACAAGCCATGATTTCCTGAGCATGTTAGAAATGCCCATAAAGGTACATACAGTGGAACCTCGGATTACGAGTAACGCGGTTTACGAGTGTTCCGCAAGACGAGCAAAGATTTTTAATAAAT
>JAQMYL010000038.1:25185688-25199829 GCA_030014365.1 Clarias pachynema
TGAGACTTTTCATTTCTTTGTCATTGGACAAACTTACAAAATCAGCGAGGGGTCAAATAATTATTTCCTCCACTGTAATTGTAATGTCCGTAACCATGTCAGATTCATGTTGCTATGTCTAAACAATTTAGCATTTTAGGATAATACAATTTTTCAGGTTTCTGTCTTTTCATGTGAAATCTAAATTGGCCTAAATAAGTTTTATCTGAATGATGATTAACATCATTGAAAGATTTTAATTCCAAGTAGTTACGGACCCTACATAAAAGGGTATGAAAATTTTCAGCAAATGTGTTTCAATTCAATTCAGTTTTATTTATATAGTGCTTTTTACAATTGTCACTGTCGCATTAGTTCGTTTTATCTGATAAAAATATAAAAGTGTATGCATATTTACAAAAAAATGAGGCATGGATCAGGAAGTGTTCATTAAGTGTTATGGAAAATGTTATATGATCCTATCTGAAAATTCACTTTAATTTTTGAAAGTTTTGGACAAGTGTTTGTAGCTTCTGAACATTTTAGTTTTACAGTAGCAAGCGCTCCGGGTCACAGTGGATTTGGATCCTACCTCGGGACCACTGGGATGCTAGTAAATTGCACAACAATGTGGGAAATATGCATTGTTTTTCATGTTTTACATAATTAAAATTAGAACTTGCAAACTATTCGCATTTATTTAAAACTTGTGTTTTGCTTACATTTGTACAATAAATTACACAATTTCCATCCTCTGATGTACCTGATAAATACAACTGAATTTGTCACATTCACACTCTGTTATACATGGTCTCAGAACTTTACAGTCCATGTACAGGTTGGAAAATACTTTAAAATCACATTAAAAAGCCGAGCACAATTTTAACTAAAAGAAAAAAGCAAGAAGGAACGACATGTAAACCAATATAAAAACTAAGAACTAAAACTAAAAACTGTGCCACAAAAAGGCAAGTAAAAAAACAACAAACAAAAAAAGCAAAACCAAAAAAAAAGGGAAAAAAATACCACAATCATACACAGACAGTACAATTAAAAGTATAAACTGTACAAAAGTAGTATATTATTAACAGTGCAATATATTAAATATGTCACCTCAAAACACACCTCTCAATATACAAATGTATTACAAAGGCATGTGATTCCATACTAGTGGCACCCAGTATAGACCTGCAAGTTATAGAACAACAGGGAAACACCAGAGGCAAGTTCAGTATTTTACAGATACACATTTCTCATTATAAATAAAGATCTACATCATGGTAAGCCTTTTCCTGGTCAAGGAATGGCAGACCAAACCATTTAGTTGAGTAGGAACGTTTTCAATAAAAACATAAAGGTAAAGCGCATTGCATAAGAGCGTGATACATTTTTACAGAGCACCACAATTGATTTAATCTATAAATGCAGGACTGGGAGACATTCTTGTCTTAAAAGAAGAGAGACAGACAAATAACTAAGCCGCTGTTATTCCAGTCTATAAATGCAGTGTTGTTGCCACTTCACAGAAAGGATATAATCTACATGGGCATGTTTATTGCTCAGAACTTAAAACATGTAAAAAGACTATTGTATATATTCTGATGCCTTATTCAACCCAATTCATCAGACAAAAAAGTACACTTGAGTGCATTTAGCTTGTAGATGAACAGTTGTGGATAAAAAACAGTGCCTCCTGTTGTCTGGCTCCATCATGAATCGTTTCAGTTTCTTTGTGCCTTGGGGATTTATGTAAGGTGACTCTACTAATCAGAGTTAGTTCTGTCCCATAGTACGGGGAGAATGACGAAGGCTTAGCTGCGTGCTGGTTAAGTGCCGTGTGCTATAAGAAGACCTTTCTCATCACCTGCACTCCAGCGAAACCCCAGTGTTCTGTGAGGAGACTGTGGACTCAGCGAGGGTCAACATAACAGCTGCTGTCAGTGAGCTGGATGATGGTGAGGAAGAAGATGAGTACAGAGCTGCTGCTGCACCTGTTTAGGTCAAAGTATTCAAGTTTAAAATTTGTACTTTCAAATCAATGTTATTAGAGATAGAAAATACAAGTATAATAAAGATTTACGAGGTAGAATGCATTACATAAGTTTGTGCACTGTTTAGTTCAGTTCTTTATGCAGGAATAAAAATATGCATAAATCACATCCTTTTATATATATATATATATTTTTTTTTAAAAAAGCCACTATTCATTTGGTAACAGAATTCACTAAGCTAAAGGGAAAATTTTATTTTAAATATTTCAAACTGCCTAAAAGACTCACATTTGAAAACTCCTCTTGTTTTAGGGGAAAAAACAATCAATTTGGTGTTTTGGTGTATTTGCTGTTTTTGCAGTGTGGTCTTGTATGACATGCAGCTGTGACACTTGTTGGCTGACTGCACCTGCTAATATGCCATATCTATAGAACTTTTGCAGTGTTCTACTACACTAATAATCTTCTAACAGAACCAAGTACATTTGGTCCTTGATTTGTCGTTGAACATTTACGTATTGAAATAAAAGTGTGTGTTTCATTGTAAACAGCCTACAGCAACCTAACAGTCTGAATGTTTTTTTCACATTCAATACATATTAAATACTGTATGCCATCCGATCATCTGAACTGCAGTCACTAGTTTACACGAAGTTCAGACAAATTAGACAAATCACCTTTTATTTAGGTGAAGATTCTTCTTGTTAACCTCATGGTAAACAAAACAAACATAACAAACTGGAAACTTACTTTCCCGCTCCTTTTTCTTCATACGTTTTCGTCTCCGATCAATGGAGGCCACTTCAGATTTAAGCAACAGATAGTGATTCCTGATGTCTTGCAATTTCTCCTGAAGGAATGCAATCTTCTCTAGGCTACTCATCTTTTCTAAATCAGCTGCAAAAGCAGGTTTGAAAGAGAAATTAGGTCAAATATTTAAATGTATTTAATGTTAATTTGGTAACAGAATTCACTCAGCTAAAGAGAAAATTTTATTCACTTCTTTAAATATTTCAAACTGCCTAAAACACTCACACATTTGAAAACTCCACTTGTACGTGCGGGAACCCCGGCTGCTGCTATATTGTTCTTTGGGATGCAGATGCTCAGAGTCCCCATGTTTGTGATATTTATGGGACGGGGGTGTCCGAGCAGAGCCCTTGGGTGGAGTTATGGCCTTCATGTCCTGTGTGCTGCTCTTGGACATAAGTGATTTGGCAGCGCTCTCACTAAGACATTGGTCCTCACTGTCACTGCTGTTGGCTAGAGAGGAAGAAGTGTTTCAATCAACAGGTAAAATTTGTTTTTACATTAGTGAAATTCCTCAATTGATCATGATCCCAAAGTACGTATAACCTTTACACTAAATAATAATAATAATAATAATAATTACTAAATTAATAATTACTACTACTACTATTATTATTATTGTTGTTATTCATTATTATTATTGTTATTATTATTTCCCCTCAGTGCTGTGCATGCAGAGGATTCTGAAAACTACAAAAAAGTTCAGTTCAAAACATACACCAAAATATGCAACAAACGAAAACAGTTTGCGTTTTTGATGTTACCTGTTTTGTGGTTCTTTTTAGGGTGCAAGGTCAAGGTCTTGTGACTTTGTTTGTGTTTCTTTGATGCTCCACCTCCTTGGGATTCTTTATGCCGCTTCTGATTGGATGATGAGACTAAACAATGAAGCAGCAACCAAGAGAGAGGCAATAATAAGATTTTTTTTTCACTTGATGAACGGTTTATTACTTTAAACTACTTTAAAGAACTTTAAACTAAACCTATTGTATAATTATTATATGCAAAATATGTTCATTTATTTATTTTTTTGTTCATTCATTCTTCAATGAGTAACTGCTTTATCCTGGTCAGGGTCATGGCAAACCCAGAGCCAACCCTTACAACACTGGTAACAAGGCTGGGGATGTCACCCTGGATGTAAGGATCGTAAGGCACCATGCACACCCATGCACAGATAAACTCAAAAAAAATAACCACCTACTGCCATGTTTTGGACAGAGAGAGGAAACTAGAGGACCTGGATTTGAACCATCCAAACAACTTACTGTAACCTGAGCTCAGAATTGACCCCAAGACCCCACAGTTGTGAGCCAACCAAAAAAGTTTTAATAAAAAGAAATAGGTTAAAAAAAAAAAAAAATAATAATTTGTTGCCTACCTTTGGATTTCTGTTCACTCTCCTGCTGACTGCTGCTGCTCAGACTCAGACTACAGCTGCTGTTGCTGGACAAATTTGCATCAAAAGTTTTGGAAAGCGATCCTGACTGCTCTTCCTGGGGCAGCATGTGAAACTCACAGCTTACAATATCCATCTCCACTGTGCTTGTGTCAGACTCGCTGCGCCCCCCAACACATTCTTCTATCAAAGGCCCAGATGGAGAAGATGTGGCTGGAGAGCAGAATGCCAAGACAGATCTCTGAGGGGGAGGTGAGGACAAGTGCATCTCACGCAAGACCTCAGCAGACTCTGGAGTTGTGGGTGGTGTGTTGAGAATGGAGTTACTTCCACTGCTGGGATACTCCTGGTTCTTCTCTAGGCTCTCCTGTGGGTCCTCAGGTGTTTCATTTTTCTGCTCGGGTTCACTCAGGCCAGGTACCACTGGAGGAGGAGAATTGGCAGCTTCAGTGTCCGAATCAGAGAATAACTCTTTCAGTGTCTTTTTAGGCCACTGAGCCTGAATACTGGACCATACATCCTTCTGGCCTTTGGTACGGCATCCAGGAGTCCTGTCATCCATTCCAGATGTAATTTTAGCTCGCTTGTCAGTAAGTTCCCAGAATGCAGATGACTGGCTACACTTGGCTTTTTCCTTTAGTCCGTTGTACATTTTTGAGGGTGTGCCCTTTGCTTTGTGGTGCATCAGTAGCTCTTCCTTGTCCTGCGATTCTGTAAGAGGACCACCCTCATCCTCAGAACTGCTACTGGACTGCATGCCTTCATCTCGTGAATCAATGTTTCTGTCTTCCAGCTTTTTAAGTGAACTTTCTGACAGCCAATCACTTAATTTGCTTCCCCGGGTTTTACCTTTCCGTTGGATTTTATGTGTTCGTTCAGTCGCTCCATCAGCTTTTCTTCTCCTTGTGCTCAAGGCCTCACCCTCTGTTACTAACTGTTTTGTTTCTGGACTGTATTGGGTGGATGAGATCTCTGGGGTGCCCAAACTTACTGAAACTTTGTGTTCCTCACTAGATTGCTCAGTTTCCCATTGTAGGGCTGTATAAAGGTGTTCCGGAGAAGCTCCTCTCTGATGACTTTGCTGGCTGGCCGGGCGGTCATTATTATGTTCACCTTCCTCTTCCTGCTCAGGTTTGCTGTGATCTGTGGAGTTCTCAGGTGCTAACACACACACACACACACACACACACACACACACACACACACACACACACACACACACACACACTCTTTTGCCTTTATCAAGAACAAAGTAGAACAATGGTAGCTCTGTTGTGGAGCCATTGTAAAGTAAAGAGAATGTACTGGCTCAGACAGCAAGGGCCTCATTTATCAATCATGCATCCTTTTGTGCGTAAACTGTGTGTGAAAATGAGGCATGGTTGTTTTGTCAATCTTGTTTGTCCAGTGCAGTTTCAGTTATGGGTATATTTCAAATAGAAACTGTAGACCATACTGGGATTTCCCAAACATCTCTGAGCTGAATAACTACAGGTACCTTAATTCCTTTTATTCACATGTTATTATATTCTCAAAACTGGCAGTAAAAACTTTCAGCAACTGGACAGTTTCTAAGTGTAACAGGAGAACTATAATGCACAATTTTTTTTATTTTTATTTTGCTACTGTTGTTACTTCATGCAACAGTATCTTTATTGTCTGACAAGTTCATAGTGAGACCCTTTAGCAGGCTCCATGTCTTTTGTTAAAAGCATCAAAGTGAGCAGTCTCTGTGATTTTCAAGGTGAGTTCTCTACCACATATACTGTAGCAATTTGGGTGCATTTATGCAAGTTTGGCTGTGAACAGTTGCACATGTGTGTTGTACCCATATGCATACGGACAGCTCCAATGCACATACTTGCTTTATCTATGATTTGATAAATGAGACCCAGTTTATATCAACTAGCAAGTTTACATTTTTGCAAATGACCTTTTTCAAGCAACATTAGAAAAATATTGAGTAGGCAAAAGTGTTGTACCTAGAACACTGGTGGGAGCATTACTTAAAAAATAAGCAGTTCTTCCCATCTGTTCCAGCCCCTTCCAAGGGAGAAGAAACCATTGTCCTCCCTTTTATTTCCTATTGACTATGCTTCAAAGGTTTGCAAATTCATAGCCTTAAAATACACCTAGATATACAGTGCACTCCAGAATTATTGCCATTCATAACAAAATAAGCAAAACTGAAGAATTTGTATTAAATTAATTTAAATTTCATTTGATAAAAATCTGTATATTCTGTGGGAACATGTATAAATTTACCCACAATAAACTTGAATAATTGAATAATTATTTACAGTGATTACTGTGCTTTTAAATATGGATTATACTGGCAAGTTCAAATAGTTTAAAACTCTTTAAAACAGACACTTTGTAGTTTCTATCAAAATCCTAGTTCACTATGTCAGAGACTAAAATTGAAAAAATTGAGCTATGTCATACTACTGGCATTAAATAAAGAAAGAGAGATGCACAAGGTAGGCAGGTTTGTACATGGCCATAAGCTATAATTAGTTTTCAAATTGCTTATATTGTTCTTTTCAGTATTCATATCATATACTGTATAACAGCTTAATCCCGTAGGGGAATGTCTGGGTGCCTTAGACGGAGTAGTGATCCCCCAACTCCGGCATTAGAGCCCTCACAGCGAGCCAAGTGAGTGATGACTTGGCAGCATACTCGATCAGCCAGAGCTCTATTCACTCGGGGCATTAGGCCAGCATACTGTAGGTTTTCCAAGTTGAGTCTGTTTCCTCTCAATGTTTCTTCCTATCGGCATCTCAGGTAGTTTTTCTTTGTCATCGTCACCCTCATTTTGCTCATCAGGGACAATTTGATAATTATGATTTATACATATTTCCTCACACTTTTTAAACTCATTTCCATAGTTGTCTATTCTGTAAAGCTGCTTCGTGACAATGACCGTTGTTAAAAGCACTATACTGTATAAATAATTTGAAATGCAAGCACTTGAAATGTTTCTCCTACCTTCTTAGTACAGGAAGGGACATTTCCCACATTCCCCTCGTTGCTCTACTTTGTGACATCACATGCCTTAATTTCCCACAAATTGCCTACACATTAGGTATGAAATGTCAGAATCAATTATGATGTAGGTTTTAGAAACATATTAATTATTTCACCTAACCCCTGAGCCTTATACATCATACATCACCTACATAGTGCACTTCATGACCAGTTAGCTTGTGCTGCATTGTTTGGGAACTGCTCCATCATCCGATATGGCTGGTGGTGCTTTATAGAATAAAATTAAATAAAACTATACAAAGTCAGAAATATTTATTGCATGTGTTTCATTTCATATTTTGCATTTTTCATGTAGCATGGCAATTATTCTGGATAGCACCAATATACCAATTAGCCATAACATTAACACCACAAAACATTAACACATTAACTGTTATTATCAATTATACACCAGTAAACTGGTGACAGGTTCATAGGCAGTGTTGGGTGTAACGCGTTGCAAAGTAAACACGTTAGGTCCACCATTGAAGTACTCAGTTATTTAGTTATGTTTTCTAAAATGTAATCCGTTATTCAGACAATTTATGTAATCCGTGAGCCAGACAGCAGTTATTCCCAATCTGTTATTCCTGCTGTTATACCCCTATCTCACCTATGCGGTTTGACGGAAAGATGGAAACCTAATCACAGCGCCAAAACTCATGGTGAATCATGATGAAACTGCGCAGGTGAGATAGGGGTATTAGTAGTTTAGATTATGAGCCAAACTTCACTGAGTGATGATGGTAGAATAATTATAAAGGTCTTGACTAAAACAACATGCATGAGGATTCACAAAGGAGTTTTCATTTTCTGCAATGGAAAACTACTCTAAGTAGTTACTTTTATCAGAAAGTCACGCTGTAATGTAACTGATTACTTTTTAAAGACAGTAATTTTGTAATATAATTAGTTACCTTAAAAAGTAACGTCCCCCAACACTGTTCATAGGACCCAAGGCTCACCCTTGTCTGTGGGGCCTGTAGACCTGCCCATACAATCCAATCTATAGGAAAGCCAATGTATCACAACTTGCCTAAAAAAATCTATGTTGGTCACAGTAGACACCAGAACACCCAGTGCCTGCCCCTCCAAACTGCCCAGATCCTAATCAGATGGAGCACCCATGGGATGCGCCAGACAAACAATTCCGACAAACAATTCCCCGAAACCCACAGCACTCAAAGGATCCACCACTAACGTCCCATTGCCGGAGTTGCTAGAGCTTCCTATGCCTAATAAGGGGAACATATACAATATTAGGCATAACGTTTTGCATTGGAATGTTATGGCTGATCAGTGTGTAGTCCTTTTAAATTCAAGTAATTTGACTTCATTGCAAGGACATGTTTATTTCTGTTAGGCCTGACCACCTGACCACAATGCAATGTGGTTATCCATACAAACAAAGTAAAACAGTGAAAGATTAAATGAAGCATGTACTGCAAATAATGACCAGCATCGCAGAAATTACCTTGAAGGCCACCAAGATTGGAAGTGATCTTGAGAGATTTAACAGAACTCTTCTGGCCACCTGCATCGTTAAATTCTTCCATTTTGGGAAAAACATTATTGCCAGAAACTGGTTTTGAGGATCTGTTGATGCCACTGTTTGTTGGATGAAGGTCCTCTCTGTCATTTAAACTCTCTATTTGGTCGCTTTCATTTTTGTTCTAAAAAAAGAAAGAAAAAGAAAAAGTCCCAATTTTTTAAATTCATCCCAATCATTTCATTTCATTTTGGAAAAAATAAGATGCATACAGGTAAGCATTAAACAATTTTACCTTTATTTTTTTCCTATGCTTTATTTTGGGAACATTCTTATTAGCTGGTCGGACAATCTTGTCGGCCTTAATCCACTCATCGTACCTTTTGAGAAAGAAGCAGTTATGTAAATATTCTGGACTAGATTTTAGCTAGTCTAAAAGACATGACATAACAATTACACACTTGAGTTTTTCACTCTTTCTGATACCGAAATGAGTAACCAACTTCTAAGAGTCATTTCAAGACGCCAGTCAGTCCATATTCGATACACGTAAGCTGCATTTCCACAAGATGTACAGGCAGGAGAAAGAGAAACAGCATTCAGACCTCACTCTTTTGGCATCTCCTGTTCGATCAACTTTTAATATCAGTTAAGTGTATGTCAACTTATATTTGTGGTTATGGTTCTCTTTTGTTTGTTTATTTTGAGATCCACATTAACAATGTTAAATAATGTTAAATAATTAATGGAAAAAGCTTCATTCAAGAGAATCCTTTCTCCTTCCTTTTTTCTCAGCCAAACTGATAAAACTCTATTAGCGCCATGAAATCCAACAAACTGATGCGACTTTTGTCGGATTTCATGGTGCTATTTCTAGACGTAAAGCACCCAAAAGCCTAAAAGTCAAAAGTCAATCAAAAAGTCCTCTGTCAGGTTACACATGACATCTTCGTGGATTATGATTTTAAATAAAGTGCACAGTGTATATAAAGTGTGATTTTGATATTTCAGTGGGTCTCTATGGAGTTTATGCTTCATTCATTTGTAAGAAACTGAAATGTGCAATTAAGTCTTTAGCGAAATGGTTTTTAGAAAGGAACTCAGTTTACATACAATACATCCTTACACAATGTGATACATGTAAACTGGCCTGTAGTATTAATCAATCAGTTTTGTCATGGATGTTAATTAGCTCAAACAAGCGCATCCATACAGCTGTAAGTAAAGTTTTTTTTATTTTTTATTTCAATGTGCTGAAATCATACAATGTCATTAATGACCAATAATAACTGATCGTAAAAAGAACGGCACACTTGGTAAACACTGTTAGTTTTACTCACCTAGGTTGAGCTTTATTATGAATATGCTGTATGAAGTTGCTTTTCTTTCATTTTCAATTCACTGAGGGAAGTTTGCAGACTGCCTCATTACTTGTGAATATATGTGCAGATCACTGGCATTTCAGGTCATGTCAAATGTTTTCACCATTGGTACTCGCATCGCAGTACAAGTAAATGAGCATAGTATTATACCACACACCTGTATCTATGCAATCCTAGTTACAACTTTTAACTTAAGAAGATTAACACGGTTCTCAGAATGCATCATTATCGTCATGGTTAAGATGAGGCTGTCATTATAACTGTGCTGAAAATGTTTCAAATTTTTTCCAACATGAATAAAAATAATGACTGCTTGATTACTACACATAGAAAAGCATAAGTAATATTTTGTCCAGAAAGAGAAAATGATAAATGTGATTACACTATTCCTTAAATCTGAACTGTATTCAGTCAACACTATCACATCAGTACCAAATAGTGTTCCAACAATTCAGTGCAAGAACATTCAGTCCACCTGCCCATGCTATGTAATGGAACCAACACTAGCACTTATTACTAAGAGATGCAAAACAATCAGAAACAGACACCAAAGTCAGGCTGGGGATGCACTATTTAACTTCAAATGGTCTCCAAGCATTTGCTTTCCAGACAAGTTCAGCCTATGGAATAATCAGAATTCCAGTGCTTCCTTCAATTAAATGGCACAGAAGCACACATCTGATTTCATCAACCACAAGATGGCCACACTAAAACGCTATACACACACCACACTGAAAGACAGAAAGATGCTTTGAGATGAAGGTAGAAAACTCTAACAGACATCGGGATTGAACTAAATATCGGATCCAATTCTCAGAATAAAGGCGACCACATTTTTTTTGTAATGCATAAGGAGCTCCCAGGGTCCTGCCTTACCTGACATTCCAGCCACAGTAGTGTACCAGGTAGAGCACCTCTCCCCCCTCCAGGTCTGACTCTTTCACAGTGGCTTCATACGTCTTCTGATTGCGACCTCTCCCATACCTCACCTGCACCTTCATCCCAGGGGGGTAACACTCATACTCCTCCCCTTCCTCCCACTCCTGACTGCTGTCATTCCTGCAAGAAAGACAGTTCAGCACTTCCTTTCCCTAAGCCTGCCCCAGAATATAGACAAGAACCCATCTCCACCCTCTTGAAAAAAACTAACAAAAAAATCCATCATCTGCTATACCATCACTGGGCTGAATATGACTATCCTATAGCCCTAACTTTATTTAATCCTTTTGTAATAATAATAATAATAATAATAATAATAATAATAATTTGGTAATAATTTTAGATGTATTAATAATTAACAATAATAATAATAATAATAATAATACTAATAATTGCTTGTTTTAGCTATCTTTTTTTTTTTTTTACTTTTCTGATTACTGGAATCTGTAAAAAGACTTATAATATTAACAAATGCCTTTGTAATGCAAAGCTTGAGCTTTTATAGCTCAAAGTTATGCACAAGTTACATAACTCAAAGGTAAAATCGATTGTAATTTGCTCATTGTTTTTTCCAGTCTGTGTCTGAAGCAAAGGTTCTGAAGGAACCTCAGCTCCTATATTCTGGCTGTGTTCTAATGTGTCCATGTTCTGGAAAGATGCAATAAGATGTACAACATGGAGATTACTCCAGATACTGAAAGTGTCTTTTTTAGTGTCTATACAATGTCTTATTGTATAGGATAATTTATATTTAAATTAATTTAATTTCAAGAAATCTATATTTTAAAAGTGGCTGTATAAGATGGTCTCCAGCATGTACTTTGTATATTTCTTAAATCTGTATTTCCCATTTATAACAGTATTTACTAATATTTATTCTATAGACACTTTTAGTTATCACCACCACAATGGCATATCAAAAGCCTATAAGCCCAATCTGATAAATGAACAATCAAAGGCTAAATAACATCGTCTGGCTAAACGTGTACCCATTTCTCAACCCATTATGTTGACAACTGAGCTATTGTTACACACTGCCCTATTTATTCTGAGCAACACTTCAGCCTCACTCAAAGGTTAAGACTTTGTGTGGTTAAAGATTTTTAATCTAACTAAGCAGAAATCATACCTGATTCCACTGTAATCAATTCACGTTTGACTTCAAACAATTATTAGGTTTGGCCTCTAGTTGACCTAAATGGAACGTAACAGCTACACCAGGCTGTCATATATAAGCCCAGTATAAGCCCAGAAAGACCTCTGACCTCTGACATGTGTTTGTGCACGCCCATGTTGTAAACCTCTTTGCCTCTATAAATTTGGCACTACAAGCTTGTAAAAGTGCTACCCACTAGAAGGCAGACCATGAGTAGTTGGAAGGTTCCATGCTAACCTGTAAAAAGTTAGATTCTATACTAAATATGTAAGATGTGTTTCTTTCTAGAAGAGCAGAAAAACATACTCATCAGTAGTTTACATACGCTCATTATGAACTTCAATTCAATGATTTAGTTTTTGGCATGGTCTTTTTCTGGGGCACAGTAATTGTAAGTTTTTGGAACATTTTTGAAAGTTTTGCTGAAATCAGCACAGGATCAAAAGTATACACACAATATAATGGAAAAGTCTTTTAAAAGGTGAAGCTCTCGTTTTCTACAGTTATTGCATGTAATAAAGTAAATATTTAGTTTTTTTTTTCCAAATGATTACAGCTTATACTGTAGCTCTAATAAAATCGTTTTTTTTTTTAAATTAGCAATAAAGTAATGTCCAACTTCTGAAAAGTATACTCCTTTGTGCACTCAATACTTTGTCGACGGTCCTTCAGCACAACTTACGGCATCAATGCGGCAAGACATGTAGGCGATCAATCTGTGGCACTACTGAGGCACTACAGATTGCTTTGTTAGCAGCCTTCAATTTGTATTTTTTGGCCAGATTTTTCTCATTTTCCTCATGACAATACCCCAGAGATTCTCTATGGGGTTCAGGTCAGGCCAGGTAAATCAAGCACAGTAAAATAATAGAATTTCTTGGCATTGTGGGCAAGTGCTAAGTCCTGATGGAAAAGGAACTCAGCATTTGCATAAAGCTTGTCAGCAGACGGATGCTTGAAGAGCACTAAAATCTCCTGGTGTTGACTTTGGACCTGACAAAATATAGTGGATCAACAAGAGCAGATAACATGGTATCTCAAATCATCACTGACCGTGGAACCTTCACACTGGACTTCAAACAACTTGGATTCTGTGCCTCTCCACTCCAGATTCTAGGACCTTCATTTCCAAATGAAATGCAAAATTTATTTACTACTGAACATTGTCCATTTTTTTCTCCATAGCCCAAGTAGGAAGCTGCTCATGTTGTCTCTGGTGCAGTAGTCACCTGATACTAGGAACACAACAGTTGTATGCCCCTTCTGGAAGATGTCTGGGTATGGTGGCTTTGTGATGCACTGACAGCAGCCTCACTCCACTACTTAAGAAACTCTCCCAAGTTATTGAATCAGCTTTAATTAAAAGCTTGTGCACTTTTTGTTACCACATTCTTCCCTTCCAGACAACTTTCCATGAATACACTCCAATACAGTACTCTTGGAAAACTTGTCGAGATTGAAGGTGTCGATTTTGGTGGAGTGGCTTATTTTTGGATGGCAGCCTTTCAATGCATATGGGTGTAAATCAGCCTTGAATGTAAACACAGACACTGGTGTTTTAACAGCTTCATAGCAGGCCTGTGGGTTTTAGTTTGCTCCTGACCACCTGAACCAATTTTCTCTTAGGTGAGCGTGACATTTTGGATCTTTTTCCAGACCTTGGCAAAGTGACAAATATCCCAATAACTTATTGTTTAGACCAATTGGAATCTGAAGATGTTTTAAAATGGCTCTAAGAAATATTCCTGCCATCCGTAAATCCACCATTCTCTTTCTCAGATCTGTCCTGAACTCCTTTCTCCTTTCCTTAAAAAAGGTTTGACAGCACTCATTACACTGCGTTCCAAATTATTACGCAAATGATATCTTTCTCTGATTTTCATAATTATTAAATGCAAATGACAGTCAGTATAATTTTCTAGTCATCAACTATTAGGGTATAATTTGAATTTTATTGAACAAACCT
>JAQMYL010000038.1:25199929-25210025 GCA_030014365.1 Clarias pachynema
ATGAGTTTAATTTAAAAACTAAACATTTAATGTTTATGACACTTACATCCAATTTGCATAATAATTTGGAACACAGTATAGATTTTCCCATTGTCTTGGAAATCTAATGAGTGCTGTAAACTCTTTTTTATGTTGGCACAGAGAAGCTACTAGATGTAGTTAACAATGACCTCTATTTGAAAGACCTTGGGTTGGGTAAATTTAAATACATTTTGGGATTTTCAGCACTACTTACTTAATAATTTAAGTGGGTGTATGTATATTTTTAATTCGATATGTATCCATTAGACCCTGCATTGATATCAGAAAACCTTTTCTCATTGGATGTGCAAGATGAATGAAGCACAGCCATTCTTCCACAGAAAAAGACCAGCTCAGAGAAATCATTGGAAGTCCAATACAGCCAGAATATGTTATGGCATACACTAGGTAAGTGTATGCACATTTTTGAGCAGAACTGTAAAAATGTGGACAGGGTCTGTCAGTTTATGGTCAGAACCTTCAGCTGCTAGTAGTTGTTATGGTGCCTTAAATCACATAGTATGACCTTAAAAAAATCTAAACTAGTAGAGAACTAGCTAACATTATGTTAAACAGACTTCAGCTCCCAGATTCTTCCTCACTTCACAGCATGTAACCAAATCAGATATATGAAACAATGTTTTGTTTAATATTTGATCTCACTTTGATCTTTTGCCACACTCCATGGTGGATTTTCTTCTTGAATGGGCTTTAGAATATTTTCATTGACAACTCTTGTTGAGGCCATGCTTCCTTTTATTAAGTCCAACAGCTCATTAATTTGCAATCATGCTCTCCTAAATGCAGACTAATTTGCAAAATTAAGACTAATTTCCAAGGTAATTTTAGATATATTTTTTCCCTTAACACTGAGTGATTACCTAATTTTTTTCCTACAGTTTGATATGAAAGAAATATGGCATTAAATATGTTTACAAAATAGGTTGAAGTGTATTTCATAAAACAAGAATGTTCAGCTACTAAACAAAAGTTCTTAAAAGTTTTTTTATTTGAAAAAGTTGGGTGAGCATCCTCCAGGTGGGGTAATTCCTTTTTTTGCCAGGGGTTATAATATTATTAAACTATTACCAGTTTATTAGCATTAATGGAGATTCTACATAGTCTAATTTAAAAATATTTATATTTGTCCAAGCTTTTGTGTATTTGATATTTTACATCTTGCATAACTAAATCTAACTACCCTGATAAGGCCAACAGTATTTACTATTCAAACTTTCTAGGTCCTTACTTTAATGTAAGCTAATTTTCCCGAAGCCAAATTACTTCTACGAAAGCATTTGTTCAAATAACACTTTAATGGATGCCAGCTCGAGTACACAATCTTATTAAAGTAAAGCTTCTGGAAAGCTTCTTCGTGAAAATGTCTACTGTTAAAAGCACTATACTGTACAATTAAATTGAATTTACAAAGGTAACATACCAAATACAACCAACATTTAGATACCAGGTGGGAAAATAAGTGCACATTTCCTACTTACACAATAATTAATAAAGAAAATAAAGAAGGTGTTACTAATAAGGTACACAAGATTTGTTAATCATCAGGAAGTTTGACTATAAAAGCAACAATTAGGTGTTCATGCATGTGTGTTATGGCCAAGCGGCTTAGTGTCTATCACTTCGGCCTTGCACCTCCAGGATCGAGTGTTCGACTCCCATCTATAGATGAGTAGGTGGGTTTCCTCCATGTACTCCTATTTCCACCCACAGTTCAAAGACATGAGTGGGCAGCACAAGTTACGTTTGCACAAGTTATGGTTATAATCAAAACATGAGTGGGCAGCACAAGCAAAGTTATGGTTCTAATCAAACCACATACCCACACTTCTGGGTAATCTCCTGCGTCAGTTTAATAAACTGATTTGTACCAGAGTTTACCATCCAGGTTGAATGATATAAATCTTGGTTAAAAACGCGGTTCCTACATTTATTCTCGATGATTAGAATTCAAATAAGTATTCCCAAAACATGTCCGACAAGCCTCCACTCGGTCTTCCCTATTTAAATTGATATATGGGTGCAAACCTGATGGCATCAGAGAAAATTAAGAGGAGAGACCTTCTAAACGTAAAAATTTAATACAACACAAAACTCCACCCAGCCCAATTCACACTGGTCCCCCGTAAAGACCACCTCTCACCATTCTAGAATGCACAGCTGGCCAAGTTGTAGGAGGAATTTTCCATATATTTGTGCTTCTGCCTGGATACTCTATCTTTTCACTGTAACTGTATGCAGCTACCAACACGTTACCCAAACACAGGAAAAATGTGATTAACTCAGGGTTATGCTCAACATGGGTTTAATTAAAGAGTCACGCAGAGATTGGAGCATTTGGTGGGTATTGGGGGTATTGACAGATTCCTTTGAAAAATAGCCTTTTGCACTGCATTTTGTTTACAGCAATTTGTGTCACTTCCTTTTGAGTTGTTCAGGCCCCCTGCAGTGTTCCAGATTGACAGCCCTTACTAAAAAGAGGGCACCAGATATGGTCCAGTGCACAGAGCTGTACAAACAGGCTTTGAACTTTTTTTGTGGGGGTTGGATTATCCTTACTCTCCTCTTCCATTGTCTCACAGACCAATGTTTCAGACAGATGGCTGGGGGCCATTTTTGTCCCAGGAGGTAGAGGGGGAGGGGTCGCCCCATGCTCCATGTCAGCTGCAAGCTGTCAAAAAGAGAGACAAACTACAGCACAATAGAGAAAGAATATCTGTCCATCAAATAAGTAATCATCACTCATCATAGTGGTCGGTGGGAAGGGTCGGTGACTCCCGAGCCTGAGGTGGGCACTGGGGGTATTGCTTGTCTACTGGTGAAAGAAGAGCAGGTGACTCGTAATGGTCCCACCTGTGTCTCCAGAACACGTCTATTTATTTGTGTCTCTTTGTGATTGCTCTGTCTGCTGAGTGTGTGTAAAAATGTGCATGTAAGTGAGAGTACAATTTTTAAAAAATTTATTTATTTACGAGAGAGAAGAATAAATCAGCTGTGCGTTATCTCAAGCCTGCTTCCAGCTCCTTTACTCCCATGAATCCCGAAAGTGTTACCACCTCATAGCAACTGTCAAGTGTGTTGGTGGGAGGGGTGGATTTGGATTTATTTTACAGCCACAGGACTTGGAAAATGTGCAACCAATGATGAATTTTACTTCATGCCAGAATACTCCTGAATAAAATGTGAGGCCAGGAGTCGGCCAGTAGTTTAACCTGACCCGAAAGTGGGTCATATAACAGGAAAATAAAGCATGCCATCAAATCCATATTTGAATGACTAAAAAAAATGATCACTTTATGTTTTTGTTGGTAAGCTGGTTGTAAATGTTACTGAATTATACAGTGTACTTATTTTCCGCACCTGGTTTCTGACTGCTTGTTTACATTTTTTATTCAATCAATCAATCAATCAATCAATCATGTAAGACTTAGAAGGTTATGAGTTATCTATGCAGCTGACTCAAATTGGCCACTTAGGAGTGTTCAGATTTTGCCACACAAAAACAATTACATCAATGCAAATGGTAAATAGGACAATTTCTTTTTCTTGTAAGTCTTTAGCTAAACACAGGTTAGACACACCAACTTAGGTTCCAATATATTTTTGCAAAGTAATGCTAGGCTCTTATATCTTATGTTCCCTAAATTGGTGTCAATTTACTTAAAGTTTATTTCTAATAATTAAATAAAATAATAAGAGCAAAGCCTAATTAAATAAAACAGCAGTAATTGGGGAAAGGTAATAGGGATCCACATTAAACATTTTGTTAAGTCTAGTTGAGCCAAATCGTTATATTCTAATTTTTCTAGTTACTTTAAAAACCTGAAGGCGTTCACAGCAAATGGCTTATGACTTATTTCTTGCAGTAGCAGTAGAAGTAGTAGTAGTAGTAGTAGTAGTCATAGCAATGTCATTCACACAGTATTTACTTTATACTAATACAAAGAAGTAATTTGTGAAACATTCTTTATATGCATAATTTAGTATTACTAAATAAAATATGTATATTAATAAACAAAGAATGTATAAACAATAGGATAAACAGCTTTTTGGGTTGGTATTGCAAGGCTAAGTAAGTTGGTACTGAAACTAAGCAGGACTGCAATCTTGCATGTAGACTTTGTTAAAAGCAAGTGGGGCACAACAAATGGCATTTCAAAATCACATTAGATAGCAAAAGTAAATTTAGCCAAGGCAGACTGAACTGCAGTACCCTGCTGTCCCTGAACTGCTTCCACTCCCCCAATCAAAACATACACACTTACACACATGCATGCACACGCGTACACACATACCTCATTGTTCTATAACCTAGCAACAGGTTAGAAGGTGTTAGGCAGGACCCTGGTTTCAGAAGTTTTAAAATCAAATGAAAAAGCTAGTTGATTAGAAGATCTTCTTATGCAAATTTAACTGGAATTTTCAATGTTTTCACAAAAGCATGAAATCCGAGATAAACCAAAGAAGGGACTAAAAGGGGGACAACTACACAAGCAGCGTCAAAAACAAACACCATTAATTTCTTCACTTAAATATCAAGTGGTTCAATATCAGCACCAATAATCTAACTGACAGCCAACATGCCCAACATAAATCCTCTATGCATGCTGGTATACATGCCTAAGACAAACTTGCTCACTCAGATCACAAAAACAGGTTAGTGTGTGAACACACTTGCTGAAGACAACAAACCATCATATGGAAACTAATATGTTCTAAAAGGTAAGAGGTAAAAGTAAGGCAATCGAGAGACAGAAAAACACAGAGACAGGGATATAACACAACAAAAGGGCGCCTACCTTTTCAAAATGAAGGCAAGAATCTAGTAAGTTTTTCAAATAACACCATAACACCGTAACACTGGTCAACTAAAGATCCTGTCAAATCCTTGTTTCTCTGAGAACGTTCTTTTAATTCTTTGGTTTTCATTTTAATTAGTCTTAACAGAGGAGAAAAAGAGAAAAACCACTTGTTTACCGTTACAGCAGAATCACACAGCTTTCTGTCAGCAAAATATCTTTAAAAACATTCTATGTCATCAGTGGTTTTGCATGACCTCTGGTGGGAATTAATTTTGCTCATAAACCAACCAACTGGAATATAAAATTTACATCACTGAGCAATGACACAAAATGGTCTTTAGAGTTGGTTCTTCATTCTTTGGTGAAAAAGCAATAATTTTAGTCAATACAAGAAATGTTAACCCATTGCCTTCTGAACTGACTACAAATTGTTGCATAAAATGTTGACTGTGTTTTATTATATCTATTAACAACTTTTAAAATCTTTCTCACTTATTTTTATGATTTTCTACTCATGACAAGAATACCATGTTTCTTCCGTACAGCCCCTTTAACTTTTGTTCACACTTTTCCAGTTGTACAATTTTTAAAACTGTGTCGCTTTGCATTTGTTATATAATCCAAAGTGCTCACTCTCACAGCGTGGCTTGGTGGTGTTACACCTACCGTAACAGTTCCTTGTTCTGGTCCTTACATGGTTCTGCCTTCACATTCTCTAGGCACGGATCTTCCGTGGGTGCAGCTTTGAGTTTGTGGGACTCTTCATCAATACCGTTATCTTCCTCATCACTATAGTCTTCTTTCTTCAGGCTTCTGATGTTCACTTTGTTCGTAAAAGGTTCAGCTTCTTCTGATTTCTCCTCCTAAAAGTAATTTTACCAACAAACATTAGCAAAATTTTGCAAAACATAATATAAGATTACTGTATATCAGGGGTGTCACATTCTGCCTGGACCACATCTGCATCTTTGTAAGCATTTTAAATAATGCTCGCATAGGCTAATCACTTTTGAACATATTTTTAATCAATTAACATCAATTACCTAGGCCTGTAAAAAAGGACCGTTTTAATGGAAAAGGTCTGTTTGAATAATTGAGTGATAATTATCACTGTAATACACTGATTAAAGCATTTTTATTTACAAATTATTTATCTGCTTGCAAATAAATTACATCATTTTGTATTTACATCATACACTGTACTAGTTCTTTTTCTAAATATAATCATAGGTCTCTACAGTGACACTCAAATGAGTAGCTGGGGAAGACATCACAGTTGGTGATGAGACTTTGTATTGCAAGATTCAATTTAATTGTACAGACACTACCAGTCACTTTTCCAAGCCAACAAAAGACAACAGTGGTTGTATGCAATTAGAAGGAATAACTGATCAAGGACACTCTAAGATTGTAAGCTCAGCTTGCTTGCGTTTATCAGCACGCCAAATTTATATTGCTTTAACAAAGCTTCCCTACATCAAGATGCTATTTAGGTAATGCTAGATGGCAACATCACCTTCTTACCAAGATGTTGTCTATAATGAAGACATTTAACTTGATAGCTTTGTTGAACTCACACAAAAGTACATGCATCTGGATATCTATCAAGATATCTGGCTACCACTGCTTTCTGTCTCAGGACATCAATGTTGTAATTGTAAAACATTATGTCTTGAATGTGTATGAACATCAAGAGACTTTCATGCTTTAAATGTCTCTCTAGAATAAAAACTCTATGAGATATACAGTACATATATCTGTCCATTGCAGGTTAGGATCAAGCCACAAGTCCTGAAGGATCTTAAAGATTCACACCAATTAAAGTGTTAGTTTAGCCAAAAAGCACTCCCTGTCTTTCGGTGGTAATCCATACCAAGTGGACAGCATTTTCTTGAAAGGGATTCTTCATTCGGATAATAAACTAGCAGTGTCAGGTTGCTAGGCAACTTGGGGCTTTTTTCTCTTTTTTCCCTAAACACTTAAGGTGTTCATATGTTTTGTTATGCCATTGTAGCAGAGAGGCAGTGAAAGATGGTATTGTTACCTTGACAATATTTTTGGTGCCTAGTGATATCTCTGGATCAGGTGTTGGCTCCACAACGTTTGTTCTCTCTGCTTTTCCTTCTATACTGCTATCTGTGTGAGAACTCCCTGTTGCTTTAAACGGGAGATCCATGCGGAATGTGATTCCAGTTGAAGTGCAGTAGTCCTCAAAACCATAAAGATACCTGTGGAACATCACAAGTCTTGAAAAAAACAGTTTTGAAACTAAACTGAACTTTGTTACGGTTTTATGGTTAAATTACGGTTAAATAAGACATATCAATAAATGTTTATGAAACCATGACATCCAAAATGGTTGCTTTTAATTATATAATAATTGTGTGGACTACATACTTTCTGTAGGCGCATTTGACATTGTAACCTGCAGCGGAGTTCAACACAGGGATTCCCAAATCCTGATAGACTTGTTTCCAGATAGATCCACTCTCAATCTGGAATGACAAAAAAAAAGCAAAAATAGAAGGAGAGAAATGAACTGTGGCTCTGAATGTAACACTGGATCTAGAAAATAACACTCTGTGTGACCAGCAAATTCAGATCCTGCTGGACACAGCGTCTGGGTAAACTATTTTATGGAACAGTTCAATGAAAAAATTAAAATTCTACTTCTACTTTGATTGAATAATCCATATATAATTAAAGATTTACAAAAAAACACGCTGTTTAAACATTTGTGTGAAAGAATACTGCCACTAAGGTTTATTGTGTACAACTTCTGTTCTCTAGCAAAACCACTACAGTGAACGAGACAAGAATAAAAATTGGATTAATATAGTTTATTTAATTGTTCCCGATTCTCTTTGTTTAATCTGGTAAATCTGCCAACCCGTGCAGCACATGTTCGCTAAATAATAATGCCGGTGGTTTAAGGGATAGACTCTCTCAGTGCTCTTATAGGCTTATAGACTTTCTTTTGACATGCACATAAAAACCAAATACATTGTGAGAGAATAGACTTCGAGATAACAAAGAAGACTTTATTTATCCCTAGGGGAAATTAGTGTTCCAGCAGCATACATAAAGCCACGGCACATAATAAACATATGAAATAAAGATAAACATAAGGATTAGAAATACACTACCAGTAAAAACCTTCTAATTCTATGTTATTTCCTGTTTTTTACTTTTTTCTACACTGTAAAACAATGCTGAAAGCATCCTAAATATGCCTTCATTATATGGTAACCTTTAAATCAACTTCTCCCCTGCAGCAGAGGTAAGTTTTAGTCTCGCACTCCTGGGAAGGTCTTCATGAGAGCCAGTTTCAGCGTGCTGCTTGATGGGTTTTGCAAATGCACTTGAAAATACTGTTCTTGCAAGAATTGTTCCAGAACAGCTGACCTTGGTGTCATAAAAAAAAAGATTGTTGTTGTTGTCGTTACTTACTGTACTTGGCAATTTGGCAAAGAGTGGAACCTACAAGCTTAATTCAACAATACAACCCTAAAGCAGTCACAGCAGTCATAAGCAGTTGCAATCATGAGGACAAATTAGAATTTTCTACCAAAGTGATGGAATGGCTAATGTGTGGAGACAGAAAGGATCTCATGATTCAAAACAATCAAACTCATTTGTCAAGAATGTGGATTGTATAAGTAGGCTTGTATGGCTGCTTATGGAAGAAGCTCATTAATCTTTACTGATTATCTATCTTTTGATGGCAGAGGAATTATGAATTCAAAAGTATACAACTTTCTGCAGAACAATGAGTTGAAACACTGCCTGGAAGCCCAGTAATTTTAGGGGAATTTATTTTCAGTGTTCTGTCATGTACAACCTAAGTCTTTTAGTCTTATAATGTCTCATTATGCAGTTCTAACTTATCAAAACTATATTTATTGTCAGATATTTTAGAAAAATTTGTTACCTATGTTTCTCAAGTATTACATGTGAGAAGGCATTGTTAAGGATTAAATTTTCTTATGTTTCTGTGTTGTTTATAAGTGTGAGAGTATTTTTGGCCCCTTGTGTGCATTTATATTAGTAAGGGAAATGGAAATATCTTAAATAAGATTTTTAAATGTAATTGCAAATGAAATTTAATTTGGGGTGGATGACGCTCCAAGAGTTGCCACCACTGAACTGTCAGTTCCTATCTTTAGCTATAATAAAATTCCAGGGAACTGATACAATTAGTCTTTGATATGAAGTAAATTTATTTATGACATTTATTTCTCTTGGATATTTGACATTTGATCTGTCTCTAGTCAGGATGATAATTAAAACAAACAACAACAAAAAAACAGTTACCAAATACTCACACTGTCAAATCCCCCAAGTTTGTGCACCAGTCTGTAGAGTTTAAAGAGGTTTAAGTTTCTGTAGCCCAGCACTGGTCTTTTGTTGATAGGTGTGCCTTGACAAAGAATGGGGAATAGGTTAATGAGTCCTTTGGCTGTGTAAAACATGACTGAGTCCACAGTTAACCCTTTCTGAAATGCTGACTTTCTAATACAATATACAGTAAAACAGACATAGTCCTTCATATTTTAAAACAAAAGTTTCCAAAAGTTAAAAGAGTTTCCTTCACTTGTTTTTTAGTGTATCATTAAACAAGAAAGCTCTCTGTCTTAAGCCACCAAAAAAGGCACAGAGAGCACAACAATATTGCCAGACAGTCTTCTGCCATGAGAGGGGCTGTCTTTATCATAATCAGTGCCTGTGCCTGGTTCACTCCACCTGTGCGTGGTTCTATTTGGGGCTGAGGCCACACTACATGACTATCCACACAATTTTGTATCAGTGCCGTGTTTGTCCTATTCTGCACCAGTCAGCACAAGTGGTGGCCAGCTGGCATGGCAAGTTGGCACAGAGATCGGTAAGTGTGTGACGGGTATGGATTGAGAACAGACTCCTCCTAACATGGGAGGGTGGAAGTATAAAAAACATATTTGACGTTTCAGAGACGACTCTGGATGCTTTCACGTCTTGACCGTGGATGTGCACCGTCAGGAGCCAATGAACTTTGAGAAAACAGGATCATTCACTCACCCAAGCTCAGGTCTTCATTCATTTAGTTATTCATTCATGCATTTATTTATTTATCACGTGACGACAAGTAATAAAAAGAAACACTGTGCACATGGCTACTTGCATGCGTGCATGTGGTGGAGAAAAAAAAAGAGAAAGTCCACCATGAAAAGGAAGTAAGGCTAAGGTGCACACACAGAAATGGTGCCAGTTTTCCTGGT
>JAQMYL010000038.1:25210125-25212625 GCA_030014365.1 Clarias pachynema
ATATTTGACGTTTCAGAGACGACTCTGGATGCTTTCACGTCTTGACCGTGGATGTGCACCGTCAGGAGCCAATGAACATTGAGAAAACAGGATCATTCACTCACCCAAGCTCAGGTCTTCATTCATTTAGTTATTCATTCATGCATTTATTTAAAAAAAAGAGAAAGTCCACCATGAAAAGGAAGTAAGGCTAAGGTGCACACACAGAAATGGTGCCAGTTTTCCTGGTCGGCACAGATGTGCATATTAAGATTGAGGCTGCTTGTATCCTTGTTTCCTTGTATCCTTGTATCTTGTATCCTTGTTTTTTTTTTTTCATTTTCTTCTTCTATTTTCTTTGTCTTGATAGTGTTTTCTTTTTCTCTCGTGCCTCAGGTGAATTTACATTTCGTGTAGTGTATGATCCACTGTTTTAGATTCCTCATAAGAAATCTAGAGAAACTATTTAGTGTATACAAGTATTTTCTTGCTATACACTGAAGACATCTGTATTTAAGATCAAAACATGGATATAGTTTAAAATTTCATTTGACATTTTCTTCTTTCAACTTACAAGTTGTTTAATACACCAAGATGTACTTGTCAAGAATTAAAAGCTAAATCACCGCATAAATTTTTAAACCCAAATGCAGTCAGTGAGTTATGATTACTGAGTGACCAGTCTTCCTGAGTGAGACTTTAATACAGCAGTCACTGTAAGTGTTTACCTCTATCCTCCATGAATTTATAAAGCTGTTGTAGAAAATTCTCCCTCTCCTCTGGGAAGGGCTCCACCTCCTCCTGGACATTAGAAACATAATAATAATTATGTTTGATTAATCTGGAAAGTCTTTTTGGTATCAGTTTATGGTCCCCTTGAGATAAGAGATGTCAGAAGAGTAAAACTACACAGGACACATGGAGAGCTATTACCTGCCTGGAACTTGCAATATTTTACACTTTTCTTTGATTTTTGATAAAACACAATGTTAATCAAATATAAAAGCTAGGGTTATTATAAATTATAAGCAAGTCTTCATTACCCTACAGGAAATCTAATGGAGCTATGAATGGGGATGCAAACCAGAGAGCACCACTTTCTCAGGGACAGATACCTTTACTAGCACATATTAAAACGAGAGGTTCTTGTGATGTTAGAAACATAATCATTTCAGAGATTTTTTCCACCTGTAATGTGACATAGAAACCAACAATGACCTGGGGTTGTAACAACCAATAACAACATAACAATAAGTTCAATAACACATTCACAATAGCACATTCGTTTATAATGCAGCATGAGATTGAGCTCAGAATTAAAGAATCACATTTAAACTTATTATCTGAATTAGTTCTCATACAGTTATCATTTATGTCATTCTGATTTACTCCAAACAAAGATGAGCTGTTTCTGTAGGATCATCGTAGGACATCATGCTTCAAATAATTAAAATAGCTTCTAATCTATGGTTTATTGCAGTACTGGCGAAATGTGAAATGCGACACCTGTTTGCAAACATCAGCCAGTTATTCACATACTGTATGTATCAGAATGCTAAGTTTAGCTCTTCATTGCTCAATATACACCTGCAGCTAATGATTACACATAGTCAAATATCAAAATAATCAAAATCCTGTGGAAATGTTATATAAGTATAAAGTAAACATTATATACAATGTCTTTTTTTTATTTTATTGATGGCACAGTGGTAGGTGTTTTGTCTGCCATGCGGAAGGCCTGGGTTCGATTTCCAGCCAGTGCCCAAATCCCAGCTACTGGGTGCAGTGTCGGTCCCAAGCCCGGATAAAATGGGAGGGTTTCGCCAGGAAGGGCATCTGTCATAAAACCTGTGCCAAGCTTGTATGGTCCGCTGAGGCTTTACGCTGAGGATTACGGGGAGCAGTCGAAAGACCAACAACAAATATATGTATATAAAAAATATAGGCACAAGGAATCATGGACGCATGATAGCATCAGTGATGGTGTGACTACTGACATCTTTAGAGGAAACATAACACTACACATTGCTGCCAAAATCGATAAATAAATAAAAAAAAGCCATAGATAACAGCTGTTGAAGAGTGTATATGTTTTTTGGGCCATTCTGTATACATATTGTTGCTGTTAATTGGTGGTTTTTGGTAACTAAATCAACTTCTCTTCAGCAGAGGTAAGTTTTGCTCTTGCTTTCCTGGGAAGGTCTTCATGAGAGCCAGTTTCATCATGGTGATTGACAGGTTTTGCAAATGCACTTGACAATACTGTTCTTGAAAGAACTATTCCAGAACAGTTGACCTTCATGTCTCAAAATAATAACTGACTAATTACCTAATGCCACATTTTCTATATACTGTATACACACACACAACCACACATACACAGCCTGACCGAAAAAATAAACAAACAAAAATAAATAAATAAATAAGGCCTCCATCTGGATTTAACTAATGTCAGATGACATATACTATAGTGATTGCAAAAATGTTACTCTGTTTCAGAAGGTTCAAATTATTGGCCAGC
>JAQMYL010000038.1:25217625-25220125 GCA_030014365.1 Clarias pachynema
TTCTAAGTGGCTTTATATAAGGGCACTGCTAAATGTTAGAAATGTAACAGCTTACTGCTTATAATCTGATAATGGCTGTGTCCAATGACACAAAGACACAAAATAAATAGTTTTATTGATTATAGTTTATATTAGACAACACTCCTGACCGAGCAGTCTGATTGGACGAGAGGCGTTCCACAAGTGGCCATAATGGACTGCAACACCACTGGGACGTTAAACTACATGCATCTCTCTGTGTCCCAATTGTTCGCCAATCATTAATTAGACCAACTGTTGGTCACAGCATGGGTTAAAGTAGGTCTGTGCAGTCTGCCATGCACTCAAAACCAGTCACAGGAGCATTTTTAACAAGAAAACACATTTGGTAATGTTGTGTCATGTTAATAAAAACCAAAAAAAAAAAAAAAAACTTTGACTCCCTAATAATTGCTTCAAAGTCATTCCAAAAAATCAGATCTATCATAAGTAGAAATAATTGTACAAGAATTTACAGGACTGTCTACCACCTCCATAGTTTATTCTCCTCACATAGCAACAGTACAAGTTTAAAACTACTGAAACTCAATTGTTGGTCGCTTCCAAGTTATTTCCACCAGTTGTGGAAGGATATGTGTCAGCAGAGCAAAATACCTGGTTACATAAAGCACGAAATCATAATTCGCTTATTTTAAATGGTGTTTGTATTGAACTGTTGTATAAATGCAATATTACACTCAAGTTGTGCTTTATTACTGGATATACAGTAGCATGGATGCATTGCATCACAACCATGCTATATCCAGCAGGACAGCACTCCCTTTCATGTGATATTGCTTAATTATATCTTATTACAGTTCTTAAAATTTAAACTCTGAGTAAAATGTACCAAGTCCTTCATTCATAATGCACGCCAATTGCTCTTTGTGTCAACTGTTTAGTCTAAGAACGTTTATAGTGCTATTAACTGAGATAAAAATACATTGGCTCAATATAACTGAAACACTTTTTCAATTGTTATATTCACAATATTCACAATTTTTTATTTTGGTTGCTTTGAAAGTTTTATGTCTGGGTCAGGTTTCAGGAAAATTACTCACCAGGGCAGGGAACCACAATGTCTTCTTTTTATCCCCAATAGCAACACCTTCCACACACACCACCTTGCCATAAAGTTCTTCATTCTGTTGTGGGTCTCCATCTTCTTCTTCTTCACTGGATGAGGAACAGGATTCTTCCTCGTGTCTGAGGTCCAAAACGACATTCATTAATGGATTATAAATAAATAAATATTATAAATAACACTTTAAAAAATAATAATAATAATATAACATTACACAAATAATGGTTGTCATTCTTTGATATGTATTGAGTATTTATCATTTATTTGGTTTATTTTCATGAATATTGATTTGCATTGTATTAATAATTAGTAGGAACGACTAGACATTGAATGTTGTACACACACACTTTTATGTGTTGCACATGTGAAGACAAGAAAGTCAAACCACTGCACGAGATTTTCTGCAGAAAAACTTACATGGCATTAGAACGACGTCCACGGTTGCCTTTTTTCCCAATTACAGGAGTGCCAAAGTGCTCAGGATTGGTCAGGGGAAGCCTATCAAGTGTCTGCAACCAGAACAAAAATAATCATTTAATAAACAATAAACATTTAATCCACCTGCCTAATATTGTGTACAGTATGTAACTAAATAGCTCTGATCAAGGCATGGACTCCAAGACCTATGAATGTATGTTGTGGTATGTGTCTCTAAGACATTATCAGCAGATGCTGTAAAAGTATCTTAGCAGCAGGTACTGTAAAAGTAAAAATTCCTGTAAGTTATGAGGTGGGGCATCCATGTGTTGGACCCGTTTGTCCAACACATTCCCCAGTAGATCTGAATTTAGAAGCCGGATCAACACCTTGAACTCTTGAATTGTCAAACCATTCCTTTATTTGTTACGTATACATTATTGCACAGTAGAATTCTTTGGACTTTGCATATCCCAGCTTTGTTAGGAGGCTGGGTTCAGAGTGCAGAATCAGCCATTATAAGGGTCTTGCTTCAGGGCCCAAAAGCGGTAACTCGTTGGAGCTGGGGCTTGAACTGCCGACCTTACAATCAGTAACTCAGAGCCATAACACACTAAGCTAAAAGATTCATTTAAAAAAATACAAAAAGAAGCTGAACTGTAATAGCAAAATGATAATAATTAAATTAAATAATTATAAAAATAATTTTACCTCACTCTCAGCGAAGTGACGTGCTCCTTTAAGGCACAGAGATGAACGTCTCAGGGTTTTCTCATCACCATCATCAAAAACTGCAAAAAACATACAAACAATTTTCTGTAACACACATACATACATTGTGGATATGACTTGCTTTTTATGCCAAATTCAACTAGACAACTCGCTACAACCATGTTCATGTTACATTATAAAATGTCCTCTTTCACTTACCTTTTAATAATAGCTTTAATAACAGGGAAATTGTATATAATATCGAGGGAG
>JAQMYL010000038.1:25221491-25237010 GCA_030014365.1 Clarias pachynema
GTTTCCATTAGTGTGTGTGTGTGTGTGTGTGTGTGTGTGTGTGTGTGTGTGTGTGTGTGTGTGTGTGTGTGTGTGTGAAGAGAGGAGGGAAGACTACTGTCCTACTGTGTACTGTAGGACGACTTTCACAAACACACACACACACACTCTAGCGGAAACACTGCTATGTCGGCAAAAACTTCTTTAACAAGGAACCTCTCTATTGACACTTATGCGCACATACACACACACACACACACACACACACACACACACACACACACACACACACACAAATGGAATCACTGCTTTTGCTTTACACACCCACACACACGTGGTCACAATGTTATAATAAACAGTACATCAGAGACTGATCATGGGAGTCGATTACCCATAATCCCGTAGTGCGCAAGAAAGAAGAACCATTAGCTCAGTTGTGATCGCGTGACGCTCAGCAGACAAAGCGCATACGTACTACTCGCATATCAAGAGAGTATATCAAGTTACCCGCAATCCAAGGTTCCACTGTATATGTTCAAATAGTCTCAATGTGATTTTGGTGACCAAATCATACGGCCTACAGAGAATTCCTACTTTAAAATGTTATAAGACTATGTCTAACACACATACTTACCTTCAGATTTCCTCTGATGTGCTCGTCATGCACCTCAGCAGTGGATGAGTCTGGCTTGAAGGTCACCTGTAAAAAATAAAAAAGGAAGGTTGTTTTATATGGAAATTTTAAACAGCAATATTACTTTTTGGTTT
Source organism: Clarias pachynema (assembly GCA_030014365.1). Classification (NCBI taxonomy): domain Eukaryota; kingdom Metazoa; phylum Chordata; class Actinopteri; order Siluriformes; family Clariidae; genus Clarias; species Clarias pachynema. The sequence continues at coordinate 25,222,239 of JAQMYL010000038.1, forward strand.
TCTTTCCCTAGTATAATAGAAAAACACTGTGAAAAACAACAATTTTAATAGCTTGCGTAAACTACAACAAACACATAGCATGTTATAATGAAAACCCTTCGATATTATGCTTTCCTTCTCATTTATTTCAAACTAAGCTGCCTCAGTGTGTGCTTTCAAGCAGCGCACGGCATTCCGCTTATAGAGTCGGCATGATGTTTAACAATGGCATCGGCATCTAGTGTGGCATGTACCACATGCATCCCAAGCCCTGCACATGTTCATCGCGCACCAAATGCAGTCTAGTCAATGGAACCTTTAATCTAGTTTTAGTCAAAAACATTTTAGCAATAAGATTATTAATTAACCCTACAGTCAATCTAGTCAAGTTTCCTTATCCTAACATTTAAAATTGATCTTTCCATCTGATGTTTTCAGATAATTATATTTATTTTAACTGTCACAACAACTGCTGCATGCCCATATTTTTTTAAACTATAAAACAATTGGAGCAGTATGGACAATACAGCATTTTGAAACTTACTTTTTTTTTTTTTAGATGAATTTACACAAGGATAGCTTCTATGGGTCACAATCATTTGCTAACTTTTTAGCTTAATGTGTTTGGGAAGGGTTTAATTATTAAAATAAAATAAAATACATCACAACATAAACATGTGGTAACATAATTACCACAAAGAGGCTGTAAAACTGGGTGATTTTTATGGTATGTCTTGAAGTGTCTCTTCAGGTTTGTGGTATTTGTCCCAGCAGTTGTGTGCCCCCACTGTTTCCCATCCGGTATTACTACACATTGGCTTATTTCTCCGGTTCAATATAAAGAAAATGGGCCCAAATATCGGCTCTTTTCTTTGGCCTGAGTAACACTGTTGTGATGATGAAGAGTTAAAGATGACTGAGCTTGTAACATCCCGTCACTGCACGAGCAAACTGCTCCTAATATGCCACGCGCCGTGACCTGAAAAACACTGCTGCTCGTGCCATAATGAATGAACACCGTATCGCAGCGGATAGTGACGAAATTAAATGTTGACGAAAATAAAGATGTTTTATTAGTTTGCATTTTTTTAAACCACATTTTAGTCTTTTTTCATCAACAATATTGCATGCTGATTTCGTCACTGTCACTGTTCATTCGTATTTTTGATGTCTCGTCATTATCTTAGTCACAGGAAAAAATGTCGTCAATTAATATTTTTCGGCATTATTTTCATTGACGAAATTAAGGCTATTTAATAGTTTGTTTTTTCTAAGTCTGTCAATCACAAACAAACTGAGGTGCATATAATCGACTATAATCGATAATCATCCTATCAATAAACGCAGCTTTGTAAAATATGTTGGCAAGGGGATGGTGAGCTCACAATTCAAGTGGAATTGGAATTTCAACTCAAAAAGGAACTACAGCTCAGACCAAATCACTCTATTTTTATCTCACCTAGTATCTGCAAGGTTCAGGACAAAAACAGAAAATTGTGAGTTAGTCAAGTATCCACACTAACAACAATTAGCAGTGATGAAGAAACTGAACACTTTTACACAGAAGTGCAAAACGCAGTTAACTCTGTAAGGAAGGCTGATTGCTCATTGTTGTAGGTGATTGGAATGCAAAAGCTGAAAGGAACCATGGGTGAACAATATGAAACGGCATTTCCGAAAGAAGCTCCTTAATTTTTGCAAAGTCAGCAACTTAATCTCCAGATGTCAACACAAAGAACAATCAGCAGAAATGTTACTGGGAAAAGCAAAATGAATAGATTCTTGATTAAGTCATTGAAAGGAAGAAAGATGGGGCAAAACAAAAACAAACCAGATAAATATGTGAAAAAAACAAGATGAAGGAGCACTGTAAGCAAATATATTTTCGCCAAGCAAACAGATTTCTGCTGGGGTTTTTTATGCAACTTTACCCAGCATTTAAGTGATTTTGGATCAGTCTTGATGGTTCACCACTATCCTTCCAGGTTTTAATAGTATGTTAAGGATTTTTTCATCTTATTTGATTAGTTGAACAGTGAAATACTGAAGCAGGTTAACATTTTTACATATATAGGAGGACAACTCACAAGTGACTGAATGAATAAAGATGATATTAAAAGAAGAACAGCAAAATGACTAATGGCTATGAAAAGTAAAGGCCAAAGACATTTAAAAAAAAAAAACGTGCAACACCATGGTGATACCATCACTTCTGTACTGCCCAGAAATAGGATCATTAAAAGAAAAAGTGGAGCAGACATTACGGGTACTGGCAGAAATGAGTTGCAAAATCCTAGGAGGAAGCAGACTACAAAAATGAAAAATCAGGAAAAAACTAAAAGCTACAGAAACAATGGTAGACAAAATAAGACACATCAACAGAATCGATTAAAAACAGATAGCCAACTGATCACTGTTAACCACAGTGAAAGGACACAGAAGTAGAGGACAACAAAGAATACACTTGATACACAACATAAAACAGAGCTTTGAATCATACAGGCTGTCAATTAATCAAGCAAACCAACTCACCAAAGTCTGGAACACATGAAGGCACTTCCCAACTAAGCCATGTTCTTTTAATCCGTTCCGGTGGCAAGTTCTTAAGGTGAAATTTCGTATTGTGAAATGCATTTTTCCCATAGAAAATAATGTAAATGAAGATAATCTGTTCCAGCCACCCAAAAATATTATCAACAATTTCCAACACTATAATCACATTTTTGCATATAAAACCAATAAAAAAAATTATATAAGATTTGTAAATGTTTAAAAGTAAAATATGAAATAAATAGACATTAAACCTCACTTAACCTTAAGTTATGATTTCTCTTGGCACCGGCTGCTTTAAAAACAAAACTGAAAGTGTCTCCTGTTTCTTCTTGCTACCGTCCTCACTAACATTCTCGGGACCCATAGTGCTATGTCGTCACTAAATCTTGCACAAAATGCAAAAAAACCCACAATTTTTTTTTAAACTCGCTTCACTTGACTTTTCACTGAACGACTCCCGGACGTACGCTTGGCTCAAAAACGTACATTTTTAAGGCAAAAATTCTTAAGAATTTTCTTAAGCTTGTATGGCGAGGTACCACTGTATTCAGAAAGAATGAATAAATTAATGAATGTTTCATCACGCCGATTTTGTACTTCACATTTGAATTAATCAACTGTAATAAACTCATTTTTGTAACTTTCATCTCGCATTCATGTTAATGTTTTTCAGATTAATGGCTTACCTTGGCCTTGACAAGTTTCTTGGCAGTCTTAATCTTGGCCTCACAGAACGCCCCGCGGTACTTGGCACTCACATCAGTGCCGACAGTCAGGTATGCAGGCTCCTCTAAAGTCTGTGTGGAGAAATGGCAGTAAAGAATATTTTTAAAAAAACAGACAACATTTAACAACACCATCATGATAAACTGCCGACTGGTTTTATTTAAACCAGACTGTGTTCTGTAAGTCCCATGTGTTTTTACTGCTCATTTTCTGTAAATCTAATTAGAAAAATCAAGCTGAAGCAATTTAAATGATTTATCCACAGACACTTTAAAGTAAAATATAAACTGGTCTAAATTCTAAATCTATGTGAAGTAAGTGAATGCTGTTGCAGATAAGTTCTACTGTACCATTAATACCATGAATTAGCCTAATGGGACTTTTTAAATGGTACTGCTTGCTAATCGAAGCATTTTTACTTTATGTCACCCAAGATTCGTACTCTGTTTCTTGTTAATTATTTGCACCTAATGTAGCTCAATAAAATCACTATTTCTTCAGTTAATGGGTCACTGGAAAATAAGGGCTTTGAAAGGGCAGTTTTTAAATTTAAAATCTAAAATCAATCCTAAAGTCTTCTGGGATAGGTTCCAAGCCCCAGTGACCCTGTACAGGATAAGCAGTATAGGAGATGAATAGATGTTACCCCGACAAGTGCACTGCCTCTTTGTTCATACACAACAATGAAACCAATGAATCAAATAAGCGATAAAACATAAGACATTTAATATGGAATTTAATTTAGAAAATACAGCAATTATTGTTACAGCAACATTGTTACGGCAATGTTTTGAAACAGAAAATCTCTGGTATGGCTTTAACTATCTCTGTTTGGTAATGTAAAGATTTTCCTGGCTATATGTTTGCCTACTTTCGAACAGAAGTTACAGTATCTGCTTCATGCTATTATACTGAAACAAGAAAAAATCCTGAAGCATCAAGCATTAAAATCTTTACACAAATTACTAAAAAGTGGACAGTGTTCAAACATATCTTTGTGGATTTCTTCCTTGGATTGCTGACAAACCCTTTGTGGATCCATTCACTCGTAAAAGTCAACTACCTGTTCAGCAGTTAATTCTTTACAGTCTGAGAGAGACATGGACTGAGAGATTGCATTGCATTAATGGTCATTACCAAAAGCTCAACAGCAGCGTTCTTTGGTCTTGACATTGTGCTGTTTTGGTTGAGATCACATAACTCAGACATAACACAAGCGGTTTTTGATTAGATGTTCAAGTGACCGAACTACACAGCCTATTTAACTAGATTTAATGCTAACAATTTATTAATCCATTTGATGTAATAAACAAAACATTAAAACTTTTAAAAAGTCATAATAGTAGTAAAAATCTGCCACAGACCAAAAGAGTGAATTTTTTTGCCAGCTGAAGCAGCATTGGAAGCATTTATATTTGTTGCTTTATTTTCAATATAATACTTATACCTGTTGATTTATTTATTTATTTCTAATAAATTTCCATTCATATGAAATATGCTGGGAGCTCCCTTCACTTTTTATTTTAAGATAATGTTAAAACATTCTCTGCTAGAATCGCTGAAGGCTATAAAGAAATTTGCCCCAAACATGGTTAGTAGCCCCTCCTTCTACTCCTACACCTCCCTCTTCAGAGCAGTTAACAGCTTTTGTGATTGAAATTGTTGGTTATCACAGTTACTCTCTCAACCCCCTGCATAGAAATCACAGCTTGAATTTAGCTCCAGAGTTCAATCTAAAGCATTTTCAATGGTTAGAAGAAGAAAACATTGATACTGTAAATATGAAAAATATATAAATAAAACCCATGTCTGTTATTAACAGATAATAAGGCTACATCGAAACCCAGATACTGACAGAATGTGAGATCACCACCTCTTCAAAAGTATTGGAATGACAACCAAATTTCAAAGAAATTTCAGTATGTAATCAAAAGAGTAAGAGTAATATAAGACAATAGATTAACTTAAAACATTCCACTTTTTGTCTGAACCAAATAATTTTCAAGTTATCAAATGTATTTGAACATGTACAGTAACTGACAATTGTTACCTGTTGCCCAGGTGTGCCATGTTAGCCAGGTGTGCCCTGTGTTAAGAACCACCTTTGCTGTTAAAAAGGATAAACTTAAACGTATCATACAGAGCTATTTATGGGAGAAAAGCAAGATATTGTGAAAGTAAGAAAATCAGTCACTGGAAAATCAGTCACTATCTATCACTACTAAAATCATTTAGCAAATACAACAATTTGGAATGTTCTGGGGATGGGGGGTGGTTGTGTGATGGTTGGGACACTGGACTACCAACCACCAGATATCGAACAGGTCTCCCAGTTGATGGCTATGAGAGCTATGAAGACAAAACAACATTCAACAACATGACAATCTTTAATTGGCAGGAGAGAGGGAATCACAATCTACCATTCAATGAAGAGCAGGAATACAAAAGCCATACCAAAGGATGCAAACTACTTATTGGCAGTAAAAATTTAGAATTTGGAATATTAAAAGAAATTCTGAAATAAGCTACAAAAGGAACCAAGATCAACTGCTACCAAAGTGATGGAAGGGCCAAAAGCATAGAGAAATAAAAGTGTTTTTCATATAATTTAAAACATGAGCTACATAGTCAACCACAGAGGATGTGCCACAGATTAGAAAAAACATTGCGAACCAAACAATGGAAAGATATCTAAAACAGCATTACAAAAATGAATATAACAGTTTGGTGTTTCAGTGTGATTGATGCAGTTATTGTAAACAAGGGATATTCAAGATTCAAGATTCAAATAACTTTATTAATCCCAGAGGGAAATTGCTTAATATTATGCAAACAAATATTAAGTGTTAGTTACATTAATTAACTTAAAGCCGATTGCTTTCAATACTTTTGCATACCAAAATGTACAGTACCTGGTTCTGCATTGTGTAAATATCAGAAAACGAAAGCAGAAATTATGATTTATCATTCTTTTTTTTAACCATAAACCTAACTTTAGTGTATAAACAAAAGAACTGGTCTAGCTATTCCATGAGTTTTGGAGGGGAATATATTGAACTATAAATTGAACACATGCAGAAAAGCAAAACATGGTGTTATAGCTCACTATCACTCTCATTCGATTATGCTTTCGCGGGAGGCCTGAAACCTAGTTCAGGGGAATCAAGCACTTAAGACTCAGGGCACATAAGCACTCACACTCACTCACTGACTCCAGGGTCTTTAGAGTGTGGGAGGAAACTGGAATACCCGGAGGAAACCCACCAAGCACATGGCGAACATGTACACTTAACGCATACAGACATGAGGCAGGAACCAAACTCTTGACCATGGAGGTGCAAAGCCACAGATGCGTCCACAATAGAGTCAGAAAAAAAATCACTTGCAATTATGAATGTGAACTGACCAAGAAATTGGAACAGAGCAATGTGGCTTGTAATGTGAGTGCAGCCCCAGGTTTGTCGCCAGTTAAGTGGGAGTCTGCTTAATGTTCCTGGGTGCCCTTATGCCATTATTACTATTTGGCTCTCCATTTAAGTTATGCTGCCATGGCATCCTTGTTTGAGTCCCTTCTTGCCATTTATACACATGGTACATACTCTTAATACCACTCTAGGACAAAAGCATGCCTAAAAATATGTGTTCTCTCACTCATTCTCTCTATCAAGCTATAAATGTTACTCCTGCTGCCTAGTGACATACCAGCGATCCTGACTCGAGGAAAAATCACTTGCTCTTGCTGAAGACAGAAACAAATTTAATATTCATTACAATCTATTGTTTGCATTTTGCTGTTTGGCAGTGGATTAAAATTTTTGGTTCTGAATGGGTAAACAGCAGACAAGCAGACATCAGAAATAAAGGGTAAAGAGCCCTTGTCGACATGCTTTTTGTTTGCTTTCAGTGTGGAATGATTAAAAGTAATAATTTAATGGTACTCAAAGACATCTGTTAAAATAAATTCATGTGATAGCTGCAGCAAATTTTTCAGAAGAGAGAGAGTTGGCATGATTAAAATGAAATGTGAAGTCGAATACACATTTTATTTACATCATGCCAACTCTTCCTTTTCTGAAAAATTTGCTTCATATGTCACATTGATTTGTTTTAGAGGTTCGGATGATCCACTGACCTCTCATGGAAGCAGCAGAAAAATCATAAAAACATATGCTGTTGTTTTCACCCTTAGGTTTCACATATGAAGACTGCATTTGAGGTTAAAAAGGTGAGAAAAATCCAGAATAGTCTTTACTGAAGAAGAACCATGACTGAAAAAAGGCCCTTGCTGGATGCACAAAGTTGTAGTAAAACGAGTAGCAATTCAAAATGTCTAATGATGTAATACCTGCTCAAAACATACTCAATCTCAGGTTCTAAAGATTGAGTGCAGTTGAGTTCCTTTTATATTCTCACTTCTTTGCTCTCCAAAGAACTGGTGGTGCTCAAATGTGGCTGACTCAAATGTTGGAAGTGGAAAAAAGCCAGATCTCTTCAACTATGCTGTTTGCAATGAAAAAGAAGTCTTCAATATACCTATGGAACAGAATGGGTACTAAATTGTTCAAAGAGCTTTTGCTCAATAAGTCCATTGAAGAGGATTGCATTGCAGGTTCTCATTTTTACTGGCCACACTAAAGCCTCTTACTTGGAAATAAAGCTTGGAATTCAAGTTGAAGAAGTTGCACAAGCTCTGGAATTTTAAGAGCATGTCAGTGGATAGGTCATGCTCCAGTTACACACCTAGAAAATGTTTTAGGACTCTCAAATTCTTCTTATGGGGAATGAGTGCTTACAAGCTTAAGATGTTCATAAACATTGATGCAGGGGTTTTCCTTATACTGCTGTCACGTTAAAATACAAAAACAGTATGGGCAGTGATGGCTCAGAGGGCTAAGGCACTGAGTTACCGACCGGAAGATCGGTGGTTCAAACCCCAGCTCCACCAGGTTGCCACTGTTGGGCCCTTGAGCAAGGCCCTTAACACTATCTGCTCCAGGGGCGCTGTATCATGGCTGACCCTGCGCTCTGACCCCAGTTACGCTGGGATATGCGAAAAAGGAATTTCACTGTGCTGTAATGTATATGTGACAAATACAGTAAAGGCTTAACTTAAACAATTTATTACAGAGTAAGCCAAACTCTTATGTCAAACAAATGGCTTTTCTAAATGGTCCATTTTTAGTTTGCATGTGTATAAAAGAACAAAATGCATACAAAAACCCCTTTTTTATTTTAAGTACTTGTGCATATGTGGACTAGTCATGAGAATTTGCAGAAATTGTGAAGAATCCTTCATAAATGTTGGTATAGACTAAATAAATAAAAAATTGGAACAGTGGTGAACCTTCACAGGAAACGCTGGCCTACTAAAATGACCCAGCACAACGACGACTCATCCAGGAACTCATAAAAGAAACCAGAGCGACATCTAAAGAACTGCAGGCCTCACGTGCCTCAGTTAAGGTGACTGTTTAGAATTCAAAAATAAGAAAGAGAAAGAGGACAAAAATGACATCCATGGGAGAGTTCCAAAGCAAAAGCCATTGCTGACCAAAAAGAACATAAAGGCTCATTTGCCAAAAAACATCTTGATGAAAATCACCCTGGCAACATATCAAACCAACAAATTGCATTGCAGTATGAAAGCATGACACAGCTAGCTTAATTACTTACTATAGCCAACCACGAAATTTGAAAAAAAAAAATATCCAAGTAAAATAGCATATTTGTACGGTTGATGTTTAACCTAATAAAAATTTAATTGGTTTATGAAGTACCATACAGTATGTGCATTGTTTTTAATTTGTACCTGTAACTATGAAATCACGGCAGTTGTTAGAAGGTAAAAGACAAAAGAATGATTGTTTTAAGTGATAAGTATGTTTTAATGAGCAACAGCAGTAAAATGTGCCAGCTGCTAAAGAGCTCGCTGGAGTGACTTTTTCAAAATGAACACCATAATTATAATAAAATGAAATGTGAAATGATATCAATGAAGCAGTGATGTTTTTGGATAAGACATGATTGATATTTTTTCCTCACAAGGGAAAAATGCTGATATCAACTGACACAAAGTATGAGTTATCAAGATGTGAATATTTTTCATCAAACACCTCTACCTGTCAGGTGATGAAGTTGTAGCACACTGTTCAAGAGGCACTTTTAGCAGAGATTTTCTATGAAGAGTGCCAAATTTGTGTGACCATAGACCAAGACAGCTGCATGGTCATAGCACAGACTTTAAACAACTGGACATGCCTTGCTTGTTTTAATCATAGGATTTACATAAGTGTCATGGTCTATAATTAAAATGAACAGGAGTGATTAACCTTTTTAACTAATTATGGTTATGGAAGGTCACAATCCTGCACTATTTGATTTCTGTTATCAAACACACGTTCTGGCAATTCACAACTTACTGAAGATGAATCAGAAGGAAGGATAAGTACGGGGAAACTACTAGTCTCTATTCTTCTCAAGGTTTTTTGTTCTGGGGGGATGTAATTATTGTTCCAAATGTCATATATAACCCAGCCACCTGCCTAATACAGTACTGTGTATGTCCCCCTAATGCAAGCAAGACAGCTCTGATCTGCCAAGGCATGGACTTCTGTGGATGTGCTATGCTGTCTGACACCAGTAAGATAAGATATATCTTGATTCATCCCACTGTGGGGAAATTTCTAAATACATAAGCAAAAGATCGATACACCTTGATCATTATACAACACCTTGAATTTTTATCAAGTTCCTCAGACCACTCCAGAAAAAAATGCATCCCAATCAAAAACCACCCATTGTTTGGGAGCATGTGACTATTAACTCTGCCAAAAATCTTGTGGACTGCAATATTTTTAAAGCTGACATTGCTTAGCGGGGGAGCACCTCAGCTATAGTGAAGCATCTGAATAGGAGGCACACAAACTCTTTGAACTATTACTGTAAGTCTTGTCTTAATAGTTGGTTGATATTAAAGCTTATTTATTGATGAACTGCTTTAAAATTAACTACCCAGAATATATTCCTCAACAAGAGAAATACAGTGGAACCTTGGATTGCGAGCATACTTCGTTCTGGAAGTTTATCAAAACACTCGTAAATCAAAGCAAATTTTCCCATAAGAAATAATGGAAACTCAAATTATTCGTTCTACAGCCCAAAAAATAAATATATAAAAATGATTAATACAAAATATAAAGTAAAAATAAAACAAATTAACCTGCACTTTACCTTTAAAAAAAAGTCCAAATAAATCCCGACAGATAAGTGTTTCCATTTGTGCGCGCAGGCGTTGTGTGTGAGTGTGTGTGTGTGTGTGTAAGAGAAGAGGAGGAATGAGACCCTTCCCTCTCCCTTTTCTCGTCTTACACAGTAACACTTCCTCCTCTCTTACTTGAGTTTCACACACACACACACACACACACACACACACACTAACAGAAACACTGCCTTATCAGGAAAATTAACAAGGAACATCTCTAATGACACTCGAGTGAGCGCACACTAACGGAATCACTGCTGTAAAGTAAAAATAAAACAAATTAACCTGCACTTTACCATTTAAAAGAATCGCGACAGAGCAGTGTTGATGCTAAGTTCTTGGCAGAAAAAAGAGACAGTGACACCTTCAATGGCCTATGAGGCCCCTAAATCAGGCAAGATGTGATAATAGTGAGTCCATTTCTCTTGAGCAGTCAATGTGACAAATTGATGAGGACAAATACTGAAAATACTTTAGAGTATCAGCCAATGTGAGGGTTTACCACTAGAGGGCACCCTGCCCGGAGTCTTGTTTATTGTAGTTTTTGTTTGTAGACTCAGTTTCCCAGGAGGCACCTCGGTCAGGTGATGAGAGTGCGCACCTGAACCGAGGTAGCTCATTAGATCTTCTATAAATAGCGGTTTATTCTAGGAAGCTGGGTCGAGCATTATTTGTTGTAACCATTATGTCATGTGGGCTTTTGTTTTGGTTTGTCTTGTTTTATTTGGTTTGAGTTTGTTATATTACTCTTGTTTAAAATAAGGCTCTAGTTTTGGTTATGTTCATTGTGTTTGTGGAGCTGTCTCTGTCTAGTGAAGTGTTGTTTGTCTCGAGGTTTATGTAAGTACTGTTTGGTGTGTCTCCAGTGTTTGTGTAGCTTCCTTGTATGTCTAGGTTTTTGTCTGTTTAGCCATGTAAGTGTTTAGCCGCTAGCCGGTTTAGCTGTTAGCAGAGTTAGCTGCTAGCAGGTTTAGCCTCCAGTAGGCTTGGCCTCTAGTCGGATTAGCCGCTAGTGGCTTTAGCCTCTAGTATGGATTAGCCTCATGTGTGCTTAGCCTTTCGTGTGTTCGTTCCCCCCATGTAGGTTCAGCTACTAATGTGATTAGATACTAACCCAATTAGTTACTAACCTGTTAGTTCATCATCCAAGTCTATAATAACCAGATTAGCTGCTAACCCCACTAACTACTAACCCATTCAGCCTCTAGTCCTGTCTCATCTCGTGTCTAGTTTGTTCAGTCTTTGTTTAGAGTCTGCTCCATATTTAAGCCTTTGTCTCGCTCTTAGCCTTTGTTAAGCTATGTTGAGCTCTAAATGCTGTGGTTATAGTTTGAGTTCCTGGTTTTAGTTTCTTTATTCTGTCTTGTTTTATGTTTTGTTCAATAAAAGACTGAACAAATAATACCATCACCTCTGCGCTTATGCCTGCCCTTTTTAAGCCCACGGCTACAATAGCCAATATACCACCCAAACGTGACAGCCAAGACATTTGAGGAGTTATACCAGAACACACACTGAGCCAGCAACTGTGCAAAGGTAAAGATGTATCAGGTGGGTGCTGACTGCACGGCCCCTACCGTTTATATGCAAACTGTACCATGCTTACACAAAGTTAAAAACTATTATATTTCCAGCCTTAACATTGACAAATGTGATTGGTAGGGATGGGTATTGTTAAAAAAAACAAAAAAAATACTAATACCTCGACTTCATTACCAGATCCTAAACAATACTTTTTTTTCGATACTAGTTTTGTAAGATCCTTTAACAGAAAAAGGAATATATTACAAATTATGGTAAAGATCTTTATTTTAATTTTATGTTTTAGCTACCTGGTATTTTCCACTTAAATTTTTATAACATAAATAAAATCATTTACAATTCTAAGTGGTCTGTTTAACACTCCACAAGAGCTGGTTTTGCAAGTTCACACATAGTAAAATGAGTGAGTTTGTCACAACTGAGGATTTTTAATGCATTGTTTTTCATGTCATCGGAGGATTCTGAACTCCTGTGATTCGCTTAATCTCTGACTAGAAAGAGAGCACTTCTTTTGTCAGTATATTAATGATATAAATCAAATGAACGAAGCCTTTAACTCTCGCATTCACCACCCTGCATGTTAACGACTCTCACTTTCACCTGCTTTTGTTGCAAACTGAACCATTCATTTCACCATTCACCAACAAAAAAAATGAGCATGAGTAATGAATGGTGCTCTTTCAGTGTGTTCAATGCACAACACAGACTGTTAAGATTAATAAATGTATAAAAGCTAAAACTGAATTGGGAATCTACTTATTACCAGATGGCTGCTATCGCTCCTCAATCTCTAATTCAATACTGGCTGTAAGCTCCTGCTACACTTAAACAATATCTAGTTACTCTCAGGGTCCCAGTTGTAGTTATACTTTTACAGTGGAAATTTGGATTGCGAGGAACGCGGTTTGCGAGTGTTCTGCAAGAAGAGCAAAGATTTTTAATAAATTTTTACTTGAAAAACGAGCAAGTCTTGGTTTACGAGTACCGAGTATCATGTATCATGTATGCGCTTCTTGTTTTGACGCCGAGCGTCACGTGATCACAAATGAGCCAATGGGTTTTCTCTCTTGCGTGGCGGAATTGTGGGTAAATGTCTTCCCTGCTCGGTCTTAGTCTGCGACTCTCACTGGTATAATCAACATCCGTGCACGCGTGTACTGTTTACACCGTGACCGTGTGTTTGTAAGCACGTGTGTACAGCGCGCGTGTACTGTTTACACCGTGACCGTGTGTGTGTAAAACATATTTTATTGTGTGTTTGTAAGCACGTGTGTACAGCGCGCGTGTACTGCTTCTTATAACAGGCGCGCGTGTAAAGCAAAAGAAATCATTAGAGAGCTTAAAGATCGATTTTCTCCCTCTGTTTCAGCCTGTCGTTATGTGTGGGCGCGCACATAATTTGACACCGTGCCCCTTTACACACACACACTCTCACCTTTACACCCCCCCCCCACTCCCTCTCGGCTTTACACAGACACACACACACACACACACACTCTCTGCTCTACTTTCTCTAACGACAGAAACACTGCTCTGTCGTCATTCTTTTCAAAGGTACAGTGCAGGTTCATATGTTTGTTTGTTTTACTTGACAGCAGAGATTCCGTTAGTATGCACTCACGCAAGTGTCATTGAAAATTTTTCCAACAAAACAGTCTTTCCGTTAATGTGTGTTTGTGTGAAATTCAAATAAGAGAGGAGAAAGGTTTACTGTGTAAGATGAGAAGGGGGAGACGTGAGGGGCTGATTCCTCCTCTCCTTTTACTTTAGATTCACACACATACACACACACACGCACACACATACACACACACACAGCGCCTGCGCGCATAAACGGAAACACTTACATGTCAAGATTTAGTTAAACTTTTTTTAAAGGTAAAGTGCAGGTTAATTTGTTTTAGATTTTGTATTAATTATTTTTATGTATTTATTTTTTTGAGCTGTGAAACGAATAATTTGAGTTTCCATTATTTCTTATGGGACAATTTGCTTTGATTTATGAGTGTTTTGAAATATGAGCCTACTTCCGGAACGAATTATGTTTGTAATCCAAGGTTCCACTGTATATTAATGTTAAATTTAGTAACTGTTTGTCAGGTTAGAAAATGTTTTCAAATAAATATTAACTGGTAAATCCCAGTCATAGCACTGTCTTTATTAATATCAGAGTTTGGGGAATCCGGGATAGAGATTTTGAAAGGGAGTTTGATACGGTTTGTGAACTTAAATGATGAGAGGAAGACGTGGTCAGTTTCTCTTGCAATTAAACGCAGAGCAACTTTCTACTCTTTAAAGAAAAACATTTCATAAATTTTTTCCAAGATGATTGGGAACAGCAAATGAGATAACATCTTTTAAAGCACCGTCCTTATCCACATGATATTCAGAAAAACTAAAGCTTCAGCATCAAGTCTACGCTGTAGGTCTACGCTGTAATTCTCTAATAAATCCCTTATTTATCAATACAGAGATAACCTACTTACAGTAGTTTTAAACAATCACAGACATCATATCCACAGGGATACATTTATAAATTGAACATTTATTTTATTGACCGCCCTTAGCTTTGATTATGGTGCACAGCAGTGGCGGACTGGCCATCTGGAGCACCAGGAGTTTTCCCGGTGGGCTGCGAATATATAAAAAATGACGGAAACCATAATATTGCATCTCTTTTCTACGCATATGGATGAGTGCGTCGATCGCAC
>JAQMYL010000038.1:25242731-25254034 GCA_030014365.1 Clarias pachynema
TTTTCAAAGGTAAAGTGCAGGTTAATTTGTTTTATTTTTACTTTACAGCAGTGATTCCTTTAGTGTGTCGCTCAATCGAGTGTCATTAGAGAGATTTCTTCTTTATTTTTCCGATAAAACAGTGTTTCCATTGTGTGCGCGTGTGTGTGTGAAAAGAGTGGAGGAAAGGGTAACAGTGTAAGACGAGAAGGGGGAGAGGGGAGCTTACTTTAGATTCACACACACACACAGCGCCTGCGCGCACAAACAGAAAAACACTTATCTGTCAGAATTTATTTTTACTTTTTTTTAAAAGGTAAAGTGCAGGTTAATTTTTTTAATTTTACTTTATATTTTGTGTTAATTATTTTTATGTATTTATTTGTTTGGACTGTGGAACGAATAATTTGAGTTTCCCTTATTTCTTATGTGAAAATTAAATTTGGTTTACGAGTTTTTTTTGGAATACGAGCCCGCTTCCTGAACGAATTATGCTCGTAAAGGTTTCCACTGTATATATAAACTGCTCAAGACTCCCTCCCTTCCTTCGCCTCCTCCTCACGTACAAAAACCCAATTGAGATTGACGCCGCAAAAATGTAGAATTCTTAAAATGAGCATATTATTATCATTTTTAACAACCGGAAAAAAAATTAAAAATTAAAACGTGCAATTTCTTTGCCTATGTGACGTTTTTTTTTTTTTTGCTCAGTTATGTTTATATAGAAGTAAAAGTCAGTTTATCATATCGCCTATGTTGTGCTAAATAAAAAAGGAAACAGGTCACTCTATACTGCACAATCCTGAGCTCTATATATGTTTATTTAAAAAAAAAAACAGCAAAACAAATAATGGCTAAAATGCTCTGAGCTTTAAGGGCTATCATCTGTAGGAGGGACACTGATATGTGCACTGGATGACTAAACACAGCAAACATCAGTCATCATCTTTTTTCAATGTGAAGCAACAGAATAGAAAATCACAGACATGCTCATCTATATGGTATTAAAATTAACAGGCAACCACAGACTTTGAAAAAAATATTGGAGGTAACATTCTGTGCAAAACAGCCTGTGATTTTCTCAAAGCCTGAGAAAAGCATGTTAGACATAGCTGATCCGAATGTTAAAAAGTCACAGAGGAGCACTTGTAAAATGCGAAATTAACCCATGACCCGATGCAAATTCAGTCCCACCTAAATAGGGCTATAGACACATACAGTCCCTTAAGTCAGGGGTTCCAAAAGATTTCAGGCAAACAACTTAGAAAAATATGCCAAGCAATTTTCCGTAGCCCCAAACCCTTACTTGGACTCCAATTTCCATATGTCCGTAACAAATATGTAACATAAGTGACAACTAGAAAATGAAGCAATATTCATTGAACTAATATCATTCTATTAGAAAAATAGAATTATGTTTGGGCTTATGTTTCTCACTGTAGCTTTGTACTGTAGTAAGTCAGGTGCATTGGAAAGTGTACGTACATCCAAATACCCATGTCACATCCAGGTTCAAATAGTTCAAACAAATGGTTTAAACTTAGTATTATAAATCGAACTTCTTAATATGATCCTCATTGACATTTCAAAATAGTAGCACCAAAATTCATCTTCATAGTTAGAAAAACATTTGGACTTTGTTATATAAACGAACAAAACAAACAGACTAATATAAATATTAATCAACCCTACAGGATGATGTGATCCCCAGGATCAGTGTATGTGGTCATCACGCACAAATCTCATCTTTGGAACTGCACAGGTGTAGAAGTAGGAAAGCCAGGTGAGTTGGTCGATCCTAACATTGTCTCCAAAATATCAGTAATAATAGGCATGGGGAAAAGTCACCTTTTTATACTCTTCTGCTGTGTAGCTACATATGCAAGTGTACTCAGGGACATTTCACATGAACAATGTGAAAGCTGGCTACTGTAATTTTGTGCTTGCACAGTACAACACAAGTGCATCTGTGTGTAAGGCTGACTGAAATACATTGAGTTCTACCTTGTAATGTCTATCTTTTAGCCCATCTGTTGACCTACAGTACATAAATCAGCCTGTGTTTTCTGCCTTTGTTTCCCATGTCTGTGCTTTATAAACAAATAAACAGCCTTCTATGGATCAAAAAGTTTATCAGGGACACATTACAATACCGCAATTAGTAGCAAATGTTTTCTCCACTACTGTTCAACAGAAAACACACAGATACAGTTTATAATTTGAATTAAATTTAAGAATTAGCTTAGTTACACCTAATAACTTGTCCATTTTTTACAGTCGCAACTTAAGACTCCCTAAATTGGACTCATCCAGGGAACACTTTAATACACTGAACAATAAAATAAAGACAGCAATCAAATGATCAAAAACTAATACAGTTGATGGATAATTACATGGATAAGTATGAGTACATACTATAATAAGCAGCTATAATAAAGTTCAAAGCAGTTCACAAAATAAAAGGAATTTTATGTATTACATATGTAACATATTGTTATATTGTTAACATTATTTTACCAATATATGTCAGAAAAATATCCCCTATATCTAATATTATATCATACTATCTTGGCTGTATGAATCATAGTAAAAATGCCAGCAAAGAGTCATTATTTGAAACATTTGCATTCATTCTGGACCCTGTTTTAACATCCATCAGCTTACCTTCATTTCTGTCCGCAACTGCTGTGCTGTCTCTTCAGCTAAAAAGGAGAACAAAATTAATTTAAGAGAGATGAATGATGCATATCTAACGTATATCTTGAGAGAGATACATGCAAATGAGTTAGGTTTTTCTGAACCAGGCATTCACATGGGAAGTGTTCATTCATGTCCATTTACTCTCGCTGGTGAGGGACATCACGTTTAGGCTGTCACCACATGAATTAAGTTCATTCATTAATTTGTTTATGAGCCTTCTCTAATATGAGCTTATAGAAACCTGATGCTGCTTTGTAGTGGAGTAGATAATGAGGTGAAGATGTCGTTCCACACCTTGGACCTTCAGAGTAAGATAAAAGTTTGAAAACTCCATAAAGTTGTGAATAAGTCAGCGTAAAATAGTAGGTCTCAAGAGCTGACTTGAAATCATAGAGGAACATTTTATGCATATCAGAAGAGAGGCATGACACAACATCCATGAGGCACAATCTGACAGTTAACTGACGGTGGCGCGCCTAATATAAAATGTTTTTTATGCATACTGCGTTGTGTAAAATGGAGCAAAACATTCACAACAAGTGGCGTTGTTGCATTGTTTAGTATGCATAAACCCAATATTCCACACATTTGACAACCCTTACACACTATGCTCTCCAGCAATTTGCGATTTGTTACATTCCACATTGAATTGCAATTTTTCTTGTTTTACATGAATAGCTGAACACATAGCAGGGAGGAATATCAAGCTTTTCCCAGAGAGTCAAACTTATTCGTCCAAAATAGAAAATGTATGCCTTTTAAAAAAAATCAAAAATCAAAAGGGACATACAGTAATTAGACAATTATTATAAGTTAAGGTATCGAGATTCTTTTGTGTCGCAAATAATGTATTACCAAACTAACTCCAATGTTTCCATTCAAGGTGGTAAAATGGTGCAATCCTCTATAATCCTACAGATGGTGTGCTTTAAATTATTCACACATTTCCAGGCAGCACAGCATCCTGTGTGGTAGGAGCAAAGTTTTATTGATGATTAAACAAAATCTAAAAAAAAAAATTAATCAAGCTCTTCATAAAATCGTGATACTCAATACACATCAAATCGGCACCTACAGTAGGTATCATGATAATAGCGTATTGGGTGGTCCCTGGTGATTCCCAAATTATAGGATGTGTTTATCGATAGAGATTTTAAAGCACTTATATGTAAGTTGCTCCGGATAAAAGCATCTGACAAATTACATAAAGTTAATATTAATTATTTAATTAATTAAAACTCTATACAGTACTCTATACTGGGTAATATGGCATTTCTTTCTCCAGTGTACTCAATGGCATCTTATCTTTGCCATGAAATAAGTTAGATTTTGCCACTTTTGATCTTGTAAAATAAATGAGCCCAATGTTTTAAAAGTCATTTTTGCTGTTTTAAAACGTTTCCCACTTCAACAGTCTCATTTGTTTACAGGAGAACCATGCCAGTCTCCATAACCATGACAACCACAATGCTGACAATTAATCTCAGAGCATGCACACATCATTCTCTGTTCCATAACACTGTTCAAGCTTTTTAGACACTGATAAAACTTTAATTATTAGTTTGAAGCGGTATGAATAGAATTATTATTATAAAAATTTGAATATAGTAGAAAAGTTTTTTTCTTACATTTAACTTAAACTAAAGTGAAATATTTCAAGCTGATGAGTAGCACTGATGATTAGTGCTTTAACACTCCTTTAGCATGAATTACTGTATAAATGCAGCGTGGCATGAAGATAATCAGCCTCTGGCACTGCTGAGGCATTACTGAAAACCAGGTCGCTTTGTCTACCTTCAGCTCATCTGTATTGTTTGGTCAGATGTTTCTCATCTTCCTCTTGAGAATACCTTATTGATTAACTATGGAGTTCAGGTCTGGTGAGTTAGCTGGGCATTTAAGCACAGTAATATTATGGTCAGCAAACCCGTTAGTGGTAGTTTTGGCAGTGTGGGTAGGTCCTACTGGAAAAGGAAATAAGCATCACTAAAACGTGTCTGCAGACAGAAGCAAGAAGTGCTCAAACATCTCCTAGTAGACAGCTGCATTAACTTTGGACCTGATAAAACACTGGCAACCATCAGCAGCAGATGGCATGGCACCCCAAATAATCACTGAGTGAGGAACTTCACACTGGACTTCAAGCAACTTACATTATGTGCCTCTACATGCTTCATCCAGACTCTGGGGCCTTGATTTCCAAATGAAATGCAAAATTTACTTTCTTTTTTGGGGGGGAGGGTTTTCCCCCGATTTTCTCCCTAATTTAGTCGTGTCCATTTCCTCACCCGTCACTAGGGGGCTATTTTTACTATTTTACTATTTACTATTTTACTATCTATTGCACAGCACCTATTGCAGATGTTAAGCAATAAATACTGATCATTCATGCTTGGGTGATTGTAGTGGCAGTGACAGAGTGTAAATATCTTTTTTTTCTGAGCTTTAACTGAATCGAAAGAATATTCACTAAATTCATCTAATTTACACACAGCTGCCACTGTTTAGCACAGATGGCAGTTTCTGTGCTTTTGCTTGAAAATGTAGCCACTATGTGACCGTAAAAAGTGAAAGTAAAATAAGGTTAAATGGTGGTTTTCAAATTAAACATTTAATAATTGACAACCTTCTATGTCAGAGAACAATAACTTGCCGAAATGGATAAAAGCTGGATAATGGTGTTTATTGCGTTCTGTGGCCAAACTGTTCAATTGTTCCCCAAACTACTCCCATGTTTTGGTAAATTCATGTGCACGCGATACTGTATGTGTGTATAGAGAATCTGTAATAACTCAGTCACTATCATTGCATCAGAAGAGAAAGAAGTTTTGACAAGACAGCCTGTAGCTATATTTAAACGTTTTATTACCTTTTCAGAATATAAAGCAACTCCTGTACAACTCATGTGATCCTGACATCACAAGAGCACAATTTACTTAATTTCCATATTTTAGTAACTCAAGGGCAGGATTTGCTTATTTTTCTCTTTTTGAGCATGTTAGGTGTACAATTTAGTTGTTACTTTTTTCCGTTCACTCGTTTTACTTAATTGTGTGCACAACTTAGAAAAAAGGAAACCAAAAAAACAGAATATAGAAAATGATATGACTGGCCTGGGGCTCTGATGGTAATAACACACTAGCAGATAAAACTAGAAAAGAAATATCAATAATAATAATAATAATAATAATAATAATAATAATAATAATCTGGAGACCTGAATGTCCTCATATGAGGACATGACATTTTCTCACAACTTTGTTTATATACTGTGTATTTCTAGCATAACCCTAATGCTCAAAGTAATTAAACATATTGAGTACTGTTACAGTAACTTAAATAATTACAATTAGTTCAAATTAATAGACCTTGATGAGTATTTAGAACTTTTTGGTATTTACGAGTTTGTAGAAATGACACTTTTCAAGTTAGCTGAACAAATTTGATATTTTAAGTATCTGTAAGTACTTAAGTAACAGTGACTGTCACCTTAAATTTCCACCAACTTAAAATTATTCAGACTAGCGATTTTTTGTCTGACGTCATCAGGGCAATAGGGCACTGGTGGCTCAGTGCTAGGTGTTTCGCCTGCCATGCTAAAGGCCCGGGTTCGATTCCCAACAACTGGATGAAGTGCCTGTCCCAAACCCTGATAAAATGGGAGGGTTGTGTCAGGAAGTGACATTAAAACCTGGTGTAAAACCTGTGCCACGCTGGTGTGCGGACCGGATTGTCTGCTGTAGTGACCCATTGCCAGGAGCAGCCAAGAGACCAACAAAAATTCCTTTGATTTGCAACAATAAAAAAAAAGATAATTGCTATTAAATAGTATGAGTTAGACTACTCAATGATGCAAGTAAAGAACGATTAAAATGAATGAATTAAACAAACTCAAAACTCGTAGTTCCGTTTACTTAAAACTGGAAACATCATTACTTAAAAAATTTGTTATAACTGATTACCTCAATTTTTTTTTTATAATTTTTTTTTTTTTGCCAACTTATTCGGGTTTACAGTGTACTGTGTGAAGGTGATCTTATTGATGTTCATCACACCAAATGGGTTTACTCACTAATATTATATACACACAACACCAAGCGCCCTTTAAATATGCACAGCCTGACCGAAGGCGGACTTAGATGTTCGGTGTCTAAACTTTCTGTGCTGTCGTGTCAGGCTGATGACTCTGTGACTCTGAAATCTTTGCTCATATTGCGGATTTGGAGCGAGACAGCTACACAGCGGAGCCCGGAGGTCGCGTAATGTCTGTGCTGCAGCCGGTGACGCCATTTCTGTGGCAAACAACAGTCCGTTCAGGAGGCCCAGCTCGGAAAACTGAGAAACGGAGACAGACACACTCGAGACAATCAATACTCATTCTGACACGGTCATAGGGTGAGCTTAAAGAAGTGGGTTAATTGCTGGAAAATGGCAGAAGACCTTTCTATTGCAACTGGCAACATATACTAAACAGAAAGCTGGGAGAAAAGCGGCTTTCGGTTCATAAACGGCGAAAAGCAGCTGCGGTCTAAAACGTTGGCGGCTGTGCAACCTACACGCTCTCTCTCTCTCACACACACACATACACACACAAAAGGAGAGGATAATGACTTGCTAGAAAGCTTAAGAATAGAGTTACAAAAAACAAGCTCAAAAACCATATCCAAGTAGGCCTTCTTTCTTTATTCTAATCTGCCAACACACACTGCAGTTAACGCGAATAGAAATAACGTTACAATGTCCTACAAGCTGACGGCAACAATGTCACGTCACACACTAACTGTCGTTTGTAGTCTTCGCTTGGCTTCGCGCCAGTGACAAACAGTAAGACAGAAGGCTGCTTACGAAAACAGCAATGCTACACAATAATCCTATCAGTTTGGACTATCGACAGTGGATATGAAAAGCTTGCCACAACACCCTACAGTCGCCAGCCATTTCTGCTCCAACGACGGAATCTGCTAGACCGAGAAACACCGAATCACAAAACAATAAACAAAAGATCCTCCAGAAATTAAAGTAGGGGGAAGCGTCAATATCACCCGAGTAAATAAGCTCATTACTCATATACCGAACGCTACCCGATCACTGCCCGCATTCCGGCTATTTCCATTTGATAAAATCCATCAACCTGCAAACACACACGCCTGCACACGCTTTCAGGAGGAAAGAGCTTTGTTAAATCGCGATGTCCTGCATGAAGAAGCCCTTACGTAAGGGCTTTCCAATGAGCCAGTATTTTCCCCGATCACTTACTAGATGCCCAACAGCAGCGTAAAGCCGTTTCACCAATCTGAATCAGTTTGATCAGTTTTGATGCAAAAATGCATTTATCGAACTAATAAAATATAAAACAGTGTACTATTTTTTGTTATTTGGGCGATAAGTGTGTCCTTTCTCGAACACGTTAACCCAAGCTGTTTTGCTCTCTGATCCACTGCTGTATAAATAAACACAGCATGGGTGAAGCAACATCGCCATTAACCGCTTTATAACGACACAGTTTAACCTCATAATAATAATCGAGCTACCACTACCACCCATGGGTCTGATCTAAAAAAAAATATTCTTACCTTATGTATATACTTAATCACGACTGCCCGATTTTGATATAGTGCAATGATAAAGCATTAATCCATCTGGAAAACGTCTGACTCGAGCATTAATGTTAGAATGTCACCAAAAATCTGATATCCATGTCGTGAAGCAAATCCGTCGAAATGTCTCACCAGTTTCTACCCTTTTCTCTTTGGCGATCCTCTACCCTTCTAAAATTGACTGACGGGTACACAAACCCGCCCCCCTGGCCATGCCACGTTCCTATTAGTTACTATCTGTGTTAATGTCCGCCCTCTCGAAATCATTGGAGAACACGAGCTCAGAAAAAAATGCCTTTTGTATTCTTCGGGAAGGAGGGTGGAAAGTATCTGGGAGATGTAGTTTCACAAAATATTCATACTTTAGACTTGCATCATTTGAAAGGATGTTTTCAGAAACAAAAAACCGTAAACGGATATGTTCGTAATCATAAATACCTATACGTCGCACTGGCCATAGAGGTAAATTAGCTATTCTACCTCTATGATACTGGCTGCTGATTCGTGCGTCAACGCATCACTCATATTGGTGCAGGCAAGACATGACTTTTCTTTCTTTTTTTTCTTTTTTTAATCACAAAAAAATATGTACAATATGAAAAATATAAAAGTACAAGAATCAGGTATTAAAAATTGAATTATGCAAATAATTATACACAGCTTAATATAAGTTATACGGAAATACACAGATAAGTAATAACAGTAAACATTGTAAACCAATTAACAAACAGACAAATAACTAACTAAAAAAAGGGAAATAAATAAAAGAATTATATAGCACAAAATACTAATATAGAAAGAAGGAAAGAAAAGAAGAGAAAAGCGAGAGAGAGAAAAAATCACAGTGTTCCATCGATTAAATCAGAATGTCGAGACAATAGCAAAGCAGATTTATGATTTTCTATTAACTTTTAGGAGTTTAAGAGGTGTTGTATTTCACAGAGGAAAGGTGATAGTTTAGGAGATGATTTGGCGAATTTACATTTATGGATGTAGAATTTAGCCATTAAAATATAAAAGTTAACAATGTATTCAAGTGATTTATTATTGTGACGGAAAAAGATAATTATGTCCTTTAATGTAAAATTGTAAGAGTCCTGAATCAAATTAAATATATAGTTTCCAAGTTGCTGCCAGAATGCTTGTACCACTCCACAAGTAAAAAAAAAAAAAAAAGAAAAGAAAAAAAGGTGAGGAATACATTCTTTCTGAAGGTCGCAGAAAGTACACAGGTCCACAATGTCCACATATTTAGCAATTATGGGATTAACCGGGTAAAAACAGTGCAATATTTTAAAGTGAACTTCTTTAACTTTGTTTGAAATAGGATATTTATATGAAATGAGCCATGATTTTTTCCAGTTGATATTATCAATTATTGAGGCCCAATAAAATTTGCTTTTTGGAACATTCATGTTTAAATTATTAATACTTTGACGTATATGTTTATTATTACATTTTCTATCAGTGATGAGAACACCTCCAATGATTAGTTCATCATATGTAGTTGCTATTTCATACGCACTAAGATGACATTTATAAAGTTGTAGTAAGCCACTTGGAATAGCATTAATAACTGATTTATATTCTCTAAATGGAATAGGAGAATCGAATTTGTTTATAAATTGTTCATATGCAAGAACAGCGCAGGCAAGACATGACAAACAAATACGAGTATATGATGAAGCTGAGAATTAAAGAATTAAACTCTCTCTCTCTCTCTCTCTCTATATATATATATATATATATATATATATAACGCTCAGAGTGGAACGGAACGCAGCCTGGGTATGCTGATTAAATAAAATACATTTCCCACAATTCTTTGTACAAGGTTGTATGTCAGGCTCCACCCCCCCCACTAGCAAGGCCAAGGCGTATGCGGACGCTGAAAGGAGGAACACGTAGCGGTTCCGGCAGCCTTGCAGTGTCGATAGAATTGTTCAGTAACGTCTGTAACGTTTAAACGTGTGTAGTTTAGGTTTCTGTTATGGGTAAACAGGGTGTTCTGATTATTGTAATAAATTAACCAGTGGCTGTTTGTTAAAACAAACTCTTATTTTTGGTCAGTTTGCTAATGCTAGTCAGGCAATTGAAAAAGCGATAGCGAAAGCAGCTCTATCAGAAAGTCCAGCGTTGCGAAGTGAGTGGCATGTTTATTTATTTTATAGCAACCCGACTAATGTCTGTTTACGTGATTTTGCATTTCTATAAACGTGGTGTCACTAGTATCACTAGTTCTATACATCTGCCGTAATGTAGACTCGATTATTTCTGGAGATTGTATTGTAATACAATGAGTCAGTCATCTCTCACAGCTTGATAATGATGATACTGTGAATGAAATAGCCAAAATATTTGGATTTTTCGTTATCTATATAAATAAAAGAGAGGTTTTTGTCTGTACAGTGGCCAGAACCCGCACTTTCAATGACATCTATCTGTTTCATACATTGGAGGACCCTAAACCAGTCTCAGAAAAATGTGTATGTCTGTTTGTCTGTGCAACCAGATTTTGTTACAACTGGCTGGACATAATTTAATGACACTTTTGCTGTACTTAAATATCTGCCTGAAGTTAAACCTGCACTATAAGTGAACAGTTATGTGCCGGATTTAATAATCTACCGTAAAATAAGCTACTTGTTCAATTTAACACCTGCATCAATATATATTAATTAGAAAAGTTAAGCGGTGCTTTACATAGCATATGTAGCAGACGCATCTCGACATCAACCATTCAAAGGAGATTATTGCATATTTTGGATGCCTCCATCATTGTTTTACAATGTAGAAAGAAATCAAGAAAGAACATTGAATTAGATTCATTGTGTCCAAACTGTGGAATGGTAATGTATATAAAAGTTTTGTATATTTTTCAACACAAAACTATAAATTTAATATTTATAAATCTAATTGGTTCAGAATAAGCAGGAATAATTATGATCATAGTAGGGGTGGGCGATATAACCAAAATCTTCTATCACGGTAGAAGCAATTTTCTACCTCGATAACGATATATATCAC
>JAQMYL010000038.1:25386508-25396573 GCA_030014365.1 Clarias pachynema
TATATATATATACACACACACACACACCGCGGTGGAGGGGTGATGATCTGGGCACCTTGCAGTCAATAAGTTGTCCATGAAATCCTCTGTATACCAGAGTATTTGGCAAATATGAGACCATCAGTCCGATAGCTAAAGTTTGGTCAAAATTATGTCGTCCAACACGACCAAGATCTACAGCCCACCAGTAAATCTATATCAGAATTGCAGAATAATTTGGAATCAAATTCCAGACCTCAACCCAATTTAAATGCTGTACCGGGACCTTTAAAGAGTCATACAGGAAATTATTTATTGCTTATTTTTGCTAATAAAGTGGATCTACAGCTTTTTGAATCATGGGGTACGTAGTACCACCTGTTTTTTATTCAGGTTATTCTCGGCAAATAAATAATGCCATGGTGAACAAAGTTATATGTTGTTATTCGTCTAAGGTTGTATTTGCCTAATACACATTATTTTTGGTATGTTTCACACAGAGAATTAAAACAGGGAATACCAACTTTTGAACATTGTATTAACGTGAAAAATGTAAATGGGGATTTGGTCTCACCGGATGGACAATATCTTTGCTGTGATCACGGCTTTCCCTGAATGCCAGCTGTACCAGCAGGCCCATGGCAGCAGGCAACTCTCCCTCAATTATGAGTTTGGGTCCAGCACGGCTGATGTGTGATGTGTGAAAGAGCTGTCTGGGCGTCTGGCCATAGGTTTTGATCATGGTCTCTAGGGCCCGTCGCTGTACAGGATCCTCCACCGCTGACACATCCATGCCAAAATATGTCTGCAGGACAAAATGAAATTGTTCATTTAGCCATTTAAATTCATTATAATGCAACAACAACCAAGAGCAAACCGCATACTAGTATACTGTAGCAGAAATGGGCTGCAACTCTTAGCATGCATGTTCCAGCTCACCAGTTCTAATCAGACACACCTATCCATCAACATCGGATATAAACAGAACTTCGTGTGAGCATTGTGTAGTATACGCTCTTTTATGTTACCGAGCTGTTTGTATCTTGTGTGACTCTCATGTATGACCACATGCTACGATTTTTCTGACTACGACATGTACCTGTAATTGGTTTGACCACCACCGTTGACTTAAGTAAAAAAAAAAAAAAAAAATTATCTACGATTGTGTCCACCGTACTGTACCATTCCAGTTACTGATATTATTAAATTGAAAGCAGAAAAAAGCGAAGCACAAGCTCATATTACGAGGAAAAATGAAAACACCTGTTTCTGGTAAAGTATGCATACTGTAGCACTGTAGGCCTATATATTCATGATTATTGTGGTATGACCTAAAACATAAGATGGCATGCTATGCTGCACCATATCATCACCTCATGCTGTTCTCTTCTCTCTAGCAGCATTGGCATTAAACTCAAACATACTGACAGATTTTTCATACTGACATGGTTTGGTTGAAAATGGATTTTTCATTGGAATGAATACTTCTATGTTAGCCTTTGAGATGACAAATGAGAAAATTTGTTGGAATTAGAAAGGCCAACTGAGTGAGTGAGATCATACAGTTCATGGGATGTAGACCAAAAATATAAAATTCTATGCTACAGAGCCACCAGTAGGCTGACCAAACCGTAACTCAAAAACAGTGTTCTGTGCTGAGTTTGAAACCTGGTTAAATATTTTACTATAAGTTTTGGGGTGTGTGTGCAAACTTTATGGAGATATAATGGCTGTTTAGTCCTGAATAGGAAAGATGGGAATTTTGGGATTTCCAAATGGTGAGGATGGATTGGGCCACAAATCTTTTAAGTGACAGACAATAAATTAAAAATAGAAATGGAACACTGAAAAAAAATAGGGGTAGGTAGATGGATGGATGAATGAATGGATGGATGGATGAATGGATGGATGGATGGATGGAAGTGTAGTTATTTATTGATTCTAGGAGAAATTTAGGCAACCATACACTGGCCACCCAAGCTTAGTAAAAACCCTCTAATCGTTGTTTTAAGGCTGTACCTGCACTACCACCCTAACTGTTTACAGTGAAATTTCTTTCTGATTCAATTATTCCCTGCTCTCATCCATGATGTATGGGATGTACAGTATTGACATAAGAAAAACAATTATCTCAAGAAAACAATGTTTGTTATCATGAGATCACAAAAAAAAAGAAAAGAAATAATATATGGCCTTCTGGACTTTTATAATAAAAAGAAAAAAATCCTTACAGTTGTAATACCCGCAAGTGGAATCTGTTGGGTACATGTATAAAGTCTGTTGGGTACTGTACATGCACCTTTGATTTCAAGCTTTTTGAAACTCTGCCCCTTTTTGGCAATAAATTTTCAGACATTCTCAGAACCTTCTACTGAATAAGTTTTGTTTATTTCCTACATAAGTGGACAAATTTATTGGCATATTTTCATTAAAGAAAAACCCAAAATGGTCACTAAAATAACTTGTCTGACAAAAGTAACAATAAATAATAATTTAATGCACTTGACTAGTTAAAATTAGACATTGCTTTTGAATTATAATTCAACAGAATAACTTAAAAAGCCAAATGAAACAGTAATGGACAAAAATGATGATCTTCTTAAATCAGTGTTTCGTTGCATAACCTTTTGAGGCAATAACTGCAAGTGATTTCTGTAGCTCTCAATAAGAATTCTGCATCTGTCAGGCCCACACATCATGAGCAAATTCTTCTAGTTGTCTCAGGTTTGAAGGGTGTCTTCTCCAGGCTGCATGTTTCAGCTCTTTCCACAGAAGGTCAATCAGGTCTCATAAAAGGCCACTTCAGAATAGTCCGATGTTTTGTTCTTATCCATTATTGATGGATATTGTGTTTTTACTTGTGTGGTCTGAGTCATTATCCTGTTGGAGAACCCATGACCCATGACTGAGATCGAGCTTTCTGACACTGGGCAGCACATTTTGCAGAATGCATTGATATTCTCGGCATTTTATGGTATCCAGTGCCTTGCAAAAGTATTTATACCCCTAGAACATTTCCACATTTTGTCACATCACAACCACAAAAGTAAATGTATTTTATTGGGATTTTATGCAATAGATAAACAAGTAATAATCAGAATACAGTGGTGTGCATTTGTGTTCAGCACCTCTAAGTCTATACTTTGTAGAACCACCTTTCACTGCAATTACAGCTGCAAGTCTTTTGGGGTATGTATCTACCAGCTTTGCATATCTAGACAGTGAAATTTTTGTTTTAATACTTTTGCAAGGCACTGTACACTGCAAAAACTAGATAAATGTTGAATGTATTAATATTTTATTGTTGGCCCAACTTCTTACAGTGGTATTTGTTGAGAAAATTATAACATTGTGTTCTTGAAAACTTTGAAGACACAGACTGACTAAACTAAAATAATCAAGTGGAGCCAGCAATTTCCTTGAGATGCAATCACATGATTTTATAAACACCACCCGCCCCCTTCCCCCTGATGCTATCAAACTGCACTCGAGAGGTGAAGGTGGCCGTTTTGTGGATTCTTTACCCTGGGTAAGTATTTATGATTAAAAAAAAAAAAAGTTTGTTAGCTTACAGGTATTTTAGACAGTTACTGTTACATAGGTGAGGCCAGTGTGTTTCCGCTTTTTGTTATACTGAGGCACCCTGACATTACTGAGGTGAGCTTAGCTAATGTTAAGCTTCATGTTACTGCACTGTACAGGAGTTAGGGAGTTAAACATTCATAACCATATCTATCTTTTTCCCTCACTTTTGCCTTGACTTTTTAAACAGCTTTTTACACACTCTGGTGGTATATAGCCTTATTGATATCCTTAATTTTTATTATAACTAGATATTCTATGTAAATATAAGTTATTCATCTTGTACTCTTTAACCAATGGTCTGCTGTGGAGGTCTGGGTCAGAGGGGTGATGGCTGGCCTTTTGGAGCTACTGGAGGAGCATGATCAAGCTGTTGGAAGTTGCTGTTGTGTTTGAAGGAAATTGTAGACCTTGAGGGCCTGGGTGACTATGCAGCAGTTTTAAGAGGGGTGTTAGGTCAGGTCTGTGCTCCGTACACTGAATTCCAAAAGGACACATTTGAAACCATTCAAACAATTTTTACTGGACTTGGAGAGACGTGCTCACCTCAGATTCACATGTTAGGGAAGAAACTCTTGTTGCCTTGGACTCTTTTTTTGTGTCAGACACATTGGGAAACATAATGCTATTGACCTTTGAGCAAAATAGAACCTGTATTATCATGCTTTCTGCAGATCACTGTTTTAACTGACTAGTTTTGGAAGAATAACATTTTTTAATTAATGTTTGTGTTTTTATTGTTAGTATTGTTAGGCCAACTTGATTTTATAGAATAACTCACTTGGACCAAGCACATGAATGGGCTACAATGGGAGACTCTTTTTTTGAGTAAATAAAAAGTTGGGCTATGTCAACCCTAGAGAAATATAATTAACTGAGCCCACAACCAATACTACATGAGGTGAATTTGAATTACAAGTTGATTCAACTTAAGATTTTGAACCAGATACATGTTGTGTCAGCTAAACAGCAATGTGAAATATTTTGTTTAGCCAGCAAAGTTGAGTAAACTTAAAGCAGTGTAACTTGTTACTAAACCTTTTTACGTTGAGCCGCCTTATTTTTGTATAGTATAGGTACAGTGGTGTTTTCTTTGAAAACCTTGTTTTTGCGTCTGTGAATATTTAGCTGATGTGACTTGCCAAAAACTTCAAGTTTTGTCTCATTTGTCCAAAGTCTCCCATAAGCATTGTGGGTGGGTAAAGCATCCTTTATTTTCTGTTTGTATATGTGTGTCGTCCTCTCACACACGCGTTTATTATAACACATATGTGTGCATGAGCGTAAAGCAAAAGCAAGTCTCATTAGAGAGGTTAAAGATCCATTTTCTCTCTCTCTCTGTCAGCCTGCGCTTATGTGTGTGTGTTTGCACACACTCTCTCTCTCTAACAGAAACACTGCTCTGTCGCGATTCTTTTCAAAGGTAATATGCAGGTTAATTTGTTTTATTTTTACTTTACAGCAGTGACTCCGTTAGTGTGTATGCCCGCTCGAGTGTCAGAGGATTCTTGTTTATTTTTCCCGATAAAACAGTGTTTCCGTTAGTATGTGTGTGTGTGAAAGTCATCCCGCACAGTAGGGCTACTCTGTAAGACGAGAGGGGGAAGGGTGTCATTCCTCCTCTCATCTTAGTTTCACACACACGCGCACACGGAAACACTTATCTGTCATCTTACTTTTTTTCGGAGGTTAAGGCTGCATGTTAAAAAATTCGAATAATTAGAATTTTCATTATTTCTTATGGGGGAAATTCACTTTGATGTACGAGTGTTTTGATATACAAGCATGCTTCTGGAACAAATTATGCTCGTAATTCAAGGTTCCACTGTATGTGAACATTTAACCAAATCATATGCTGTACAGCAGAATGATGACACCTTGTTGCAAAAATGCCAAAAAAGGTGAATAAATATGGTGCCAAAAATATGGTTTTGGCATAAATTGGAATAGCCTTGTCATTTGACATTATTCTATGACATCACCAACATGACTTCTATAGCTAAATGTGCAAATCCTCATAGTTATGCTCCAATTTAATAAATCTAATCAAATCTAGTAAAAAAAACAAAAAAAAACAGAAATGTATACATAATTATAACAATAAGAGATTAACTAAATTTGGAATAAAAAATTCACAAAAGTGTCCATTAACTGCACAAGACCTCTCAATCAAATAAAAACTAACCGCAGGGTGAAACACATTGATGGCATGGATAGCAGCCTTCCCCTTCTGTTTCAGTCCAAACACCAAATCTATCCAGTGGCAAAGCATCTGAGACACTTGCTCGGACTCAAGAGCCTGTCTGTGGATCAGCACAAAGAGTCTTGGATCGTTCCTGGCCCATGGAGGCAGATTTACATGGTTCACTCTCTCACTATTCTGCCGAACCCCAAAGTCAAAACCTGCCATTAGAAAAAAAAAACATGTGCTTAACATGGTAAAATGATAATATATTTAAGAAGATTTTTAAGAATTTGCAAGATTTTCAAGAAAAAAAAATATATTTTCACCTGACTGCCCAGGTTTTTTTGGTACTCAATGTTTAACCAGGTAAAAAGATAATACTGATGAAAATGCAACAATACAGTATACCAGCTAGTTCAAGAGACACAGAAGAAGGGAAAACTGTGGAAATTATGGGAACTGAAAGGGATACCTTCTCTGTTAACCAAAAATTCTGGCAGATAAAAAAACTCTGGGATTAGTTCCTTAACATCAGTCATGGACTCATAAGAGGATAGTCTCCATGTGGTCTCCATGGAGTGAAAGGTCCGGTCAGGAATATCAAAGCTCTGGTCTATGAGCATAAGAGAAAAAAAGATCATAATTTGTATAAATTACAATACATAATCCATAGAGAGAAACAAAAGAAGAAATGAAATAAAAATATGGTTGAAGCAGCTTTTAAAGACTTCACACGTAAGGCTTTTAGACAGTCTTAGTTCAAAGTACCGTTTAAATACAGTATTAACCTCACTGAAGGCATTGGTAGCTCAGGAAATACAGTTTTCTGGACTCTCAATATTCAAAACTTAATGTAATTCAGAATCCTAGTTCCGATTAATTCATGTTAGGGAATACGCTGCCCCTACACAGCATATTCAGGCTGTGTAAATGTTTATTAGAGAGTGAGATTACCTTGATAGGACAGAAACATTTTGGTGAAGGGAGGCATCCGTACTAAGAAGTGCAGAACGGTACCACTGTTGGAGTAGTGGGAGCCATAGTGGTATGGTTGTACAGGGGGCATGGGATCATCCTCACGTGTACCCTTCCTATATTCCTCCTCCAAATACTACAAAAGCAGGTCATATAACTATTAAGTTAAGATAAACACAAATATCACTGTAGCTTGTAATTGATTAATAATATTTGAAATACAGAAAGAGCTAAATCAATACCCTGTAGTTATCGACATATCGGTCCTCTTTCTCTTTTGACTGCACTGCAATAGGTTTGCTGAGGTTTCTGCCAAAATACAATACAGAGTATTAAGTATTTATTATATGTTCAATATAAAAACATATCACTGTAACTTATTTCAGTATTACTGTTATTAAACATACTTTGTAATAAAACATATAAAGAACATATTACAGTATTACTGTTATTAAACATACGTTGTAATCAAACACATAAGAACAAATAAAATAGAATTAAAAAAAAAAAGATTTCTATTTTAATACCCCCTGGCAGCCTGGTGGTGATGAAGCTTGAACCCAGACCATTTATAGAACTTAGCAACCACATACTTCAATTTACAACACTCTGCTCAATATACACTGCCCAACTAAAAAAAAACCCAAACAAAAAATAACAACAATAAAAAAAATTAAAATCATACAGGCTACTTCAATAGACCACCTTTTGCTTTAATTACGACCATAGCATCATTTTGATAAGCTTATGCAATGCCACAGCTTTTATTTTCATCCAGAGTTAAATTCATTTCTCTCCAAGATTTTGTATTGATGATGGGAGAATCAGACTGCTGCGTAAAGCCTTCTCCAGCACATCCCATAAATTCTCAATGGGGCTGAGGTTTGGACTCTGTGGTGGCTAATCCATGTGTGAAAATGTCTCATGCTTCCAGGACCCCTCTTTCACAATTTGAGCGCAATAAATCTGTCACTGTCATCTTGGAATATATCCATGCCATCAGGGAAGAAAAAATGCATTGGTCTTGTCATTTAGGATATTCATGTACTCAACTGACCTAACTTTTGGGGCTTATAACGTTGCTGAACCTAGACCTGACCAGTCAAGCATCCCCAGACCATTGTCACAAAACAGTATGTTTGTTCATATAGAACACTTTATTGTTGGATGTACATTGGCAAAGACTGGTCACTGAGGGCGATGCTTGCTAAGACTGCCAGGATAAAATGGGAGGGGCATTCGGCATAAAACCTGTGCCAAGCTTGTACAGGTGCATCTCAATAAATTAGAACATTATCGAAAAGTTGATTTATTTCCGTAATTGATTAGCTCTTCATGTATTGATTTAGCTCTTTCTGTATTTCAAATATCATTCATCAATTACAAGCTACAGTGATATTTGTGTTTATCTTAACTTAATAGTTATATGACCTGCTTTTGTAGTATTTAGATTCAGTACATACAGTACATATATTTCAAGTGTTTATTTCTTTTTAATTTTGATGATTATGGCTTACAGCTAATGAAAACCCAAAATTCAGTATCTCAGAAAATTAGAATATTGTGAAAAAGTTCAATATTGGAGACTCTTGGTGTCACACTTTAATCAGCTAATTAACTCAAAACACCCGAAAAGGTTTCATGAGCCTTTAAATGGTGTCTCAGTCTGGTTCAGTGGGCCACAAAAGGTCATTGCTAAAGAAGCCGGCTGTTTACAGTGTGCTGTATCCAAGCACATTAATGGAAGGTTGAATGAAAGGAAAAAATTATGGTAGAAAAAGGTGCACAAGCAACAGGGATAACCGCAGCCTTAAACGGAGTGTGAAACTAAGCCGATTCAAGAATTCGGGGGAGATTCAACAGGAGTGGACAGCAGCTGGAGTCGGTGATTTAAGAGCCAAAACACACAGACGTATCCAGGACATGTGCTGGACTGCACAACTGTCGAATTCCTTGTGTCAAGCCACTCATGAACAAGAGACAACATCAGAGGTGTCTTACCTGGGCTAAGGACAAAATGGATTGGACTGTTTCTCAGTGGGCCAAAGTCCTCTTTTGAGATGAAAGTAAATTTTCCATTTCATTTGGAAATCAAGGTCCCTGTGTCTGGAGGAAGAGAGGACAGGCACAGAATCCAAGTTGCTTAAAGTCCAGTTTAAGGTTTGCAGTCAGTGGTGGGTTGGGGAGCCCTGTCATCTGCTGGTGTTGGTCCACTGTGTTTTATCAGGTCCAAGGTCAGAGCAGCTGTCTACCAGGAAGTTTAAGAGCACTTCATGCTTCCCTCTGGTGACCAGCTTTATGGAGATGCTGATTTCATTTTCCAGCAGGACTTGGCACCTGCCCACACTGGCAAAAGTACTAATACCTGGTTTAAGTACCATGGTGTTCCTGTACATGTTCATACTTTTCAGCAGTCCAACATTTCCGTTTTAAAAATCTTTTATTTTATTTTATTCGTCTTAAGTAATATTCAAATTTTCTGAGGTTTTCGTTAGCTGTAAGCCATAATCAACAAAATGAAAGGTAATAAATACTTGAAATATTTTAGTCTGTGTGTAAATGAATCTCTATAATATATGAGTTTCACTTATTGAATTGAATTACGGAAATAAATAAACTTTTTGATGATATTCTAATTTATTGAGATGTACGGACCAGATGGTCCGCTGTGGCGACCTCTTGCCAGGACAAGCCGAGAGACCTACAACAAGATTATTACACCCTAGTATTATCATCATACTTTTAGCAAACATGTTGACATTTACCTACTGTATAGAGGGAACTGTGTGCTCTTGCTTTCTTAAGGAACCTGACTGATGGTTTTTAACAAAATGATGGTTTTCAGATTTAGGGCTAGGTGGCTGTATCTCCCTCAATTTTGCATGCCCATCCACAAAACCAATTTACTAAAAAATAAATACATAAATACAAAAAATTCCTATCTGATGGTATTGACACATATCTGACGGTGTTGACATCTATATGTAAAATGTTTGGGCAGCAGGCGGTGGTGTTTGCACATGTACGTAGTCACATGCAATTATCAGCTTTTATGTCATGTTGTGGGCATGTCACAGGTGACTATCAAGCTTTTTGATAGCTTGACACAAAATTGCTTGCCTATTTGCATATACAGGGATTGGACAATGAAACTGAAACACTGGCCAATTTAGTGTTGGAAGTTTCACGGCTAAATTTGAAAAGCCTGGTGGCCAATCTTCATTGATTGCACATTCCACCAGTAAGAGCAGAGTGTGAAGCAGAGTGTTTAATTAGCAGAGTAATAGCACAGTTTTGCTTAAAATATTGCAATGCACACAACATTATGGGTGACAGAGTTCAAA
>JAQMYL010000038.1:25585213-25602958 GCA_030014365.1 Clarias pachynema
CACTAGCAGTCGTGTAAGCATTTCACTGCATATCGTACTCTGTATGACTGTATGTGACAAATAAAATTTGAATTTGACTGACTGCCTTCATTAGTATTAGGTACTTTCGTTTTTTTACCTTAGCTTTAGAAAGTTTGCTGTTGGCTTTTCCCTCTACACCCTTTACACTGCACATATGCACTTACAAAGGGTTCTTGTGGTGTTGTCAGTATTAATTCCAGTCATTTTTAAGCCTTAAACCTAGGATTGCAAGCATAATTCGTTCCAGAAGTGTGCTTGTACAGTGGAACCTCGAATTGCGAGTAACCCGGTTTACAAGCGTTCCGAGAGACGAGCTAAATTTAAAAAAAAAAAATTGCCTTGTTAAACAAGCGAGTCTTGATTTACGAGTACCAAGCATCATTGAGTATCATGTGGCCTGCATGCGCTTCTTGCTTTGGCGCCGAGGGTCATGTAATCACAACTGAGCCAATGGTTCTTCTCTCTCGCACGCTGCGGAATTGTGGGTAATCGTCTCGTAAAGGTCTCAGCGCGCTTGCGCCACTCGTATAGTTAACATTCCTGTAGAGCATCTTTTTTTTTGGGTGTGTGTAAAAGTCATCCTTTTACACATGTCGTGGACGCACACGTGTGTTATAATAAACAGTACATGCACGCGTTAAAGGACGTGTGAGAAAGGATGACTAAAGCAAATAAAGCAAAAGTAAGATACTGTTTCTCTCCGTGTCAGAAACCACTGATTACGTTACACAGAGGCACTGCTCTGTCGCAATTCTTTTCAAAGTTAAAGTGCAGGTTAATTTGTTTTATTCTTTTATTTTATTAGTTTTATTACTTTATAGCAGTGATTCCGTGAGTGCGTGCACTCACATGAGTGTCATTAGAGATGTTTCTTGTTATGTCCCAGATAAAGCAGTGTTACCATTAGTGTGTGTGTGTGTGTGTGAGAAAGTCGTCCTACACTGTAGCCCTCCCCGCTAAATAAGAGAGGAGGAAGTGTTATTCTGTAAGACGAGAGGAGGGAGGGGGGAGGGAGTCATTCCTCTTCTTGCCTTACTTTAGAACACACACACGCACATATACACAGTGCGTGCGAGCACAAATACACACATACACAGAGCATACAAACACACATACACAGGGAATACAAACACACATACACACTAATGGAAACACACACACACTAATGGAAACACTTATCGGGATTTATTTTTACTTTTTTTCAAAGGTAAAGTGCAGGTTAATTTGTTTTATTTTTACTTTATATTTTGTATTCATTAGTTTTAGATATTTTTTTTTTTTAGGTTGTGGAATGAATAATTTGAATTTCCATAATTTCTTATTCGGGAATTTTGCTTTGATATTCGGTTGTTTTGATATACAAGCATGCTTCCGGAATGAATTATGCTCACAATCCAAGGTTCCACTGTAGTTTTATTTTTACTTTTTTATTTTATTATTTTCTAATAATCATTTTCGATTTATGGATGCAGTGAGAGAGGACATGAAATTAGTTGGTGTGAGAGAAGAGAATGCAGAGGATAGGGTTAGATGGAGGCAGATGATTCGCTGTGGCGACCCCTGAAAGGGAACAGCCGAAAGACAAAGAAGAAGAAGAAGAATTTTCTAATAATAATTTTTATATGGATATTTTTGGGTTGTGGAATGAATCATTTAAGCTTTCATTACTTCTTATGGGGAAATTCGCTCTGAAACAAAATGGCGGCCGGGATTCCAATCATCAAGATTTAAAGGCACAGAGACAATCATACACTGTAAGATTCATTTCCTTAGGCGTGGTTATGGTTTTGGGCCACATGATGGCAATGTTGAAAAGGACTGATTTAGTCAAGTGGATTGGTATGCTTTATATTGTATATTTGTGTCAAAGATGTACAAGACTCACTTCATCCCCGACTTACAAATACGACTTAAACATGCTTCTGGAGCCTGTGCATAAGTAGGGGACACTTTCTATCAAAACGCTCGTTTATCAAGTTAAAATTTATTTTAAAATGTTGCTTGTTTTGCAAAACGCTTGCAGACCCAGTTACTCGCAATCCAAGGTTTCACAATATGTCTTTTCTGCATATTATTTAATTTCAACTCCATTATACTGGTGTAGACTGTTAAACAAATCATAGAGGAATCCCTTTTTTACTGTTCGTACCCCAAAACTTTAACAGTGATGCCTTTCCTACATGAAAACATGACATTGTATGATTCTTACCAAGCACTTTGAGGGGAGTATTGCTGAGGCGGATGACTGCCTCTGCAAAGGGAATGGCGAGTGTGATGTAAACACTGGGGTTTTTAAACAGTGGACACTCTGGGAGTATGAGGTAGAGTCTTAGTGCCTCAATGTCTGGGGGAGAGCTGCACAGGTTGGGAATCAAATACCTCTCCAAACAGGCAGCAATCTGTATTTTTAGGAAATAAACATCTATTATGTCCATGTGTATGATACATTTATATAATGAATAGGAAAAACTTTCCTGAACATATTGCAAATTCCACCCAAATGTTAGGACTGTTTTGTCAAAGACTTACTTGTTGTGAGATATGTTGATAATCAGGTTGGATGAGTTTGTGGAAGAGAAGGCGAGCCATGCTTATGTCCACACCAGGATATTTGCTGCTAGTGCAGTAATGATCTGGGTGACTAGAAAATAATGTATTAAACACCAAATATTTAATTGAGAAATTCACAGAATCATAAAATTGACACGAGTACAGAAATAGAATTATGTAACAAATGTATTATTATTATTATTATAATTATTAATTTTACATTTACCAATACAAATCCAAGATAAATATACATGCATCTATATACAGTTGTGATCAAAATTATTTATACTCTTGGTATTTTTATAGTGTTTTTCTGTGTTGTCTTCTGTGATGAATGAGTTTTATAATACTTTCATATATTTAACTCTCTCCAAAAAAGAGGTTCAAAAACTGGGTTCAGGTCGGGGCTCCGACTTGGCCACTCCAGAACATTTATGTGGTTGTCCCTGAACCATTGCTTGACCACTCATGCCATATGCATCGGGTCATCGTCCTCTGGCAGGTTGAGCTTGTGTGCTGACGCCACCAGGTTTTCATAAAGAATCTTGATGTAGTCCTCCTTTCTCACGATACCATCTATCTTAACAAGGTCCTGTACCACTGGCAGAGAAGTATATCCATAGAATGATGTGACCACCGCCATGCTTATTTTTAGGATTGAAGGCTTCTCCTTTCTTACACCAAACATACGCAATTATCCATAGGTTCAAAGAGGTCCAGTTTAGTCTCATCTGACCAGAAGATACGAGACCAAAAGTTCGGATCTCTATCTAGGTGACCCCTTACAAAGGCCAGATGCGCATCCCAGTGTCTCTGGGTAGGGAGCGGTGTCTTTCTGGTGTGATGTCCATGGAGACCTTGATGCAGAATTTGCTGAACAGTGGATCTTGATACCGTCTCCCCTTCTTGGAACGAGGGTTGTTGTTGTTGTCCAGGTTTTTGACAGTGTTGAACATCTTGAAGTTCTTGATAACACTCTTTATGGTTCTCAGGGACAACCAGTTCTTTCAAAATTGCCTTAAAGAGCCTTTGCCTCCACTATGGGCATTGACAACACACATGCAAGTTATGTGAGTTATTTCTTCTTGGCTATGGTGACAGAAAAATTACGGTTTTGCCCCCTTAAATATACTTTACAGAGCAGGTGTTACCATTTAACTTTAGTAGGACTTAATTAGATTACACCTAAACTGATTCAATTGATTATAGTCACTGGAGCGTGAAGCCACATGCACTTTTACCATGCATCAAAAAAGAAGGATTTTTCAGGGGGATTGGGATTAGATTAGGAATAGGGTTTAATTAATTTTGAACAGGCTCAAAAGAGAATCTCTGGCCAAATCTATTGGCATACAAATGAAATGTATATGTGGGGGTATATACGTAACAAACATATGTGGGGGTATGCATAGCAACTAATATATATATATATATATTACAAATGGAAATTTCGCCAAAGTAGTTTTTATAAATGAAACAAGTAAAGTATTGATTAGTCCAAGGGGTATGAATAATTTTGAGCACAACTGTATATT
Organism: Clarias pachynema; assembly: GCA_030014365.1. Lineage (NCBI taxonomy): Eukaryota > Metazoa > Chordata > Actinopteri > Siluriformes > Clariidae > Clarias > Clarias pachynema. The sequence continues at coordinate 25,589,320 of JAQMYL010000038.1, forward strand.
TTGAGATAGTTAGATGAATAGTCGAGCGTAGAATATCTACTCATTAGGGCTTTCCATTATTAGGGCGCAAGCACTATGACTGTTACCAGGACAGGGGGGTTGAGGGCAGGGTGCTTGGGCCTGCTCATCATTACTTACAACTATGTTTTTATTCTCAAACTATGATAATTTACAAGTTACAATCACCCTGAGTGCAAAATATAAATGAAATATATAATAGTCACTATTATAAAGTAAAAATTTTACAATCAGATCAAAATTCATTGGTACTTGAAGATGCTAAATCACAGCACCATTCTGCAAATAATAAAATCATACATTACCTTATAGAAAGAAAACTCCCATTTAGACAACTTGCCGAGGAGAATATATCATTAATCTCACTATAAAAAAATTGAAATAAGAAAAGTATTAAAAACTATACAAAAATAACAAAGAAAAGATTAAGTTAATATAAGTATGGATACAGAATAAATAAAACAAGGCGAATAAAATAAGTCATACACTGGCCAAAAAATAAGGAGTTTCTGAAATGTCAAATTATTGGCATTTATAAAGCAAGTAAAAACATTAAAGCAAACATAACTGGGTAAAGAATTAGCCAATGCATTATTAAAACATGGAAGGATAATGCTAAACCTTCAACATCATGGAAAGATGGTGGTCAGAAAAAAATTTAATAAAATTGCGAACGACTTGGATCAATGATCACTTATGTTTATGATGAAAGTTAGAGCATTTCCACACTCAAAATGAGACAGAAGCTCACAAGAACTCAGAAGACTAAATATTAGAGTATACAACATGTTTTTGGCCAGAGTATGTACAGTGTATACTGTACATTGTAATTTCTGGTGAGAGTCTTCCACGACCATGGCTGAGCCAATTTTGTATGAGGTCACCATTCAAGCTTAAGACATGCTGATCACAATGCTGTATTCGCAGATCATCTGGGGGAGTGCCGTTCTTACCAAAAAAAAAAAAAAAAAAAAGTAAATTAGACACCTTGAAAAAATTTAAGTTATAGTCAAGTCCATAAATATTCAACAATTATAACTATTATTGTTATTCTATGTAGCTATTCTATAACTATGTAGGATAACAGTGACTAATTTTTTGCTTGGTCAAGAAAAAACCCTTGATAAGAGTTAGCCAGATCAAAACCACCCACTGGGAGCATTTCTACACTATTTCTACACCTCAAAGACTTCATACTGTAAAAGGTAAGGTCATTAATTACATGGTATCCCTGCATTGTTAATAGGCTATGAATGTAAAACACACTAAAATTAGATTAGAAATAAGAATTTTGAGCTCTATTGCCTCCTACTCCTATTGCCTCGTATCAATTGTCCATTAGATGCTTCTTGAAATGTAAAAGAGACAGAGGTCGTCAACTGAATTCATTGGACATAATTAGGAAAGGCACACATGTCTATAGTAGATTACTTATGACAGAGTGAAAACTAATCCATTTGGTCAAAAGAATTATCTGTAGACTTGCAAGACAGGATTGTGTGAAGAGAGATTTGGGGAAGAACACAAGAAAATGTCTTCAGCAGTGAAACTGCCCAAGAGCAAAGTAGTGTCTCTCGTTTCCAGATGGAAGATTTGGAATAACAAACAGCCTGTCCAGAACTGACTGCTCAGCCAAACTGAGTAATTGTTATTGGGGCCTTGGTCAGGAATGTAACCAAGAACCCATTGGTTACTACAAATGAGATCGGTGGAGATGGGAGAGCCATACAAAACTGCAACCATTACTGCAGCACTTGACAATCAGACCTCTTTTTTTGAGTGGCCAGACAGAAGCCACTCCTCACTAAAAGGCACATGACACTCTGGTGGAAGTTTGTTCAAAAAGCCTGCCAAAATTCTTAGAAAATCAAGAACTGCGTATAACCTTATTAAAACCATTCCTACAGTCAGAGAGGTTTGGCAGCATCATGCTGTTTGGATGTTTTCTAAACCTAAACCAAGATTATCTCTAGAGTCTACTGTAGAGACCTGAAAATGACTGTGCCCATCCAACATAATTGAGCTTGAATGTTTTTGACAAAAAGAATAGATAAATTTTCCAAAAGAATTGTGTGCCAAACTTATATCATCATTCAGACTTGAGGCTATCATTGCGACCAAAGGTGTCTTAAACAAGTAGTAAGAGATAGGTCTGAATAAATAGGGATATTTCAGTCTTTATTTTTTTTAAGTCTTTAAATTTCCTCACTACTCCTAACCAGTTAGGACACCTCCAGCGCTCTCCCACAGTTTGGTGGAGATAGGAGTGATCTATTTTAAGAATCTTGATGAATAGCTCTTCCTACTCCTGGAAGCAGGACCAAAATGGCGTCAATGCATGTGTCTTGGGCCACTAGAAAGAGCGAATTCCTACTCTGAGTTATAGACAAGTGAGAGACGCTCAATAAGACCGAGCAGGGGAGCCGATTACCCACAATTCCACAGCGTGAGAGAGAAAAACGATTGGCTCAGTTGTGGTCACGTGATGCTTGGCGTCAAAACAAGCGTATGCGTGCCACATGATACTCGGTACTCGTAAACCAAGATTTGCTTGTTTTTCATGGTGAAATTTATTTCAAAATTTTGCTTGTCTCGCGGAACACTCGTAAACCGGGTTACTCGTCATCCGAGGTTCCACTGTATTTACCAATTTGAAATACTTCTTGCTTTTACTGGAAAAACTTCTCATTTTGCAATAGGTTCATGTATACATTAATCCCTGCATCTTCAATATTCTCCTACCTGAGGACAGTGGCAGTAAGCAAAACTTTGGTCTCCACCAGCATAAATCCTCTTCACACAGTAGAACTGCTCACCCACTTAAACAGGCAATACAAACAATGAGTTTTCAGTGAATTGAGGTCATGTTAACACTTCTAATATAAAACTTTGAAATAATTCATTTTAATTGTGTTTTTGAGCTAGTTTTGTTTCCAATAATATGCTTTACACACTCAAAAATAATTTCTTACTTTAGTTTGAATATAGTACTTCCAGTTACCACAGAAACAGGTAAATGGAAAATCCACTAGTAACACTAAATAACAAAAACAGCCCTACAGATTGCTGGGATAAAGCACAAATTCACTATCTTGCACAGGTCTAACAGACTATCAACTAACAACAAATTGTAACATATGTAGCTTACATAATATTAAGTTGAACTTTCTGTATCTGAAAACTGCTGTTGGCGGACACATGGAATTTTTTTTTACCATACTTGTTGGGGCTATAAATTGCAATACACTCTAAAAAAAAAAACATGTATATGTGTACTGACCAGAATCTACTGGTGTGGGGTCATTGTGAGATCTCCACTGGCCTTTTACTGGAGCAGGACTTATCCTGTTGCAGGTGTAACGTGTGCCAAGTTGCCCATTTCCTCCAAGACCAAAGGAATCAATCTTGCCAGAGGATGGAATAAATGCTAAGGTATGCTGCCTTAAATAGAAAATAAATTTTTTTTTTCCTGAAATTGTTCAATTCTTATCATCATACTTTACTTATTGTTGTGGAATGTTCATGAGCAATTTCCCTCTGGGATTAATAAAGTTCTTTGAATCTTGAATCTTGAATTATCATACTGATTTCACTAATGTGGAATATAGTGATGCTGCTTTTAAACAGTTTTAGGCCAAGTTCATTCAGAACTTGCATGGTAGCATGGTAGCAAACAATTAAAATGCTGTCAACCGACAGAGATTTTATTGTAATGGTGTTTTATGGCAAACACTCAAGATATCACACGCCTACTAAACCACAGAAATCAAATAGCAACTTCTAAGTAACAACCCTACATACTATAGCAAAGAACCAGCAACACCCTAACAACTAATGCCAGGACCCAACGTTTCCCAGCAGGACATTGCCCAAAGAACTGCCAGCTTGCCTTTAGTGCATCCTGGTGCCAATTCTTTCACAATTAAGCGGGAAAACCCAGATAAACCAGGCCTGATGAATCCTATTTTTTTGATCGCTCATGATCCTGTTCCTAGGTCAATATTTTTTATTCCCTAGACCACTTTTGGTAAGACTGATCACTGCACACCAGGAACATTCCACAAGAATTGTAGTTCTGGAGTTGCTCTCACCCAATCCTGCAGCCATCACAATTGTCAAAGTCATTTAAATCTTTATGCTTGCCCATTTCAGCACTTTAATGAGATAAGCAATGTTATTCACTTAACCTGTCAGTGGTCATAATGCTATGGCTGACTGATGTATATTAATCTTTCTTTTTAACATGTTTCACCAACTGCAAACGCAACACAGTTCAATCAATGAGCTTTACCCTTTTAGTTAATATTAATTCTATCAGTACAAGTGACAAGCAAACAAGACAGGGTCATGTACATGACAGGACACAGTCAGGTCCAAGATATTTGAACAATGACACATTTATTGTTACTTTATGTGTAATTTACATTTTGAATTTCTTCCTGACAACTCCCAATCTAGAGTCCAAAGAGTTTTTATCGCAATTTAAAAACTGTCACTGCAAATTAGAAAAATATAAAACACAAAGACTTTACCATGATCACCCAATTAGGATGTAAAACCCCCTTAAATTTAAGCAGGGGAAACTGCTAAAATAACAATAACTAACAAATGACTGTTGTTATTCCTGTTTGCATTCTTGCACATGGTTTTAAACAAAAGATTCATACTTACCTACCACAAGCAACTTGTGTAACAACGTTCCCCATCAGTTCAAAAACCTTTCGTGGGTTAACTTCGTGGTTTGTGGTGTTGTGTCCTAGCTGCCCGTATCCACCTGCCCCAAATGTGAACACACCACCCTCCTAAAGCAGTCAGAATAATGGTGACTATAAATACCCAAAATATATTATGCCTCAACTTAATTGTAACTGCTCAAACATTTGCATTCAATAGCATTTATAGTGTTAGTCCAAATATATTTATTACAATACACTTCATATTATGGAAAAAAGAAAAAAGTGAACAAGGCCTTAATGGAAACATTTAAGGAACCAATCATTTTAGATATTCACATTGGTCTTCATTGTGCACGTTGACTAGAGCTGCAAATCATTTTGATTGATTTTTGGGAACTTTTTTGGGCAATTTTATTTCTTACAACTTTTTATGTAAAAAGAAAACACTCTAGCAGTATTGCACCAACTGCTCATAAATGAAAAAGAAGAATCAATAACAAATAAGCAAAATATATGCATTTACAGAAGATTTAAGCTTTTTTTTTTTTTGCAAAGGCTATGCCATATAAGGAACTGTGCCATATGAGATTTATACAAATTTGTAAGATTTGTAATATGATTCTGATTTAAACATGACTGATAAACCTCACAAATAATTAAATGATTTACCTCTGTTTCACTCCCCTTCTAAACATGCCATTTTAGCATCTACATAAATGAACTACACTACAAAAGTGGTAGTGGTACAGAACTGCTTAAAATTTCAATTGAAAGGTTCACTTTTCACTTCTATTATTAGGCATGCATGGGAATATGTACTAGTATATCTTAAAAGGATATATTGAACATATCAAAGAACACAAGAATATATAATATATGGAACTCCCAAATATTCTAGATTCATTACATGTAAAGGGAAATATTTAAAGTCGTTTCTCTGATTTTGATGATCATTGTACTCTGTTTACTCTGTTTCAGAAGGATCAAATTATAGTCCTGCATCAAAAAAAGGAAGCACCTAAGGAAATTGCTGAAACTGCTCAAATTGGATGAAGAAGTAAGAACACATTATTAAATCCTGGAAGGATATTAGTGAACCAACATTTTTGAGGAAGAAATCTGAAGAATGTCTGAAGAAGACATCCTGAATGAGCGTGATGGGAGATCACTTAAATGTTTAGTAAAATAAATAAATAAATAAATATAAACAGTATAGTAAACACTCATGTTTAACGCACAATGAAAAAAGAGCTCATGGGAATGGTACCAATCATGCCTAGTCCTTCCATAAAAGCTTGTTAGGAAAATGTTATTATCTGCAGTTGCTTTTGTCGGGCAAGGAGAGGTTCAGGATTTTTTTTCTTCCCTGATGAGCATATTCCAAGATGTGCATATTCCAAGTTGAGATGATTTAAATTGTGAGAGTGGTTTAGGGAGCAGGAGACATAATTTTCACACATGGATTGGCCATCACAGTCCAGACATTAACCCCATTCAGAATCTTTTGGATGCACTGAAGTAGACCTTACGCATTAGTCAGACTCTCTATTGATCAACACAATATCTTGGAGAGAAATTCATGGACGGAAATAAATGTTGTGACGAAAGCATAAACTTTTCAAGATGATGTAAAAGACAATGCAATTAAATATTAGTGAGTGCAACTTTTTTTCCGGCATGGCAATGTACGAAAGTTATTTTGGTTCAAGCTAAGCTTGGTTTTATTAGTCCATTAAACCTTTTTCCAGTATTTGAGCAAGGTATTTTTTAGATGCGTTCTGGTAAATCTAATCTGGGCTTTCTGTTCCTGTTGTGAAGCCTCTGTATTAACATTCCTAAAGCTGTCTCTTGCCTGCATAATGACATGGCCTGCCTCTTCAAAAGTGTTATTTTCAATTCAATTAAATTTTATTCATGGTCATTGTCACAAAATAGCTTTACAGAATCAAAAATTATGGAGATGTGTATGAATCAAAATAAGGAGATTGACCCTGATGAGCAATGAGTGGGGGCGACTGTGGGAAGGAAAAATTCCATGAGATGGCAGTAGGAGGAAACCTTGAAAGGAACCAGAATCAACGTGGAACTCATCCCCATTTGGGTGATAACGGATTGCAGGAATTGTTTTGCAGCCATACTGTGTGTTAGGCGGCTGGCAGTTCAATATAACAGATAATGTCTAAATTAATATGGAATCTAGTTTGTTATTGGAAGCTCAGGTAGAATGTAGGAAAACCCAGTCCTGACTATGGAGCTTTTCTGTGGTCTTCCATGTCTTTTGCTGTTGCTGAACTTTTAAGTTTGTTCATTTCTTTAAATGTTGCATTAGCCACTAGAACCACGAATTAGAACCACAAATTCACTTTGTGGATATACAGAAGACAAATGCCTCTTACTGTATCTCAGTTACACCTCCAGCCTAAAATAAATAGGATAATAATAAATAATATGAAATAAATGGGTGATTCTCACAAAATCTTGGTTTAAAAAAATTCAAGCATGAAAATTTAAAAAATGCTTAAATTCTCTTTACCGCAACACACTGAAAACATCAACACTGTTAGAAAAGCTAATAAATTTTCACGTTTTTAAAAATGGATTATTAATAGTCATGCACAGTTACTTGAAGTTCTGAAATAATATTTATTTTTAATTTAACAGTTTTCTTAATTTTGATTGATTTCTCTCATTACCGCAACACCTTGCATAATTTACAACCATTTTGTTGTTTATATTTCAAAGAAACCTGACATTTTTTCAAAACGACATGACAAACATAAAAGAACATCATTTTACATTCTACACATGCATTTAAAGTCAAAGAAATATTATCTATTAATTTAATAAACATCTAATGAACATCTGTTGCGGTAATGATATAGTGTACAGTGGAACCTTGGATTGCGAGCATAATTCGTTCCGGAAGCATGCTTGTATATCAAAACACCCATATTATTCATATAAAAATAGTTAATACAAAATATAAAGTAAAAATAAAACTAATTAACCTGCACTTTACCTTTGAAATGAATCACAACAGGACAGTGTTTCTGATAGTGTGCGCACGCAGTGTGTGTGTGTCTGTATGTGTGCGTGTGTGTGTGAAGCTGAAGTAAGAGAAGAGAGGAGAGAAGGAGGGAGGGGGCTACTGTGTAGGACGGCTTTCACACATGCGCAGACGCACAAACACGCATGAGAGAGAAGAACCATTGGCTTAGTTGTAATCACATGATGCTCGGCAGACAAAGCGCATGCTTACTACTCGTATAAATAAGACCTTGCTCATTTATAAGTTAAAAGTTATTTAGAAATTTTGCTTGCCTTGAAAAGCTCTCGCAGACCGAGTTACTTGCAATCCAAGGTTCCACTGTATAGGTTTCGGAAATTAGGTTAATTATTTAGGTAATGCAGAAAAAAAAAAAACAGATAAACAGCCCAAAAAAATGTAAGAAAAGCATTAAAACAAAAATAAACAGAGCATTACAATGTGTACCTAAAAAAACACACCATTTTACCTTGGCATTAAAATTTTAACAAGGACAAAAACCACATTCTGATTTGTCAGAACTTGTATTTGTCAGTTACAGGTATATTAATTCTTGACAACCATGCTATACAACAGTCCTACAATGAAAGGGAGGGAAGTGGAACAGTAAGATTATAGAGTGAAGAGGTGAAGAAGGGTATAGGAGTTTAAGTACTTGGGGTCAACAGTCTAGGGTAATGGAGACTGTGGGAAAGAGGTAAAGAAGCGAGTGCATGCAGGTTGGAATGGGTGAATCAAGGGGAAGATGTACAAGACAGTGGTGAGACCGGCCATGCTGTATGGTTTAGAGACATTGTCACTGAGGAAGAGACAGGAGTCAGAGCTGGAGGTAGCAGAGCTGAAGAGGTTCTATTTGGGAAGGACACACTTGGACAGGATTAGGAATGAGTACATCAGAAGGACAGCTCATGTTGGACGTTTTGGAGGACAAAGTTAGTGAGGCGAGTTTAAGATGGTTTGGACATGATCAGAGGAGGTAGAGTGAGTATATTGGTAGGAGAATGTTGGACATGGCAGGAGGCAAAAATGAAGGCCAAGGAGGAGTTATATGGATGTAATAAATTAGGATTTGAAGCTAGTGGGTGCAAGTGTTGAGGATGCAGAAGATGGTGATAGGTGGAGAGAGATGATGAATCTAACACTGTAGGCTGTTTTTTTTTTTGCTATTGTTCTTCCTTCTGTACTCCTCGAGCAGTTCTGGGTTGTTGTATAATTGCTTTGTCAATCTGGCCTTTGCAATTTTCAAAATGTAGAAAACTTCCTGTTTCGGTAATGAGAATCAAAAAGTCGTGTTAACATTCTGACAACAGAATATTTAATATTTAACTGGAGACATGTAAAGAGATGATAAACTGATAGCCATCTTGAAGTAATTGTCCCTTGTGCTCCTACACTCATAATCAAACTTTATTTACAGTCTGTATATGTGTTTTTAACATTCCTTAAAAAGAGTTGCGTCGTCAGGCATCAGGCATCGTTTTCCTACTTATTTCATTATTATAATAAATAAATATTCAGCAAATAATAATAATAATAAAAATAAAACAAATTAACCTTAACTTTACCTCTGAAAAAAGTAAAAATAAATCCAGACAGATCAGTGTTTCCGTTAGTGTTTGTGCGCACTGTGTATGGGTGTGTTTGTGCACGCACATGCTGTGTGTGTGTGTGTGTGTGTGTGTGTGTGTGTGTGTGTGTGTGAAGCTAAAGTAAAACGAGAGGAGGAATGTCTCCCTCTCCCTCCCTCCTCTCTTATTTGAGAGAGGGAAGGACTACTTTCACACACATACTAATGGAAACACTTTTTTATTGGGAAAATAAACAAGAAACCTCTTTAATCACACTTGAGCATGCACACTAACTAACGGAATCACTGCTGTAAAGTAAAAATAAAACAAATTAACCTGCTCTTTACCTTTGAAAAGAATCACGACAGAGCAGTGTTTCCATTAGAGTGGGTGTGTGAGAAGGCGAGAGGAGGGAAGGGGCACACTCTCCACTGATGCCGCACACACTCACACTAACAGAGTCAGGGCAGTCTGACAGAGTTTTTTATATTTTTTAATCTGACAGAGTTGATTTTTTATATAACAAAATTACACATTTCATATTAAAAATCATTAGTGCCATGGTGTTCTAATGGTTTTGTGAGAATCACCCAAATTTTAATATGCTTATATCTACTCATAAAAAGAAGTGGTTACACTACACGTTAAAACTCTATGTTGTTATTGTAGTCCTTACAGGTATCCATCCTATCAAAGGTGGGCTTTTTAAGTCACAGACAGTTTGAACAATCCACTCTTGCGGAGGCATACTTGCTCTTTCACATCAATAAAATGACAAAAGCCAATCTATAATGAGGGATCTACGAGTTCACACAAGATAAAAATCTTATCATATTTATGATATGTGGGAACTGCTTATGACAAAATTAAGGACAAAATAAAAGAAGAAAATTTACATTTTACCTTTGTTAATGCAGCAGTGTGATCCTCTCCACAGCATATATAAACAACTCTTTGTGACCGGAGTGTCTTCAGCAAGGATGGAAAACATCGATCTTCAACAGAAATAAATAGGTATTTTCAGTGCTGTAATAGACCTTAGAATAATTTTATAAAATTAATCAACTTACCTTTGTTATCGTTTAGGCCCAGCTGGCCAAACTTGTTTCGACCCCAACCAAATACAGCCCCAGACATAGTGAGTGCAAAGCTGTGAGCACCTCCTGCTGAGATCTGGGCAAATGGAATGCCTTGTAAAGACTGGATGACCTGTGGGGTCAAGATGCAAGGTCCCTCTTTCCCTAGTCCTAACTGCCCATACCTATTTTGACCCCAGGAAAAAATCTGTCCCCCTGGTTTAAAAGGGGAAAAAAAGAAAATCTGGTAATAAAATATTGATATTAATTATGACCAATCTGGGAACAGAAATGTATTAGTAATATAAAAAATTACAAAGGGTTCAAGATCCAAGATCAATAATAGCAGTTCTTTCTGGGTCATGGATTACACCAAGGGATAATTTAGTTAGTACACTGGCTGACATGGTCATGTAATCTACTGATTTAATTTATTCTAGTGAGATTCTAGTGCATAAGGAAGCAAATGAAGTGATGTACCCATTATGAATAGTGGCCATTGAACAAGCCTCTGGAGGCAGAGTTATGATTCACATGGTCGGGTCTAGGCTCAGCAATATTATATGGCACAGAAAGGAAGTCAGCAGACTACCTGAATGTACTAAATGACCCTTTAATGGATTTTTTTCTTCCCTGATGACAGAGGACTAAATTCATCGGATTCAAAGAGTGGTCCTGAAAGTATGAGAAATTCACACATGATTTTTTCCCACCACAGAGTCCTGAACTTAACATAATTGAAAGTCTTTAAGAAATGTTGCAGAAGACCGTACAGAGTGATATCATCAATACAAGGTATCTTGTATTGATGAAACTGATTAATGGATGCAAAAAAATGTTGTCCAATTGCATAAGCTTGTTGAAAATATGCCATTGTTTTTTTGTCAGGCAGTGTATAATGTCAATATGTGTCAATATAGATTTTCCTCACTATGATTTTAAGGACTAATTAAAAAGAAATACTGATTATACTTACTCCTAGAAAGTGCAAGGGAATGCCTATAACCACAGGAGACCTGGACAATGTGGACCTCTGACAAACTCTTTACTGTTCTGTTAAAAAAAAAATTAATGAGAAAATGAAATACATACTACATTTGCATTACTGAATTATACTACACACACTGGGAATTGTTGGCCTGAAGAAATTTTAACGACAAAGATTCTTGCATGTCAAGTTGCTGGCAGTAGGATGGTGGTAGTGTGTCCCTCTGTAATGTTACAAGTGGGCTAGTGATGCTAGTAGCAGTGTTTCCCTTAGACAATGTTTCAGGCACAGTGGCAACAGTATGATGATGGTTTTGTGCACATTTTTGATAATAAATGTTTTGCACAAAATAACACTTATTTTTATGATACCTGACTGGCTTTTATTTTGACCTACTGATGGGATGCACATTGCTACACTTCACTTGTATAAGACTGCTTGTATTCTAATAAAACAAGGATTTCTGTATTTTACCCTTTTCTCTTTTAAAACATAGGGTAATACTAAAATGTCAATGAGAATTGTCGGATCATTTGAATGGTTCATACCAAGGTATAATTCAGTATGTATACCCTTCTTAATCATTTTACAGCAGCTGGCATCCATTGCATTTACTGCCGCTCAATACACCGCTCTCACGGTAGCAGAATAAGCAGAGGTAAGAGCGGTAGCGCGAGAGGGACCTATCCGCTACTAGTTCTTGGCGGCCGTCAATTTACTTGGGCCAGCACAATTAAAAACTGTGTGGAAAACACTGGAGCAACATGATCTCATTACAGCTACAGAGGAGTTCACATTACATATTCAAAGCCATTACTCATCAAAAGGCAAATTTTTCAGATAGAGTTAAACCTTGGATTGCGAGGATAATTAGTTCTGGAAACATGCTTATACAGTAGGTAGTCAACAAGAATGCCTATTACAGCCGTGCTCACCGCCGCGGCAAAATGACAGTGGCCAAAATAAATCAGTCGACCTGACCTCCAGGTGGCGCAAAGTGACATTTTCATTCGCACAGTTTTTAAATATAATTAGAGATTGAGTCTTAAAAAAGTCAGAACAATTTGTTGTATCAAAGAAATACTACAGTGATGACAATTTCCACATCCAAGTACTTTATACAACAAACATGAAAAATCAGAACCAGAGCTATTGACATTTACTGAACAATAATGAGTTTTTTTTTTTTTTAAATACATTGGTTAAATGTTGTTTAGACAGACAATCAAGTTCACTATCTGACAATTTTATTTGTACAAAGAATTAACTGTTATATAGCCTATCTCTGTATCTGTTTATTGTTATTATTTTTTACATTTTATAATTTAAAGACATCAAACTTTAAATAAAGAAATAACTGGAAAAATAGACTTTCAGAATAGAACATTAGAATAACTCAAAAATACACTCTAAAAAATGCTAGGTTGTTTCTGTAAACACATTGTTGGGTTATTTATGCCTGGTCAAAATTCTGGATTATTTCAGGTACTTTAAAGACATTGTTGGGTTGGCTCATGCTAGGTCAAATGAGATGTAGTAAGCCATTTACAAATGAACACCTGGTTGGGTTATTTTGACCCAATAACGGGTTTATTCTTTATTCCTCCTTATCTCATCCGCAAGGCACAAAACGTGGAACAATGCTCCATATTTTGGGGATATTCCATGATGTTGGTCCCCACCTGTGGGTTACACACCATCACTTAGTGTTGCAATATAACTGACATTTAAGTCAAGCATTTCTGTGACGTATGAATTTAGTGCGAAACGTGTTTTCCCTTGTAAATACATAAAATAATGTATGTGATGTGAACATGAATTTAGTGTCTATTTCTGACTAATTTACCTCAAGATGTAATATGTGAGGGAACAGGATACGGTGCTCCATCTGGATTTAATACGAAACATTCCCCCTTTCAAATTCTCAACAAACCCTAGATGAATAGGATATTTAAGTGATAAATTTACAAGTTATAAAGTCCCGATCAAAAGTTTAAGACCACTTGAAAGATGGCAAAAAATCTTATTTTGCATGTTTGGATCTAAGTAGAGCTTCAACATGCACCAAGAAGAAATGGGAATGGGACAAAACATTTTTTGAGCATGCAATTTAATGAAAACAACGACTAAACTGAAACAGGCTGTTTTACAGCTGATCAAAAGTTTAGGACCACACCTCCAAAAAACCCGTAAACCCCCCCAAAACAGAAATCAAACTTCCAAACATGAACTCAGTACTGAGTAGCTCCACCGTTATTGTTGATCAC
>JAQMYL010000038.1:25744642-25754815 GCA_030014365.1 Clarias pachynema
GACTAAAGTTATTACCCGCCACAGCCGAATTTTACCCGCATTTGGCGGGTGGGCGAGTGCCAATGTCAAGCCCTGGTGCGCACACTCACACTCTATGATTAATTTGGAAATGGCAATTAGCCTCATCTGCATGTCTTTGGACTGTGGGAGGAAACTGGAGTACCTGAAGGAAATCCACCAAGCAAGGGGAGAACATGCCAGCTCCATACATGCAGACCCGAAGACTGCATTCAAATTGATACTCGGTTCGATTTATAAAAAATCTTTGCTCAACAAAGATTTGAGGAACACTCGCAAACCGCATTACTCGCAATCTGCGGTTCCACTGTATTCTAACAATAAAGCACTTACTCCAGGAAACAAAATGCAAAATGTTAGACTGTTGAACTGTGTTTCTTTGCACTCAACATAAAACCATTGCCATCGTGAGGCCTACATTTGGTCGAACTGAGTCACCAGTGGGCATGGGCCATTGTCAAGGTATATCGCAATTTTTTTAAAAGTCAAAACATTGTTTTAAAATATCTGAATAATCCTGTGCTGATAGCCTAGGTTTAGGGTAACTTGGTATATCATAGAGTAACGTGATCACAACTGAGCCAATGGTTTTTCTCTAAAGCATCTTTTATTTTGTGTTTGTGTGTGCCTACATAGCAGTCACCCCCCCTTCCTCCTCTCCTCTCTCTGGTCTCAATCACTGCAGCTAGAATTCTTTTGCAGTGATTGTGTCTAAAACTAATGACACACATGCTCTCTGCTTCCCGCATTCATCTGCTTGTTCTCCGTTCTTTTTGCACATGCAAAACATGATGAAGTTAAAAGCAGAGGCATGCACCGTGTTTGCGGACACCAGCTGGCAGTGTGTGTGACCCCAGCCCCAGTCAGACCGATCTTAGCAAAGTCAGGAGAGGTGAGGTATTTTCCCAGATAAGGCAAATATGGTCATGTTTTTGTAAAATATTTGCTGAAAGTTGAAGCTGATTTGTAGCATAACAAGAATAACAACTACTTTGCTCTTATTAATGAAAAATTATTGTAATTGGGTTAGGTACTATGTAAATTAGTTGTTTTTGTATCCACTTATATTTATGTATACTTTAATTATATTGTTTATTTAAAAAAAAGTTTTAATAAAAAAAGCCATTCTTTAATGTTATCCAGCATTTTTTGAGGCTATATCTTTTAGGTATCATTTTTCGTTTCGTATCGATTTGGCACCAGTATCATAAAAACTCAATACCCAACCCTACCTGTAGCAACCAAAGGATCTGCTGCCAACATCCTGGTGCCAGATACCACAGCACATTCGAAGCCACAGCCCGTTGGGCCGAAGCTGCCCTGGTGGCACAAGGGGAATCTTAATGTTATGGGTGATTGTTGTATGCAAATATGTATGTAAATACATCATTCGTACTCTATTCAGATTAATATACTGACTCAGTATTCAAAAGTATGGGACATGTGCAGGAACATGATTCCGCAAGAGCACCTAGAGAGCAAGCGTTCGGTCATGCGCCTAATTCTGTGGGGTAATATAGAGAAACTGATGCTGGTTTAATAATTTATGAGAAACCACTAACTGTTTTTACAAAATTTACACAATGTTACAGGCCAACCAAATGTATGTACACACAAAGTTTTGGTTTTTATATCATTTTATATTTGATGTTGACACAGTATTTTCACTTTGTCCTAACTGTTGAAAACTCTTTAGACTTTAACTCTGAAGTTAAGTTCTGTGTGTGATTTCTCACTGGGGGTTTAAATGAGTAAATGTGATAACCAACCATTTCAATCACAGAAGCTGTTGACTGCTCTGTAGAGGGAAATATAGGAAGTAGAACAAGAAGCTGCGTTTATTTGTCATATACATTACTGCACAGTGAAATTATTTTCTTTGTGCATCCCACCTTGTTAAGCTGGGGTCAGAGCACATGGTCAACCATGATACGGCACCCTTGGAGCTGAGAGGGTTAAGGGTCTTGCTCAAGGGCCCAACAGTGGCAGCTTTGGTGAAGTGGGGCTTCAGCCAGAAATCTTTTAAAGCCTAAAATTGTATTAAATTGCATTAAAATCACAAGTTGATTTTGTGTAAATACGGTAATTTTAACTGAGAGAAAAATATGGCACTTTATTCTATTAGGTTTTTGTCAGTACCACAAATTCAACAAGTTATATTAATGTCATGAGTCTGTCCTGTGTTTCAGCTGTGAAAATGACAAGACCAGTTTGTTTATTTTCATGCCATATTCTGTGAAAGTTGCAAAATAAAAGGCTACTAGTAGTGTTTTAGCCATTTTATACATCAACAATTAAAATCAACAATCAAAAACAATCTTTCCACAGGTTGTTCCCCATTGTCCAAGGTGCTCTAATAATCCTTTCGCTATTATGAAACCAGACATCGTCTTCTTTGGGGAGAACCTTCCAGACGCTTTTCATAGGGCTATGAAACAGGACAAGGATGAGGTGGATCTCCTCATTGTTATAGGATCCTCTTTGAAAGTGCGACCAGTGGCTCTTATCCCAAGTATGTGTTAACCTATTTTGGGTAAATAAATAGTGAATACACTTATTGTTTCCTTAATTAAGAATACATGTACATTTATGCAGTTGTCTGAGAGTTTAATTATGACACGATTGCTGGTACTAGAAGGGCTGGCATCAGTTTTATTATTTGCTGATTGAACGTTAGTTTCACACAAAATGATTTTCAGAGTAATACAAAATGGCTTAAGTATCAATATACTGACAGTAAGTAACAAACACCTTGTTGTGAGGTCAGAGTAAACAATAATAATAATAATTGATTTTTATTGGGTCTATGAGAATATTTATTCTAAGTAGTCAGGGGAAAAAAACCTTGGTGTGCTGTGAGTACCGAAGGGCAAAAGAAATAAAAAGCATCTTCAGGGAGAATTATGTGTGCAATTACCAGGGCAGCAGCTTCAGAAATACACAAGGCAATCTATTAGCACCAATTTCCTCGTTTTGACAAAAGATGCAAACTATACACGACTCTGAGCTTTATCTGTAGTTTTTTTTTAACTTTATTCATTTATTCTTTGCTTGTTTATTCATGCTTGGATAGCTGCAAGAATGTACAGGTGTTCTCAATAAATTAATAATCAAGTATAAACGCACACGCACATGTAAGTGTATGTATAAGATGATCTCTTTGGCATTTGTTCTATATTGTTATGCATTGTCAGTAGGCATCTATTTTTCAGTAATTTTTCAGTAATTTCAGTTTCTATTGTTCAGTAATTACGATAATATATTTTTTTTAAATAAGTGAACTATGGTTTATATTTTTGTTTTAAGGCTCTGTTCCCCATGAAGTGCCTCAAGTTTTGATCAATCGTGAACCCCTGCTTCACTTGAACTTTGATGTAGAATTGCTAGGAGACTGTGATGTCATCGTCAACGAATTATGTCATAGACTGGGTGGTGACTTTGAGCAGCTTTGCTACAACTCTTCTCGCCTAAATGAGATCACAGACATACCTCCTCCACTGCCAAATATTCTATCTGAACAGGAATGTGCTAAAGTCCAAATGTCGTCTGAAATTCAAAATGCAGAGATGGTGTCACAAAACTGTTTTACAAAAAAAGAAGAAATAGTTGCAGAAACATCAGAGAAAGTAACAGATTCTTGTCCAAATGCACATTTAACCAGTGATGGTGGTTTGAACACATCTTGTACAGCCAAGGAAGCAAGGCCCTTCCCAGAGCTAGAAAACCAATCAAGCTCACCAAAACTTTTAACACAAGACTGTGATGCGTGCCCTAGCCGAGAGAGTGTACCATTTGAGGCTGTTGGACACAGTCCAAATACACATCAGGAAATTAGGGGAATGGAGATGCTGGATATGCCAACTGTTGAGAAGTACACAAAGCAAAGAAATTCTGTTCACAAACAATGCTGTTTGAAACACAGCTGTCCAAGTCCAATCAGTAATCGCCTTGGAAGTAAGATTCCTTTTTATTGTTACATAATACAGTTGACATGCATAATGCACTTGATAATATATTTTAAGAGTATGATGCATTTCAGCTTAGTTTAATGTCACGTTGAAAAAGCTGTTAAGCCACTGAGCAGGTAGTTGCATGAACAACATTTATTCAAGTCATGACCTTTATTGTAGGCTCATTGTTGCTTAAGAATTGATTTAATCTATTTTTCTCAATTTTTCAGCTTCCCAATACTTATTCCAGGTTCCAAATCGTTACATTTTTCATGGAGCTGAAGTGTACTTCTGCTCAGAAGATGAAACGTCCAGTTCCTCGGACAATGAGGGCTCTTGCTTTAGTTGCAGTGGTTTAGAGGAACAAGAAAGTGACGCAGAGGAGGAATGCACACCTGGAGACTATCCAAGACCTGAGGAGGATGATTTTGAAAAGACAGGGGATGAAAACAATTGCATGTCAAGCATTCACACAGACAACGTAATGGAGAATCTTGACACACAGACAGCATAATGGAGAATTTCTACCGAGTCACAGACCTTTAATATATGGTCTACTTGCTTCTCTATAAGTCCTATGTGCATGTCTTGTGCTAGCTTTTGAGACTGTATATTTTTGTACTCTTCTCCCCAGGCCCACCCTTGTACTGTTAGTGTGCACCAAGTCTTTTTGGACAGCAACTTCACAATAGGGTTTTTATTGTTTCTCCAGTTTTGGTTAGCGATAAAATGGATTTAAAGTAATGTGACTTTTACATTTATGTATTTCAATATTTTATATGTTGCATTATTTTGTTAAAATAGCTCTTGTGTCTATTCCACAATTTGATGAGCATGTGTAATGGATAAATTAAGTTAATCTCAATTCGTTGATTTGCTTATTTTTCTACTTGCCCAGTTTACCGATGGCTAATCCTGTAGGAGGATTCTGAGAAAAACAGAATCATTACAAAGCAAAAGCCAATAATTTATATTTTCTTCAGAAAGTAGAAATGAGATGTGCAATGCAATATTTTAGATAAAAGAATATCGTACAGGCACTTTCAACATAAGAAAAATTGGTGCCCAAATTTCAATTTGTTTTTGGTTGTTCTGAAATCAACACGTGGTCAAATTTATGCATACAGCACATCTAATATTTGGTTTAATATCTCTAAGCAAGTTTCAAGTAAGATGATGCTAACAAGCACCAACTAGGAGTTCGTTTTCTGACACAAACTATACTTGCTTCATCCACTGTTTTTTAAAGTAAGCTGCTTGTATCTTGTTTCACCCATTTAGCTCATGATTTAAGGTTATGCTAAAGAATTAGTCCTCTTTCATTATTCTACTTTGAGCAATGCCTCAGTTTCACTGCCAGCAAGACGGCCCCAAAACATTATGCTACTACCAGCATGCTTAGCAGTTGTTGCAGTGTTCTTGAGGATGAATGCCTTGCCTTTACTCCCCTGACCATGTATCTGTTTCACTTGTTGCATGTACAATGTGTATTCTGGCATTTGTGCTGATTGGAGTATGATGTTGGTGTTTCAAAAGTTTGCCATATGTTAGATTGGGGTTGAGAATGTGTAGTCAATTTTAATAGTGATGAAATGCATCGTGTGGCCAAATGTTACTGGACACCTTAACATGACATGTGTGCTGTTTAAAAATCCCAGATTTAGTCCACCCCTTTTGTATTAATCTCCACTTCCATTCAGTCAATAGAAATATAAGAGAAATTAGGAATCACCTTTATTGGCCCAATATGAAAAGCATTTGCAATTTGCCCTGGATACAATGGCTCTCAATGTTCTTTTACATGTGAAACAGAAGAGAGGTTTCCAAAAGGTTTCTAAAAAAAATACAGTGCCTTTCACTGTATTCAGTCAACACAAAGTGGCACATAATCTTAAAATAGAAGGTAAGTGATAAATGTTTTTTTTTGTTTGTTTGTTTGTTTTTTTTAACACAAACATCTGAAAAGTGTGGTGTGCATTTGTATTCAGTCCCCCTGAGTCAATATTTTGTAGAACCATTTTAACTGCAATTACAGCTGCACGTCCTTCTGGGTATATCTCTACCAGCTTTGCACATCTAGAGAGTAAAATTTTTGCCTATTCTTTTTTGCAAATTCTCAATTTTAACACATTCTAATATGCTTTGATATGAACCATTCCATTGTAGCTCTGGTTGTATGTCTTGCCCACAATGACCCATTATGTCTAGGGTCATTGACCTACTGTAAGGTGAATCTCTGCCCCAGTCTCAAGTCTTTTGGAGACTCTTACAGGTTTTCTTCTAGGATCGCCCTGTATTTGGCTCCAACTCTGACTAGCTGTCCTGTCCCTATGGGGATGGTGATGTGCAGTGTTGGTTGCATTTAGGCCAAAATGCAACTCTCTCTCTCTCAAGGGCACCTTCTCCACATGTTTGCTGTGTCCCCCACATGGCTTGTCACAAACTGCATACAGGACTTCGTATGGCGTTCATTTCATCAATAGCTTTCTTCTCGCCACTCCTCCATAAAGGCCATGTTTGAGATGTGGATCTCTACAGCTCCTCTAGAGTTACCATTGGCCTTTTGGCTGCTTCTCCAATTAAGGCTCTCCTTGCCCGGCCTGTCAATTTAGGTAGACGGACATGTCTTGGTAGGTATGCAATTGTACCATACGCTTTCCTTTTTCATAATTATGGATTGAACAGTGCACCGTGAGATGTTCAAAGCTTGGGTAATTTATTTATAACCTAACCCTACTCCACAACTTTATCCTTGACCTGTCTGGTGTGTTTCTTGGGTTTCATGATACTTTATGTTCACTAATGTTCTCTAACAAACCTCTGAGGGCTTTACATAAAATGACTTTAGAAGTTATTTTAGTGGATTTTATTTAGGGAAAAGGGTGTAAAGGGGGTCTGAATACAAATGCATTTTTGTAGATTTTTATTTGAAAAAAAACATTTACCATTTTCTTTCCATTTCACAATTATGTGGCGCTTTGTGTTGGTCTATTACATAAAATCCCAGTAAAATACATTTGCGATTGTGGTTGTAACATGTGTTCTACACTCGTTAATTATGCTAACTGGCCACATGGGGGAAAGTGGGTCACTATATAGAACACAGTACTAAGGAGAGAGCAGTTACCTGGCAAAATGCACATTCAAAACCAGCCACAGACACATTTGGGTGAAACGGATAGCAGGGATTGATCTGCAGTCATACTGTGTGTTAGGAGCCTAGAAGTTCAGTATAACATGAGATGTGTTAAGAACTCTTTTCTGTACTCAGAAGTCTCTGGTGGGAGAGGATATCACATCTCACTTGGGCCTACTCACCCAGTGAACTGATCCTGATAAATGAGATGATGTTTTGCTGCTTTTTATTATTTTTTTGGTTAACATTTGCAAACAATATTATTCACTTTTCTGCTACATGGCTATAGGTACTAATAACTTTTAAGCTGGAATGATTTCCTGAATGTTACTCAATGTATTAGAGACCATTCCATTAATTTCTACTACTTCTCTTACATCTTAATATGTAAACATGAGAAAATATATTTAAATATAAATACTATCTGGCAGCAGAATGGTGTAGTGGTTAGCACAGTGGCCTCACACCTCCAGGGTTAAGGGTTCAAGTCCCACCTTTTGGGTCTGTATGTGCGGAGGTTACATGTTCTCCCTGCTAATCGATGTTTCTAAATTGCTTGTAGTATGTAAGTGTGTGGGTGCTTATGCCCTGGGATGGACTAGCATCTCGGTGTATCCTTTCTCATGTCCTAAGTCCTCTGGGATAGATCCAGGTCTCCTGTAACCATAAACAGGATATGCTGTATAGAGAAGGATTTATGTGTGTTCTGTGTAGTGACTGGCCATAGTTTTAAGCTTAATATGTGTCTTATATTCGTGTTTCATTAACATATTGGCATATTGGCATTTCATTGACATAAGTCTTCTGTGCTTGTGAACAATGGTGACAAATAAGTCTCCCAATCCCCTTTACTCTCAGTTGGGAGTCCTCACTACTTAAATGAAAAACGTTGTGTGTATGGGGGGGTTAACGAGTGGTGAGTTTAACAACTGTTGAATTGTTGAACTATAGCAGGTGGAACAGGCAGGCCTGTTTCAAAAAGCTCTGTTTAAGGCAGGGTCAGCTACAAGACCAAGGGCTGTGATTGGTTATTTTTAAGCAGTATTGCAGCTGGTGTCAGTTGCAGAGATACACACAACAGTGAAATTGTCTTTTAAACATAGCAGCTGCCCTTAAATATGTCACCATCTATCAACCACTGTTGACACACAAATTCTGAAATCATATTTTAGTTGCCTATACCACTAGTATGTACATACCTATAGTTGGCTAAAGTGGATACAAATTCATTTAAATTATTCTGTAATAATCCTATCATATCAAGTCAGGTATTAAGCTGAACAGGTTAGTTTTTTGCTGTGGCCAATAGTGTGCACTAGGTAAAATTTATTTAATTTACAAATTCAGCAAAAATCAGTTGAAAAAATTCCTTAGTCACCTGAGGAAAAACAGCCAGCTTTGACCATTCTTGAATACTGACTATCTGTACAAGAAAGGTCAAAGCCAGCTGTTTTTTTTCAGGTGACTAGGATCTTTCAACATCTGTAAAAAGCTCCTGATGATGTTTTATCAGTCAGTCATTGCCAGTGTGCTTTTCTATGCGGTGGTGTGCTGGGGAGGTAGTCTCAAAAAAAGGGATGCCACACGATTGGACAAAGTGAGTCAGGAGCACTGGTTCGGTGGTTGGTCTGGAGCTGGACTCTCTCGAGGAAGTGGTGGAGAAGAGGACACTGTCCATCGCGAACACCGACCACCCACTTCACACAGTTTTCTGCAACCAGAAGAGTGTGTTCATCAGAAGACTTCTGTCACAAAGCTGCTCAACAGACAGAAGATCCTTTGTTCCCATTCGGCTCTTCAACACCTCACTACAATGCGTCGTTCCCAAGCCTTCTCATACTTGCATGCTTTTTTGGACTTTGACACTGTTTTTTTGTTGTTGAGTTTAGCCTGATCTAGTATATTTGCACTGTACTTTGCTCGATCCTTGCCTGTTTTATATAAACGTTATAAACATTTGGGAATCCCTCCTGAGCCACACGCAAGTTCTAAACAAGCTCTGTCAAGATGTTGCCAAATTTGCATGGGGATGATACAGCATCAGCAAAACTTCGAAAAAGATGCAACAAGTTGTGGACCAACTCACCAAGAAAATGTCTGGCAGTGCTTCTTGTCCAACCCCTGGGAGTTCACTCGATCACACCTAATCATATCATGGTGGCTCGTCTGGACAAATACGGCAGTGATCTGGCAGAGTGTGAAGGCTTCATTTTGCAGTGCTCACTCTTCGTTGCTAGATAAAACAATGTCAACGAAAAATAAAAAATAGTACAAATCAACATGGTCACTGGAAGAGCCTTAAAATCGGCTCCAGCTGTATGGAATAAAGGTGATAAAAGCACTTCCTGGAAATGTTTAAGCAAGTATTTGATCATTTGCTGGAAGAAAACGAAATGAGTGAGCACATGCTCAACATAAGCAGCAAGGAAAACTGAGCATAGCATTCGGAATTAACTAGCGCTGAAATTAGCATATCGTCAGGGGCTTTTCAACTCAAAGAAAATATGCACAAAATATTGAAATACTTCTTTCTTGGTTTTGCTTGGTATTGCAATAGTTCTTTCTTGGTTTTGCTGTTCATATAGAAAATGCCAATTGCCAGTTTTATTAAACAATTCACACACTCTTCATTTTATATACTGGTTAACCTATTTAGGGTCATACGAGGCCAGAAGTCTTGACTCTGGAGGTGTGAGGCCACAGTGCTAACCTCTACACCACTTTCCCATCTATAGTAAAGAGAAAATTATAATTTTCTATTTATTACTCCAAGAAAGTAATATTTCATGTGTATTACACAAATTGAATAGGAAGTAGGAAGTATTACCATATACAGTGGTGTTCAAAATAGTGTTGAAAAAAGTGAGTAAAGCTCCATATCCATATAATAACTTTTAATTGAAATCACATAAATGCATTGGACACCTGTTTTTCGCAGAATAATTTACCTCTCCAATTGAACTCCACACTGCTATTTTTTTGAACAGACTACTATTTGTTTTTCTTCACTTACATTAAACTAATAATACATTTAGCACATTTTTCTTCATGTTGTGATTCAGAATAGAA
>JAQMYL010000038.1:25837684-25850709 GCA_030014365.1 Clarias pachynema
TTTTTTATATATATATATATATATATATATACACACACACAGATATATATACATATATATATATATATATATATATATATATATATATATATATAGCAGACTTGTAACTTTTATATCTTGATTTTCCATCTAAATGTTAAACAGCTTAAAATAAGGCACCTTTGATGTCAGACCATGCAGTGTCTAGCTGATCAAATGTCAATGGAGAGAGAGGCTTTAAGTAAATAACATTTAATAATGCTTTTGATAATAAAGCTGTCAACTCATTATCATCACCAATTTGTTCCATTCCTCTTTTATTATGCTTTTCCAGGCTTGTATTGACAGCTTCTTTTGGTTATGTGTTTTGGGGGTTATTCCTCCAAGTCTGCTCCTTAGTCCTTTAGTCTGCCTTTCAGTAGGTGAAATTTCTGCTTAGCTAGTTACATCATCATTTCAAAAGCAGTCATGCAACCTCAAGCCATAACTACCTCTACTATGCTAGACTGCTGTGCTTATATCTTTTGGATCATGTGTAGATTCTTTTTTTCTCCACATTTTGGCATCTTCATCACTTTGATAGGGGTTAATCTTGGTTACAGGTCGTTTGTGGTTCATTGCTGTATTACTTTGCACATTCCGATCTGGCCTTTGGGGTACATTCGAATTATAAGCCACATTGCTTAATTCTGTTTTTTGGTCAGATCAGATTTGCCTAATTAAATGTGACATTTGTCTGACAAATATTTGACACGTCAGTCCTCTGAAATGTCCTCTGAAATACATGTGCACGTCGATGTATCCTTGCTCATGACATTAAGGCTAAAACACATCATGTGGCTGAGTTCATGTGAAAACTCATTAATTTCAAAACAATGGATATGATTTCGGCAATATATGGATGGATGGATGGTTCGCTTGGGATTTTAAACTTTGATTTTTTTTTTTTTCCCCAAATGCTTTCCAAATGCTGCATGTTCTGATTGATTTTCTCACCTATGAAATGGCTTTCTTTTGTTCTAGAGCCAGGTTTTGGTCCTCATGTTGGTTTATCTCATAGAACAGCAAATGTAGTCTGCATAGACTACATGTAAATGTAGACAAAACCCAGTGCTCCCATCCAGATTATAAATTTATGTGTTTTAATTATTTAAATGTTTGATCTACCAGGGCACACCGAGGCAACAAGCAATACCAGTCAATCAGTCAATGTTCCAATATGTTTGATAATTTAAAAAAATGGGTGGGTTCAAACTAAAAAGGTGCTATGTTTTTAGCTGGTTTATACATCTAGATGTAAATATCTGAAAATAAACCTGAAATTATAATGTCATCTCACATTCACCATTTCATCTCTAAATACCATCATTGTGTAGCAAAAAAAAACAAAACAGCCTAGCTCAGAAAAGGAATAGGAAATTAAATCCCATGATATTCAAACCACAATAGTGCGCCATATCAGGTGCCATCTTCAACAGTCCAGCACATGAATCCACTCCCTCAGCAGATGAATGACCTTGGACAGTCCGAGAGTAAAATAAAAAAAATAAAAAAAAACACTGGTCTGGTGCCTCCTGACTTGGTGACTTGCTGCGACACATAGACAGATGTCAGAGCACGGGTGTGTCAACAACCCAGGTTTTGTATGTGTCTGTGAATTTATATGTCTATGTGCATGGAGTGTTCGTCAAACCAGGACTTGTAAATAAAGGCAGAAAACTGACTGACTTTTACGGAGGGCTTCAAGAAGAGTACTATGATGAGTCTCTAAGCCACAGCAAAACATTTAAATCTTGCTGATGTTGAACGACACATCAATGTTGTTTTATTTTAGAGGAAAAATTAAATTTTCCTCTAAAATAATTCAGTTATAAACGTAACTTGTTAGAATTTTTGATATTGCGGCAGTGCAATATCCTGTAGGAATGATGCAATCATTATCTTGCAGTTTACAAGAAACATTAAGTGGTTGCTTGGCTTGATCACAATACAAGCTAAATCACATCATATGAAATTAGACATCAATCTTTTTAATAAGAACTTTTGGGTTTCAAGGTTTAATTTTTTTCAGTCTCTTATTTCTTCTATCCTTATTTTTCATTTTCATGCTCTTACACTTGGTGATGTTTTGTCATGGCTCTGTGTCTCCCTCTCCCCCAACTTCATGGCCTGCCCCAATCATTGTCTCATTTATTTATTTTGTGTATGTGTGTGTCGGGGTTTGGTCAGCTGCTGGCCGGGATGATAGCAGAGCCTGCTTTTCTTTCTGAATATACTATCTTTGCTCTGGACCATTCAAATCGACCCAAAGCGGCCCAGGTGTCTAGTGCGGTGAGTTCATTCTCACACATCGCCTCCTTTTTCCCACCCGACAACCCAAACTAAACCCCAGTAAACCTGCTGCTTCTACCTGCCTTACCCCTTTAATGTGATGCCTTTGGAGGTTTGACCTAAAAGATGTTTCTGGATGTCTTGTCATCACCTGCTTGCAACCTTCTGTCATTTCCTCCCATTTTTTAATTTGCTCTCTTGCATAGCATTTCATCCTAACCTCTAAAACCTTGTCAGGTTTTTTAAACTGACAGTTACTTGTGTGCTCTTTCCACTTTTATTATTCTTTATAACCTTTTCGAGTTTTTGTTATTTCTAAGGAAATGGAGAATCCTTTTTTATACTTTGCTTTTTTCCCCCCTCAAGCATAGTTCTTGCTTGCCTACTCATATTTTTTACAGTTATGAGTAAAAATAATTGTAATTTGCGGTTTACCCATAAGATTTGTTTCTGTCTGAGATCATCTTCAGTTGCCAGACAGTGTCCTTGATGAGCTTGAAACTACTTTTGTTATTGTCATACTAAGAAATATTTTTTTTCTTTTTGACTGATCAGCTATTCTATGTATTGTGGCCCAAACAAGTTGTAGGTGTAGAAGGAACTGTTAAAAGAAATCCATCTTAATTAGGCTGCTTCGTGCTTTCTTTACATGGTTTAGAAATGTGTGTATTAAAAGCTTTATTTGTATATGCACTGCAGTAAGATCTGCACAACATAACTGCCAAAGCTTGAGCCTTAATAAAGACTATTTGGTAAAAGGACCTTGGTAAAAGAGGTCACATTTAGTTAGTCACATTTGATGTAAAAAATCTTGTGTGATGTATATGAAACTGGCATGCAAGTCTCTTTGTGCAGCTTATTTAGACTGCACGTGACAACTTGCAAAATTCTGTTCGTTACACGCACATGTGATTTATGTGGGGCATCAGAACAAAATGGGTGGATGAATGCCTAGAGTGTTGGAGGTACCTATTTATAAACTTTGTACTAATTAGAGGTGGCCATTGTTGTGTGCAATTCTGTCCCAAAAGCAGGTGTAAATGTGGGCATTATATGCAGGTTTTTTTTTAGGGAAAATTTATCCACTTTTTAATTGCCATTTAGTTATATATTTTGCTATTCATTCTCTAAGATTTCCTTATTTCTGAAAGCATGTATTAATACAAGATCGTTTTAGGAACTTACCAAAGGCAGTGTTTGCCCAAACAGCTGCTTTAATCACACTTATCTTGCATCCTTGGTTGTGGCACCGGTCATAAACACATGCATCAGATTTAGATCTAACAACTAAAACTTTCTACCTGAATTATCCACTGAGCCTTCTTCAGACATATTAAAGGCATCCGAACAATTTACTTGTATTGAACTGAGTGCTTTATTATTCTAAGAATACGTAATTATTTCATTTGCTTTTCAATCCTGGGCTCCTTTATATATGCCTTTGTGGATGATTATTTCCACCACTGTGAGAGCAAAGGGACTCACTAGTGGTTTGTTGGTTTTGTTAATGTTACTGCAAACCTGAGATCTCTGATGCTCTTTTTATAATATTTGATGTACAGTGATGATGGAAAGTTTTCAGACTCTTTCAAGTTTTCCACATTTTATGTTTCATACTTATCTAATCAATAATCTAATCTAATCAGTTAATCTTAAAATCGATTTTTTTTGGCCTCATAATTTTATATACAATTCCCCACAATGACAAAGTAAAAACAGGTGTTTGGAGTGTTTTTTGTAAATTTATTTTAAAAAATAGTAAAGGAAAAAATACAAAGTATTCTGTTCATTTGTTATGCTCTGGTGCATACAACTTGATTTGAGTCCACCTGTGCCTAATATTGGAAAAGGCCAACACATGGAACATATTTGGAACAACCAAGAGTCTTCCCACATCTGGCCTTTCAGCCAAACTGAGTAAATGCGGATGTAGGGCCTTATGTCCTATTCACACGGGACTAGTATTACCTGGGGACCTCGTGTGATTTGTAATAATTCCGGAGGCTGTCTGTGATTTAATTTAATTTAATTTTATTGTAATTTTTTATTTATTTATCAAAACCTTTTTTATTAGAAATATAAACAAGTTATGTATACAGACAATGAAACTGAAACACTGGCCAATTTAGTGTTGGAGGTTATAGGGCTAAATTTGACCAGCCTGGTGGCCAATCTTCATTGATTGCACATTCCACCAGTAAAAGCAGAGTGTGAATGTTTAATTATCAGAGTAATAGCACAGTTTTGCTTCAAATATTGCAATGCACACAACATTATGGGTGACCTATCAAAAGAGGACAAATTGTTGGTGCGCGTCTCGCTGGCATCTGTGACCAAGACAGCAAGTCTTTGTGATGTATCAAGAGCCATGGTATCCAGGGTAATGTCAGCATACCACCAAGAAGGACGAACCACAACCAACAGGAGTAACTGTGGACACAAGAGGACGCTGTCTGAAAGGGATGTCCGGGTGCTAACCCGGATTGTAAAACCACAGCTGCCCAACTCACTGCAGAATTAAATGTGCACCTTAACTCTCCCATTTCCACCAAAACTGTTTGTCGTGAGCTCTACAGGGTCAATGTACATGCTATATCCAAACCTTTGGTAACTCGTGCCAATGCCAAACATCGGTTTCAATGGTGCCAGCAGCGACAATCCTGGGCTATGTACAATGTGAAACATGTATTGTTCTCTGATGAGTCCACCTTCACTGTCTTTCCCACATCCGGGAGAGTTACTGTGTCTAGAAGCCCCAAAGAAGCGTACCATCCAGACTGTTGCATGCCCAGAGTGAAGCATGGGGGTGGATCAATGATGGTTTGGGCTGCAATATCATGGCATTCCCTAGGCTCAATACTTGTGCTAGATGGGCGTGTCACTGCCAAGGACTACCGAACCATTCTGGAGGATCATGTGCATCCAATGGTTCAAACATTGTATCCTGAAGGTGGTTCCATGTATCAGGATGATAATGCACCAATAAACACAGCAAGACTGGTGACAGAGTGGTTTGATAAACATGAAAGAGAAGTTGAACATCTCCCATGGTCTGCACAGTCACCAGATCTAAATATTATTGAGCCACTTTGGGGTGTTTTCGAGCAGCGAGTCAAAAGCGAGTTTCCTCCACCAGCACACACAGTGACCTGGCCACTATTCTGCAAGAAGAACGGCTCAAAATCCTTCTGGCCACTGTGCAGGACTTGTATCTGTTATTCCAAGACGAATTGATGCTGTATTGACCGCATAAGGAGGCCCAACACCATACTAATGAATTATTGTTGTCTAAAACTAGACGTTTTAGTTTCATTGTCCAACCCCTGTACATACATATATTGTACACTATAATGATTATATATATATTTTTTCTACACATACCCCTTACCACACCCCACAAAAAAAAAAAAAAAACAGCCAGCCAGTCAGCAGAAAAAGAAATGAGAGGAGGGGGGGGAAAAACATATATATATGTATTCCTGAGTGGATCCCTTTATGGAATAGTGAATTTTTTTCTAGATTAATAAAATACAAGACCTCTTTTAACCAATGAGCACCCACTGGTGGCATCTACTCCTTCCACTTAAATAGGATCATTCTCCTAGCGAGAAGGGAGCTAAAGGCTATCATATTGGCCAGGTCGTCATTCAGGCGAGCACCACTTGAGTCAACACCACAAAGTGCAATAAATGAGGATGGCTCTAATGGTATTTGGCATATTTCTGACAAGGTATCAAAAATAGCACATAATAATGATGAGAGATATTGATGCTTCCTCTGTAGGAGGATTGACATCATACTCCGCCCAGAATAACATTGTTCTTACATTAGCAGCCCAGTAATAATAAAAAAAGGTTTGGAAGTGCCATTCCTCCTAGTTCACAGGAGCTCTGTAATATGTGGCTTTATGTTTATAATATGGCTTTATATTAAGCTTTAATAGCTTTGTGTAATATGTGGTTGTTTTTTATTCCAAATAAAAGTAGAAATCTGACTACTTGAGCTATTAAAAAAATATTTTGTAAACGAAATTACGAATTTTGGAAACAGATTCAGTTTAATGGTGAGAGAGAGGTTGCATTCCGCTTGTTTTGTCAAAATTTGTCGAAATTTAATTATATTCTGCTTGTAGGCATTGTTTAAGTATAGTTGGTATACATGTAGGTGACACACTGCATATTGAATGCAATTCCTTTGTCTTAATTGCTACTTATGTAAATTGTTCAGTGGTCTCCTTATTTTGTTTTGCGCAAAATGAAATAATCTGCCTCCTTAGATATGCCTTTAAGGATTCCCAAACTGTTGAGGATAACATACCTGGAGTTCGGTTGACATTTAAAAAAAAAAACTCTTACCTCTGATCTCATAAACTTCGTGGTCTAAAGTGGTTTGATATCACTATGGCTTTATAATTCGAATCTGTTATGAGAGGAAGAAGATTTTTTATCTACAAGAAAATAATCTATGTGTGAAAAAGTATTATGTACTGGAGAATAAAATTAGGATTTTCTTGTAGTAGGATTTCGGAAATGCCAAACATCTGCCAATCCATACGCCTCCAAGAAACTCTGTATAACTTTTGTTTTTTTCGAGATAGGAGTTTTTTTTTTAGGGGAACTGATCCGAGAGAGAAAGTTAGCAAAAAAAACTTTATCATCCCAATTGGGTGCATAACATTGGCCAGAATAAGTGGGATCCTGTATACTTGCCCAACTACAATAATGTAGCGGCCCGCAGAATCTGCATCTACAGTTCTTGCTACAAATGGTAGGTTTTTATTAATTAGAATAGCAGCCCCCCCTTGCTTTTGAGCGGAAGTTGGAGTGATATACTTGTCCGATCCACCCCTCCCTTAGTTTCTCTTGAAGAAATGCAACATCATCTTTCAGGTGTTGCAAATGAATAAGGAGTTTTTTCCCTTTCACAGGATGGTTAAAAGATTTAACATTCTAACTACAAAATTGATCAAACATCTATTAGCCTGTCTAGAAGATTGTCTGTAATCCTAATCCTGTGCAAATCAGCCATGACTGTAATTTGTAAAGTAAAAATTCCACCGCAAAATAGTACACACTTAAGCGAGGAGGTTCACGAGCTATCTAAAGCTCGAGATATTAGATTTTAACTTGGTGAAATGTAAATGACACAGGGCGATAGCTATATTTGTTTCTTTTTTATAATCCATCCAACCATAAATCCAGAAAGTCTCTGTCTGCCTCACACAGTCTGCATAGACGCGCATACACGCATACCCTCCCCTCACACACTGCAAGAGTGTGTGAGACACACACTTCGGGAAATATATACTGTATATCCGGGAGATAAGTCAGTAAATTTGAGTAAAATTGCAGGCTTCGCTTATCCCGTACGAATGCGCCATAAGAAACTCGGATGTGAGGGGGTAATTTCTAAATCACACGAGGTCCACAGATAATACTTATCCCATGTGAATTTTACATTAGTCAGGCAGGTAACCAAAAACCCAGGGGTCATTATAAAGGAGATCCTGAGTTTTCTTGTGGAGATGGGCACGTTTTACAAGAGGACATCCACCAATACAGTACTATACCAATCAGTGGTACAGTGGCCAGACAGAAGCCATTCCTGATTAACAGGCGCATGACAGCCTGCTGGGAATTTGCAAAAAAGCCTCTGAAGGACTCTCAAACCATGAGAAGCTGAAATCTCTGTTCTGATGACAAAATAATTGAACAATTTGAACTTAGGAAATCAGGCACTGCCTATCACCTCATTAAAATCATAATTTTCTAGTCAGTATAGGGAAAAACATGGATGCCGAAATATAAAGAGTTGTCCTGCCTGATCTTCTCCAGAGTACTCAGGGTCTCAAGCTGGATCAACAGTTCAACAACGCAACTACCAAAATCGTACCACACAGGAGTAGATTCTGAACAACTCTGTAAAAATCATGGAGTGGCCCAGCCAGAGTTGAATCCAATAGAGCAACTCTTGAGAGACCTGAAAATACCTGTGTACCGATGCTGCCCATCTACCTAGCTTGTACTATTCTGCCAAGAAGAATGGAAGAAACTTCTAAAAGAAATGTTTGACAAGCTTGCAGCAAAATTCACATGCAGAATTGATGCTGTCATTTCTGCCAAACGTGCTTTATCCAAGTAGGTAGTGATGAGTGTGAATGCTTCTGTAAATGAGATGTTTTTTTTTTTTTTTTTTTTTTAAATAAATAAATTAGCAAAACACTCCAAATACAAACTTTTTGAAGGTTGTGTGTAGAATGATCAGGCGGGGGGGATTTGGATCAATTTAAAGATGTGTGTGACTTTCCGTCAGCACTGTATTTACATTTCATTAAAACTTTTGTGGTAGCATGTTTTTTACATTATGGATTAAATGTGTTGGAGGAATAGTCTTGTTTCCTTAGTGTTTGTTTTTCCCAGACTTGAGTTTGCTCTGTAGATTATTTAGGCTATATAAAGTTCAATAGAGTTGATTGTGGTGAGGATTTTGTGCATCTGCACACATACTACCCATCAGTGACTTGCATTAATAAGTCTGGCTGGACCTCCTCCAGTGAAATTTGTCATAAAGAGAAAAACGTGCTTTTTTTAACTTGAGCTCTGTCTTCATGTTCAGTCTAATTGGGACAGTTTTGTGGCGTTCTGGCTGCTTTATGTACAGTGTAACTGGTCTATTGTCTTTAATCCAGTGCTCTCTTTCATGGTGCTAGGACTGCATGTGGGAGCAGCCAGAAGCCCTTGCATTGCTCATTGCAATATTAATATTGCATCTACAGTAATCAGGGTGCATCCTGCTATAGTAATAGTTTACTAATAGATTACAATTATTAAACTTTTTTTTCACTGATAATTTCTTCATTTCTGTCCTCTTCAGACCATCACTAAAAAAGCAGTTGGTTCTTCCAGTGAAAGCATGAATGGAGATGGCACTTCGTCTCCCTTGGCAAGTAGCGCAACAATTTAATATTGCTCTAGAAGCATATCTCGGACAGTGTTACCTAACAAATAAAAATAACAGTATTTAATATACATTCAATTGACATTTTCCATCTTGGTTATGAAGTAAGAGTGATTCCTTTATTTGCTCATGTCCTTTTTTTGTCTTGATGTATGATTTTAGTGGTACAAGCTCTCACACTATGTCATTTATCTTGTCTCATTCAGAGAGAGGAGTCACAGTCACTTGCACAGAAGCTGCAGCAGAAGGTGTCCTCAGTTGAGTCTCTTTTTCGGGTTTCTGGACGTGCTGAGGGACTTTTCCGCTCTGGATCAAGGGACAGTCTGGTTCGTAGCTCGTCACGGGAATCCCTCACTCTTCTGGGGGAGAATGAGGTCCCAGGATCCCCTGCTTTCGACCCTCCATTGGACATTGAGAGTGAAACTGAAGATGCACCTGCCAATGCAGAGGCTCTGTCCAAAGACCAACTCTTATATCGACTTCATAGGGTGGAAAAGAGCCTAGCAAACTATAGAGGGAAATACTCTGAGGTAAGTCTGAAGTAAATGTTTTTCTAAAGTCTCAAAAAATGTCTAATATGTTACAGTTTGGCATTGTTGTATTAAAATCTAATAATGTTTTATAACTACATTAGGTAGCCAACATATGTAATTTATATGCAGGGAAATTATCCACTGTCTAGCCAGAATAAAAGTTGCACACTTTCTAATATTTTGTTGGAACGCTTTTAGTTAGTTCAGCTTTTTAGTTCGTTCAATATTATAACATTTATTTTTTGTCCACAGTTTCAATAATTTTACTTGAGATCTTGATTTGTCTTCTCTAGCAGATTCCTAAGCTGTTCAGTGGCATGTGTGAACACGATTTCTCATGCATCCAGCTCAAGTTGAAACCTTTTTTTTCTGATTAGTCTCACTAACGAGTGGTTTGCTCAGGGGCACACAGCTGTTTACTCTCAATCCATTTTTAACAATTTAATGTCAATCATTTAGTAATTTAATTTTAAAAAAATTAATTATTTTTATTTTTTTTAAAACCAAAGTCATTAAAAAAAAAATTTCTGGCCACATTTTGTCCAGTAAGTTAACGGTCCTTAACCCAATTTCAGTCATTTTTGTTTTCTTTGCTTGTTACGTGCCCATAATTTCAGGCTTCTAAAACACAGTAACATCTTTTGCATGACAGCATGGTTTGTCTCCAAACATAGTTCTTTAAGAAATTAGAATGATGCTTGCTTACATCAGTTAGGGTTAAAAAAATAAATAAATAAAAAATCTAGTTTAAGGCTTTTTTTTCCTTTACCCCCCCCCCCCGCCGCCCGAGTTTCTCCCTAATTTAGTCATATCCAATTCCTCCCCGTCACTAGGGGGCTCCCATATTAAGGCTACTACTACCACACAGTCAGGAGGACCAAAGACTATCACGTGTTTCCTTCGGACCACATGACGCCAGCCGACCGCATCTTTTCGAACTGCTCGCTCACGCGCAGTTGTGGGCGGAGTAACACACTCGGAGGACAGTGCTATCCGCTCCTTACGCTTGCGTGAGCTCACAGACGCCCTTGATTGGCTTAGAGCCGTGATTAATGTGGGTGCACGAAATACCTCTCATCCCTCCCCTCTGAGAGAGCTCGGTCGGAGGAAAACTGAGTACCCAAAGGAAACCCACCAAGCTCAGGGAAAACATGCAAACTCCATGCACACAGACCTCGAATCGAACCCGGAACCTAGAGGTGCAATGTGACAGTGCTAACCACTAAGCCACTTAATATTTTAGTAACTTAAGGTTAATTGTTTTTTTTTTTTTTTTGCTGAGCAGCATGTCTTTGTTGTACATATTAATATGAAAAGGCTGAACAACAGCTGCACCTATTAGTTAGGCCTCCTCAAATATGGAAAAATCATCACAATTATTTTGGTTAGTGTTGAGGTCATGACTCATTTGACTTTGGAAACATTGTGCGTTTATTGAACTTCAAAACAAAAAAGTTTTTATTTGTTATTTTAAATAATAAAAAAAAGATAAACGCCACATCCTGTCTGAGAATGCGTTTGGGGGCTGTAAGTGATGAGTGAAAGTGCATGGCTGTAAAACATATGGATGCGCTGGATTTATGACACAAAATGAGAACATCATTGTGAAATAGAATGTGACAACAGTTGTTTAATCTCAGTTATTTTTTGGCACAATTGAAGGGCATTAATTAATAAAAAATAATTGATTAATTATTAATAATTTATTATTAATTTAAATAAAGAAAAAATTTATTAGGTTTATTCTTAATGTAAATTACATTTTACATTTTCCAGGATTTTCTTGAATTCTTTTCATAATAGAAAAATAAGTAAGCATATTGGAAAGGGCATGTTAAGTGTCATGATGAGTTTTACTTAATTTTGTTCTGTCTTTTCTCTTCACTTTCCACTAGCTGGTAACAGCTTACAGGACAGTACAAAGAGATAAAGAGAAAACACAGGTAATTTATATATCACTAATTTGGACTGGCCACAGTGATAATTTTGAATGTCTAAAGAAATATGTGCATACGTTCTCATA
Source organism: Clarias pachynema (assembly GCA_030014365.1). Lineage (NCBI taxonomy): Eukaryota > Metazoa > Chordata > Actinopteri > Siluriformes > Clariidae > Clarias > Clarias pachynema. The sequence goes on from JAQMYL010000038.1 coordinate 25,849,508, forward strand.
TTATTAACAACTGTCAAAATTTTTTTCCAAAGACTAAACATCTGACTTTGATTACCAGTTGGTCTGTGCACATTTTTTTATGTCAGTAAAGGTGTTTTGTAATTCTTAAAAGATGTGTATCATCTTTATTTCTAAGGCAATCCTCAGTCAGAGTCAAGACAAAGCGCTACGGAGAATAGGGGAGCTCAGAGAGGTATGACCACGCACTCGCTGACTTATTTTTTCCTGCTAAATTTCTTTTACTTTCAGCTGAATAGAAGCAGAAGGCTATTTATTGGATTTTGTTCTTAGTAATCAGTAGTTCTTCCATGAATCCTGGACAATAAGTAATGGTAATATGGGTAATAAGGGTCATGAGCTTGTGGTTATTATAAAGTTGGTTGCAGAAAATGCATAGATGTTACCCATTTTAATTTGATTACATTTTATTTGTATAGTGCTTTTAACAATTGACATTGTTGCAAAGCAGCTTTACTCATTCAAAAGAAATATGTATGAATTGTGAATGTGTATGAATCAAAATGATAAGATTGTCCCTGATGAGCAAACCGAGGACGACGGCGACAGTGGCAAGGAAAAATTCCCTGAGATGACAGTAGGAAGAAACCTTGAGAGGAACCAGGCTCAACAGGGAATCCATCCTCATTTGGGTGAAAACGGATAGCAAGGATTTTAATCATTCCGTTCTGTTCCACTGTGTCTGTGTGCCAGGAGCTGCAGATGGATCAGCAGGCTAAAAAGCACCTGCAAGAGGAGTTTGATGCTGTTCTAGAGGAAAAAGACCAGATGATTACTGTCCTGCAGACTCAGGTATGTGTTTTTAATAGGCTTGTCAATATTAACACGTTAAAGCATGTGATTAATCTAGAAATTATAAGGCATTGCTATTTTTTGTACGCAAATTCATTTTATGACCAAGTTTGACCCTAATGCCATAATCGCAGCACGGCTGCCTGGCTGTGTGTGATAATGACACGTTTAACTGGGATAATAAGATGACTGATGAACAGTGTTGGGGGATGTTCCTTTTTAAAGTAACTAATTACATTACAAAATTACTGTCTTTAAAAAGTAATCAGTTACATTAACTAGTTACTTTTATCAGAAAGTAATGCTGTAGAGTAGTTTTCCATTGCAGAAAATTAAAACTCCTTTGTGATTCCTCATGCATGTTGTTTTAGTCAAGACCTTTATAATTATTC
>JAQMYL010000038.1:25855459-25868056 GCA_030014365.1 Clarias pachynema
GTTTTTGTTCTCATGCCAATACCAACAATTGGTAAAAAAATCAGCAAAATCTGAGAAGTGATGGTGGAAAATTTCTCTTCCACTGGTTGATTTGAGATGGAATCACCCTGAGTTATTTTCAGAGGACAGTAAATCTATACTGTTATATAAGCTGCACATTGACTACTCTAAAATATATCCAAGTTTAAAATATATCCAATTTCTATAGTATTGTCCTTTAAGAAGATATACTAAAATGTTAGCTGAAATTAGACGGGTGTACAGTGGGTGTGTACGTGGGTGTGTAAGTGGGTGTATATACACACACACACACACACACACACACACACACTCAAAAGTTTGGGATCACTTGCAAATTTCATTTTTGTTTCATGATTTATCTCCTACATTCTACAACAATACTGGGATTTCAAAACTATGAAATAACACATATGGAATTAGGCAATTATGTAACAACAACAGTGAGTTGTTAATTTAAGACACTGAGGTCAGCCCAGCCTTTCTGGAATAGTTCTTGCAAGAACAGTGTTGTCAAGTGCATTTACAAAACCCATCATCACCGTGATGAAACTGGCCCTCATGAAGACCTTCCAAGGAAGACAAGACCAAAACCTACCTCTCCTGGAGAGAATAAGTTCATTTAGAGTTACTGTACCAGCCTTAAAAATCACCAATTAACAGCACCTTGCATTAGAGCTGTTATAAACACACACACAGTCTGTACATTGATTAGAACTCACTTTTTCAATTATCTTTGTTTCATTCAATGGAGGAACCGAAACCAGTTTTAAAAAAATTTCAGGTGTGTATCTGTAAGTCTCTCCAGCTGATCACAGCATTGAGCTAAACTGGCTGAACCGTATTTAATAAAACTTTGCTGGTCCTTTAGTACCTGCCTTTAATTTGCAGCATAAATAAAGTCAAAATGTTGAGTACAAGGGAAGTTATAAGCAGGTTTGTGCCAGATTATGTCACAGCATCTATCTCTTTTTGGACGAATACAGTGCTTTTGCCCTCAAAGTAGATGTGGCTATATGCGTCACTCAACAGAGACAATCAACACGAGTATGTGGAAGACACAGAAACGACTGTAATGCTCCTACAAGGCCCCCAAATCCTCACAAAACTGAAACGAAAGTGCAACACAGTCTGAGTTGAGGGCATGTAAAATACCCGAACTGAGACCCCAGTGTTATGCTCAAATCAAAATGTTAAGTAAAAGCAATGTAATAACCAGTTATGTGCCAGATTTAATAATTTACTGTAAAATAAGCTACTAATACGCTACTTGCTCAATGCAAACAAACACCTGCACCAATAGATATCAGAAAAGCTAAACTGAATATTTTTACTGGGATCACTTAATAATTTCATCGCTGAAATAACAGCGCTTTTTGTAAGTTGCTGAAATCGTTTTAAGATGAAACTCAATCTTTATCTTTATCTTTTTTCGATTTCTCTTCTGTGAATCTGTGATTCACTCTCTGATTACCGAACAGGAAGTGTATTCGATTCTTGATGAAAGAAGTACAACTTGGCCGAAACAAGGCGTAAGTTGCACACCCTTACAAAGATTTTATTTCTTTGTATTAATAAGCTAGGCAGAGAGTTCTGCCGTACAGAAAGACAGGCAGACATGTATATGGGCTTCAACCTGAAAGAATAATATCACTGATTACATTAAAGCTAAAGCTAAATCAACTTATTTTTAGCTTTAACTTTTTAACTATTTCTACAAACCTAATTCCAATTAATGATGGGTACTACCACTAATGTGTGTACTTTTTTGTAAATATTCCTAAACTCTCTTTTACACGTATTTATCCCTCACTTTATAAGTTGCAGAATGCCAATATTTTCACTGATGCGTATACCTATAGTATGCTGCCAATATTTGCACTGATGTATATATGTATAAGTTCTGTTTAAATAAATGAAATACGCAGAGGGTATGTCTCTTTGTCACGTCTCTGTAGATAATTATTTGTGTTTGTAAATTATTATCTCTGTCAAGTTTGCCTGACATGCTCACAATTTAATAGCCCATTCTACTGTTTTAAGTGAGTTAAATTTTTGGTCACCAGCAGTAGGTGTTTTTGTTGGGATTCTTAGATCATTAAGAATGTTTAAGAACAGGCTGCTCATTTAAATTATATAAATTTGTTTGTTTGTTTGTTTGTTTATTTTAATCACTGTTTGATGGTGTCTCATTGATTTCTAAACTAGTGCTGAAAGGCTGCAGGTATTAAAACCACTCCCTGGAGTACTGATTTTTAATGTAATTATTTTTTTTAAGGAACTTCACACCAGTGAGAAGACCAAGCTGATCACACAGCTCAGGGATGCCAAGAACCTAGTTGAGCAGCTCGAACAGGACAAGGTAAGAGAAACACATTTGTACTTTCAGACAGATAGTGGCTTCATGCGGGTTCATCAGTTTGTGTCTGATTGATTATGCCGGATGACTGGAGGAAAATGTCTGACTCTAGGTAGTAAAACTAAATAATGAATGACTATCAATGATGTGTGCTTTATGGTTGCATTTTTAATAGTTCTCTAAACAGTTTTTCTTTTTTTTTCTTCTGATATTTCTTTGGTTTATGAAAAGCCTTATATACAAGCAAGTGAAACTTGAAATAGTACAATTATTGTTTCTTTTAAACATGTAAAAATGTAAAATGTATTTTGGAGCTTAGTCTTGCTTTAATTTGTGCTCTGAGTACATCTCTGTGTGATTTAAAGTAATGTGAACTACCCAGGTTTCCTGTGGAATGTAAATTTCCTGTGATGTTTTTGCTCCTGTGGTGCACACAGTGTTCTAGGCTGAACATTAAACCTTCAACCTCTTTCCTGAAAGACAGTAATAATAATACGGGTCCCACATGGTTCTTTTCAATGCAAAGTGTTAGAATGAATCCAAATTTCAGGTTGTGATGATAAATGGAAAACTGGGAAGTCATTCTTGTTTGCATAACTGTGGTCGGCACATTTACAGAATTAATGATCTGCTGTTGTGCAGATAGGAGTGTATTACTTTGCTTTGCACAATGGTGTCAGTGTCTTCGCATCATAAAAATTATCTTATTCAGCATTGATTCTAAAGGTGTAATAGCTTTTGATTTAAAGTTAACACCTCTCAAAAAATTTCCAGCAAGACATCACACCTGATGAGAATTTTGTTAGAGAGTGAAGCAAATAAAAGCATATAACAGATTGTCATTAAATCCTGATTAAAACTGTTACGTTGCTCTCTGATTGGATTTGCCAGGGTATGGTTATTGCTGAGACCAAAAGGCAAATGCATGAGACCCTGGAGATGAAGGAGGAGGAGATTGCTCAGTTGCGCACCAGGATCCAACAGACCGTGGCTCAGAAAGAGGAGCTACAGGAACAGCGAGAGAAAGCAGAGAAAGCTGGTGAGCGAGTTTGAATCTCTCTCTCTCTCTCTCCCTCTCTCCCTCACACACACACCCACTTTCTCTCTCTCTTCCTTTTTCCTGAGAGTATTACAGTTACTGAGTATATGGTCTTGATGTAGCGTTTGAGGAGTTGGAACGTGCCCTTGGCATGGCACAGAGAGCAGAAGAAGCTCGGCGCCAGCTGCAGGATCGCATGGAAGAGCAGGTGAAACAGGTGGAACAGGCCAGTGAGGAGGAGAGGCGGAGTCTACAACAGGAGCTCACCAGGGTCAAACAGGAGGTCATAACCATAATGAAGGTGCTGTTATTTAGTAAAAGACTATAATAATGATGATAATAATAATAACAAATTAACAGTAACAACAAATAATAATAATTATAATAATATAGTTGTTAAAAAGAGTTCTGTATAACGTAAAATTTTAATGTGGAATTGAAGATTTATAAAAATTATAAAATATATAGCATTATTTATGAAAATTTGTCAGCCAAATTTCTATTTTGAACAAATAAACAAAGCCATATTTTGTCTAAATAACATGTTCAGAAAAAAATAAACACTAAAACAGACTACAGTACCAAAATAAAAATTACATGTGTGTGTGTTTTAGCATTGATGTAAAATTACACATTCATACAGTTAGCCAGTCAAACATCATGTGGCAGCTGTGCGGTGCATAAAATGATGCATATGAAGGTCAAGAGCTTATGTTTCACAGCAAACATGTGAATGCAGAAAAAGATTGGATCTTGGTGACCTTGACAGTTGTTGGGGCCAGTTGGGTTCACTGCAGACCTAAACCCAAAAGTTGAAGATGAGAAAAACAATGTCTGGAATCTAAATTTCTGAGCCGTTTCCAGTGTTCAGTTGTCCAATTTTTTCCCCTTTTCCCTGTGTTTTCAGAAGTCTACAGAAGATAGGATAGCGGAATTGGAGAGGGAGCATACAGAAGAGCTGGCTAACAAGGACAAACAAATGAATGCCAAGATCATTGAGGCAGTGGTACATCTATTGACTTATTTGTACTCACTTCAAATCTTTAATTGTTTAAGATGGTGTGGGCACTAAGTGAGTGATGGATTATCTGTTGCTAAGGAAAATTGTCGTAAGGAGCTGTTGAATGCAGCACAGGAGAAGGAGCAGCAGGCTTCTTTGGCTGTAGAAGAAGCAGAGCTACAGAAGTCAGCTGTGCATGCTGAAGGAGAAGCCAAAGCCAGGGAGCTACAGCTAGAGCTGGGAAGTGCTAGGACTGTGAGTTGATCTGAATTTCTGGCAGGTTTTATGTAAAATGTGATGTCATTTGATGGTTCATTTGACCCCCTGTGTGCATAGTTAACAATACATGATCATTTTAACTAAGTTTTACCTGAATATATTGTCCCTTGATTGTTGCTTTCTTTTAGAGAATTCTTGAGCTGGAGAGTTCCTTGTCCAGGTTATCACAGGGGGAAGATAACCAGGCAGAACATTTCACAGAGCTTGAACAACAGAGGAAGAAATATGAAGGTGAAATAACAGTACTAGAAAAAAGGCATCAGCAGGAGCTTGAGAAGTTGAAGGCAGAACAGACAGACATTTTAAACCTACAGCACTCAACTGCAGTTGAAGAGCTAATGCAAAAGCACAAGGCTGAGATCGATGCTATCATGAAAGACAAAGAACAAGAATTTCACGTCCATGTTAAGGAAATGAACCAAAAGGTGCTGGAGAAACTAGATATCAAGCAGGCTGAGCTGGAGGCTCTGAACTCTGAGCTCAGTGAGATGCAGAAATGTAAAGAGCAGCTAGAGGAAAAACTTGCAGCTAATGAGTCAGTTAGGAGGGAGTTTGAGGTAAAGCTAAAGGATGAGCAGATGAAATTTCAGATGGAAGTGGAAGACATGAAGCGTCAACATGAGCAGGTGATAGGAGGACTAAAGAAGAATCTGGCAGAAAAGTTAAATCAGCTAAGAATGGTACTAGAGGAGAAGGAGAAAGAGCTTGAAAATTGTGCTGTGAAGGAAAGCATCTTACAAGATTATGTCAAAAAGGCTCAACAGGAAGTGGCAGCAAAGTCAAAGGAAATTGAAGATCTAAAGAGTGTTGCGCAGTCTGAGGAGGAAGCATATGCTGAGGCTGGTGCTCAGTATAATTCTCTGAAAGAAGAACTGAACCAGTCAAAGAGTCAAGTGCAAAACCTGGAAGGACTTCTTGAAGAATATCGTAATGATTGCCAGCAGAAAGCAGAGGGTCTTCAACAGAAAACTACTGAAAATGAAGAACTAGGACAGAGGATACAGCAAGCTATGAATGACCTGGCTGAAAGAGAGAATTCACACACTCAGTCACACCAAGCAATGCAAGAGGAGCTAAATCAGTTAAAGAAGCAGTTAGATGAGGAGAGACAGGTCTATGAGAAAAGAGCTGAGAGCCTGAGAAAAGAAATGGAAGGCAAGTTAAAATCTCAGGAGACCAAAATGGAGAAACTAAAACAAAAAGCCAAAGAAATTCAGGAGAAGTTGAAGAAAAAACTTCATGACCAAGAGGAAAATGCTAAAGCAGAGATAGCCAAGAAGGATAAAGAACTGCAACAGCTAGAGCAACAGGTCAAAGATAAAATTCTTGAGATGACCCAGGCAAGCTCAGAGGGCCTCAGCAGTGCCTTATCTGACTTGGAAGCAAATCACAAGGAGGAGTTAAAAAAGATCCATGAAGTTCATAGACTCAAACAAGAGGACCTTCTGCACCTTTGGCAGGAAAAGCTATGCCAGCAAGAGGAAGAGCTGCAGGAGAAGCATGCCTTGTCTTTACAAGAAAATGTGCAGGAGTTGGAGGAAATGTCTAGACGATTTTTAGCCAACACAGAGGAGAAGGAACAAGTCATTCAGGAAGTAAAGAATCTTAGGGAAGAGCTTTCAATGAGGGAAACCACTGTGCAGAAACTCCAGACTGAGCTCAGAGAAGCTGCACTTAAACTGGAAAACATGTCTGAAGTAGAAGATGTCCTTAAAAAGCAGATAGAGACCATAGAGAAGAACTTAAACCAGGCATTAAGTGAAAGGAATCTTTTTCAGGACCAGGTCACTAAGATTGAGAAAACGAGTAAAGATAGATTTGAGACACTGTCCCAAGAGCTAGAAGATGCATACAAGAAGATTAATGTACTTAAAGCTTCCAGAGGTATGGAGGGTGAGAGCCTGCAAAGGACACTTGAGGAGAAGAATACTGAGCTTCAAAATAAGGAAACAGAGTTTCTGACACACATCTGTGGCATTAGTAAGGAGCTGGAGAAGAATTGTCAGTGTGCACAGACAATGTTAAATGATTTTTCGAGTAATTTGTGCAAAAGAGTAGAGGCAAAGGTGAATGAACTGCAAAATAGGGTTACATGTAATCAGCAGAAATTGTGGAATCTTAAAAATGTTATTTTGACAAAGGATGACAAAATCTGTTCTTTAGAGAAAGACCTACAGAAAACCCTAGAGGAGAGCCAGAGCCTTAAGAACTCACTTAACCAAATGTCCCTTCAGTTAAATGCAAATTCAGAAAATCTTGAAACCTTAAAAATTGAGAGAGAGTATTTGCAAAAAGATGCTAACAGTCATTCCCAGGAACTTTCTGAGAAAGTTCTTTGTATGGAAAAACTCTGTGAAGAAAATAGAAACATATCTGGAAAACTTGAAGCTAATATTTTGCATATCAGTAATTTGGAGAACAACATAGCTGAGCTAAAGAAACAGTTATCGGTTAGCTTAACTAAAAAGGAGGAAGCCATATCTCTGCTGAATCAGCAGCACAATGAAGAAAAACAAAATATCAAAAGCCAGATGGTAGAGGCTGTGGAACAGGCAGAAAAAGAAAAGGGCTTAGCTATTGAACAAGCAGATACACTAAGAAATAAACTGTCTGAACTTAAAAAGAAGACAGACTCCAAGCTCACTCAGAACCACAACACTGTCAAATCTCTTAAATGCAAGATTGAGGAGATGGAGAAACAGATAACAGAGAAAGACGAGCACCTACAAAGACTCACTGCCAGCATTGACAATCAGTCAATCAGTAAGTCAGAGATGGACCAGGTTCTAAATGAGAAAGAGCAGAGAGTAAGTGCCTTGACTTTAGAGTTGGACAACTGCACAAAAAAGATAAGTGAACTAGAGGAACTACTCAAATTGCAGACAAAAGAACAGGAGCAGCTAAAGGCTGAGTTGCAGCAGCACCTTAACTTGAGGGAGCATGAAAAGATGGAGCTGATTCAACAGCTTCAGCAAACCAAGGAACAGTGTTCTCACAAAAGTGATCTTGCCTGTGAAAATGAAAAAAAACTCCTGTCTTTAGAGAAAGAGTTCCAAAATGTCAAACAACAACTGGAAAGCCAGCAAGAAAACTTTGAGAGGGAGAAGGCACAAATTTTAAAGTCAGAAGAAGAAGCTTTAAAGACAGCAGAAGAGAGTACAATTAAAGTAGCTGAACTGAAAAAGAAAGCTGAGCAAAAAATTAGCTTGCTACGTAAGCAGCTGACTTCACAGGTTGAGCAGAAGGATCAGACCATTAAGGATCTGCTGGTTCAGCTGGAGAACATAACGCAGAGGCATCAGGAAAAAGAACAGCAAGTGAAGAGTTTGGAGGTAAATGGGATCAAAATGGAGGAGACTATCAATTATCTAAGGGAAGAGCACAAAAAACATCTAGAGCAGGTACAACATGATGGAAAATTAGAAAAAGAAAAACATTTGCAAATATTAAAAGGCATGGATGAGGAAAGGATGGTAGAAAATGCATTTGTGGTAAATGAAGCAGCTGATACAGGAAATGAAAGAGAGCAAGAGGCATTGTTAAGGCTCAGTGAGCTTGAAGCCAAACTTATTGAATCTGAAGAAGTAAACACTACCTGCCAGGCTGAAATCAGCCAACTTAAAGCAGAACTATGTGAACAGATGGAACTGGTTCAGGAGCTTCAGAAGACTTGCTCGAGTCTTGAGGTCCAGCTTAAAGAGAGAGAGTCTAATGTTATGCAAATTGATAAGTGCTCTTTGGAGAAAACTCATAATCTCTTGGGAATGGAGCCTGGAATATATGCGAGAGAACAGGATACCAAATTAAAACAAGAAGCCTGGCAGAGTGAAAAAGATCTCTTGGTAAAAGAATATGAGATGAAGCTCCAAGACCTCATCAAGAGACTAGAGGAAAAGGAGAGTCAGCTTAAAATCCAAGAAAACGTAAAGATAGGACTAGGACAGACCGATGGAGAATGTCTTACTGATGGGTCTAAAAGCCCAGAGAACACTTTACAGCAAAAACTGGTGGAAACTGAAAATGAGAAGCAGAAGATTCAAAAAGATTACAGCCGGTTACAGAAAGACCTTCGCTCTCTGAGGAAGGAACATGAAAAGGAACTGGAATATCTGAGAAAAGAAATGGAAGATGAGAGTGAGAAAAAGCTCAAGTAAGAAGCGAACAGAACAAATAAACAATTCTAATAGAAACAATTCTATTTTTAAGTAGTATGCTAAACTGCTGTTGCTGTTTTTTCACAGGCTTGAAATGGAAGATTTGGAAATAAAGCATAATTCTGTACTTAAACAGATGATGAGAGAGTTCAACACCCAGGTAGCACTAAAGGATAAAGAGATTGAAGCATCAGTGAAGGAGGCAGTTGGTAAGAGTCCACGACAGACATTATTTTTTATATACAGAACCTCTGAAAATGTCCTTATTAGTCCCTATCTGGGGAGTAAATCAGCAATAAAAATGACGTGTTTTGTACCATATCTTTTCTTTTTTCCTGTTTGGGGGGGCAAGGATTTGAAAATGACTTCATTATATCATCTCTGTTGCATCCATACAGAAAAGGCCCAAAGTGTTGAAGCAGAACTAATGGCAGTCCATCGAGAGGAAGCAAATCAACTTCAAAAGAGTATTTTACTGAAAGATGAAGACCTTAAAAGAACTGTCCATCGTTATGAACAAATTCTTCAGGTGCAGTGAAATATATTTCTTTGACTTTGAGTTTCTGCTGCCATTTAGATTTTATAATTTTTTTTGTGATTACTTACTGTCATAGGTATGTGGGTGCATCACTACTATGAGGGGTGGTCGATCCATTAGACTCTTTGCATCCACTATCCTTGCTCTTCAGCAAGTCATGAGGAAACAATTACCCTGTGCCTGCACCCCATAGTGTTTTATGTGATTTGTACCTAAAGGGTTTTATATCCACACTCATGATTCTGACAACTATGCTGACTATTTGGATTTGTGCTTTAATATACATATAAATTTTTTTTCTTTTCAAATAGAGCATATAGACATAATTTGTATTAAATGAGTGAATGTCGTGTGTGTCTGTGTGTGTGTATATATACAATATATGCAAAATTATACATTATCTTTGCAGAGCCGTGAAGAAGAAATGGGCACAAGAGTGTGGGAGGTGCAAAAGGAGCTGGAGGAGCTACAGCAAAGGAGTCTTAGTGGTCCTCAGGTATGTACAAGATTTTCCCACGACCACTACTAGTTGGTGCTGTTTACCTCCTCATAAAATGTACAGTTTGACTCCCTCATCTGTGGACAGCTCACAAAACAGCAACATGGCTGTTTGCCAAACAAACCGTTTAGTATACAGTTGCTACAACAATTTCAAACTCTCCAGGGCTTATGAGGTCCTCAATCTCTGTTCTTAATTAACATCTCGAAAAGGTTTGCTTTGAGCCTCATTCATACATGTAGGCATATTTTTTGTAAAAATGGGAAAGCTGTATATGCATGTGTTTTCGATGCTTGGGAAGTCTTTCTTCCTTGCAAAGACAAAAAATCAGTAGATGTCCCTTTAGCTCCCCTAATGATTAGGCTGAAATGTCTTTTATGAGTTTTGTTTATGATTTATATATAAGGAAGTCTGATTCTAGCCATTTTTGTTCTATCCTATCTTTAGTTAAATTCATTACTGTGATTATAGTTACTAATAGACTACTTTTAGAACCATATCTAATAGTAAAAGTGCTTTGACATGCACTATTCACAAAATCTACTTCTGCTAGATCAAATATTTTGCTACATTTTTATAAAATGATAAATAATATTTTCCTTTTTTTGTTTAGGTTGTTAGTCCTGTTCTATTGATTTGTATAGGATCTCACCTCTGTTTGCTTTCCTTTTTTAGGGTGTTGAGGAACTTCAGGTTAGTCCCCCCAGTTTAAATGTTAAACCATATAAAAATGTGCATTCAGTCTTAAATACAGCCCTCATGGGTCAGCAGTTACTAGTCAACTTACCAGAAGTGTACTTCAGAGACTTGTAAAAGACATGTTCATCATTTCCACCATCCACTTTCTGCTTTCTCACCGTGCTTAGGTACACCTTGCTGAGAAGACCACCCTGCTGAGTGAAGCCAGGCTAAAAGAGCAGGAACACCAAGATAGGGTAAGTCTGTACCAGGAATGAGAACATAGCCAGAGGTGTAAAGTTCAGAGCATGTTTTCCACCTCCTGTTCTCAGGCTCCGCCTCCCCTTTGGCGAAACAAAAACTGGATGTCCCCATGAACTCGAGTTCGTTACTCAGCACATCTGTTTACTTTTACTTTAAATAACCATAATTAAACCATGATGGCCCTCTTACTGTTCCTTGTGGGCTGTACTAACACTTCTGTTTTACTCTTTTGAGAACATTATATGTACACTGCTTGGCCAAAACAGTGATTGTTTTAGAAGGGTCTCCATCAAGCAAAGAAAACAACTAAAGAGATTGCTGAAACTTTGCAGAAAATGCATAAAAATGTGCAGAAGAAATTGCCCAAATTTAATACCTTATTTAAAGGTGCCTGGTTTAGGATGTTTGGAAGGGCACATCTGGCTGAAAGATGCCACTGCCATTAGGTAATATTGTTGCCTTGATGGGGAGTACTTGATCTGACACAGTGTTTAGATGGCAGCCACATGAAATGTTCAATCAGAACATTGACCAACTTGCGTTCTTCTCATAGTGCGGCCTGTTGCCATCTCTTTTATGAAACACGGTCACTTAGTCTTCCGCATGATGTAAATCAAAATGTGACTTATCAGAACAGAACACTTTCTTCTACTGCTTCAGGGTCCAGTTTTTGCTTATGTGCCCACTATAGGCACTTTTGTGGTGCAGCATGGACACTCTGCTGACCAGTTTGTGGCTACACAGCACCCATCTTGATGCACCTTGTCCTGACATCTTTCTGGCATAGCCAGCATGAACATAGTAGTCTTTTTGTGGGCTCAGACCAGATTGTCTAGCCTTCACTGCTCACCTGCTTCAGTGAGCTTTGGGTGCCCGTGACCTTGTAGCGAGTTCAGTGGTTGTCCTTTCTTGCAGGTGCCAACCACTCTACCAGGAGTGACTGGAGATGATTGATTGTATGATTTTTACAGTTAATTCAATTAGAATGGAACCTCGGTTCACAAACACAATAAGTTCTGTTCATATCCTGATTTGGTTGTACACCGGTTCAGTTTTTTCATTTTCATCAATTCATTTTGTTTACATCACAAAACCTAAAAGTATAAAATGCCTTGTATAAATATAAGTATAATATATAAATATAAAAAAATGAGAGAACTAACACTTAATTTTTACAAGTATTGTTCATACACCTTACTTGGGGAGACTTGCTGACATAAACGAATTGAGGGGAAGAAGATGGGTGGGGAGGAGGTTAGTGTTTTGGAAGGAGATTCCCCTTCCAATAACACTGGGTAATTCTCCATCAGGGGTTTTCTCTCCCTTGTTTCTTGGCTACTGGTTCATACGTGGCAGCCGTTTTCACTAAAAAGCTATCCAGCGACATTTAGATTTTTTTTCTGGACTGCACAATTATCTTAAAGTAAGACACCGGGTTATCATTCATAAGGTATAGCACTCTGTTCGCCACAGTTTTGTTCGGATGATACTTTTTATTTTTTGGTCGTGAACCGTGATTCGTTTGTACTTGGGGCATTCGTGAACCGAATCACTGTAGTTCATAGTCATTTTGTATATTTTTCAATATACACTACCGTTCAAAAGTTTGTGGTCACTTTCTAACTCCATGATCGTTCCTGATTTTTATTTCTTTCTATTACAGTACATTGTAAAGGAATGCTGAAGGCGTCTAAAAAATGCATTAATCTCCTTTGAACAGTTAATGGTGAGATGTGTCTGCTACTTATGCTCTGTAAAGACTTCATAAC
>JAQMYL010000038.1:25975541-25988108 GCA_030014365.1 Clarias pachynema
CTGACTGACCAGATGTCATGTAATGCCTTAAAACTGGCACCCCGTAAAGATGAGTAAAAAGGGGTTAGGAGAAATAGAAATTTATTCAGAAGAAAATGAATCGCTTACATAAATAGCAGTGGTGGCTCAGAGGGTTACTGAGTTACTGATCGGAAGATCGGGGGTTCGATCCCCAGCTCCTCCAGGTTGCCACTGTTGGGCCCTTGAGCAATGCCCATAACCCTATCTGCTTCAGGGGTGCTGAATCATGGCTGACTCTGCGCTCTGATCCCAGTTACCTTGGGATATGCGAAAAAGGAATTTCACTGTGCTGTAATGTATATGTGACAAATAAAGCCTGGCAGGCTTATGGCCAATGCCTTTTGCCCTTTATAATATTAAAAGATTATTAACTAACTCAGAAAAGACCTCAGGGGAAAAATTTGTGGACTTCCACAAGTCCTGGTCCTCCTTAGTAATAATTTCCAATCAACTGAAAGTACAACAAGCTTAAGCACAAACAAGTGTATTCAATATAAAAATCTTTGGACCACACCAGCACTGCATCATTCATGAACTGCTAGAGATAAAAAATAAAAAAAAAACTTTGGTTCAAAAGGTTCACCTGAACTCCAAAATAAATGGATTTTGTTCCTTAATGAATAAGTCAGAGGCAGCAGTGGCTATAACTAGCAAACCCTGCTTTTCAACTACATAAAGTATGCCTGTCTATAACGTCTTCTTTAGCATTATCATTAATGTTGCACTCTTCTCCAACAGAGTGCTAATCAATTTTTAGTTCTGATAAAGCTATTATTATCAACAAAATGAATAATTAAATATCCTGCACTCAACACATTGATCAAGCTCGGATCTAAATCTCAGAGAAAATGCTTGAAAAAAACTTAAACCACAAACCTAACCACCTTACTGATTTCTATCAGGTGAAATGGGCAAATATTATGGGAAGCTTGTGGAATGTTACTCCAGGCAATCCAGGTTAACAAGTAAAAGGCAATGCCACTTTGTGCTATGCTGTTTTGATACATTGAGACTCAAAAAAGAAAAAGAAAAAATAAATAAAAGTTTAAAAAAAAAAAAAAAAAAACCTTAGCTATTATTTTGAAATGTCTTTTTATGGTAATAAATTAGACATCCAAATTGACATAAAAAATAAAATGTATGAAGTTGTGAAAAAATAAGTTTAAATGCTCTACACCTAGCTGTATATCAACCTTGGCCTCAACTGTATACAGTACAACTTAAGGAACTTTACACCTTTAATGCAATCACATACCTTTCTATAAGCTATTAACCATTATTAAAAGTAATATCTCATGTGACCCAAGGGGTGCATGGTGTTTCTCCAGTGTTAATGCAGTGACTCCTGCGTGCAAGTCCTCTGATGAAATCCTGGTGAAAAATGCCCAGAATTTACTTCAAACTGTCATCCAAGGGATACGAGCTGCAGAAACTGCATGCATAAAGGTAAAATTAAATAAATGTAATGAACTCTAATACTTTTATTTAATTTTCATTTTATTCAACTCCAAAATTGTAAGCCATTATTGGGCTATAAACATTACACAAAACCCTTCTAGTCAAACAGCTGAATAGAAGTGTTTTGTTTCCTGTATCCTGTATTCAGAGGTGGGTAGAGTAGCCAAAAAATTTACTCAAGTAAGAGTAGCGTTTCTTCTTCACAAATCTACCCAAGTAAAAGTAAAACGTATGGTGCACTAAAACTACTCATAGAAGTACTTTTATTTTAATTTTTTAAAGTTACTCAAGTAAATGTAACAGAGTAATTGTAACTCGTTACTACCCACCTTTGCCTGTATTGTTCCAGATTGTAGGTAATGAATCAAAACTTGTGTCCTACTGTAATATTTGACTGGTACTACACAGTACACTCAAAAAGTATTCAGACCCCCTTCCCTTTCTTGCAGCCTAATTTATTTTTTCCCTCACTCTACACTCAGTATTCATAATGACAAAGTTATGACAGAATTTTAGAAATTTGTGTAAATTTATTATTTTTTTTAAAGAAATATTACATGTGCTTAATTAAGTATTCAGACCCTTTACTCAGTACTTTGTTAAAGCACCACTGGCCACAGTTACAGTCTTGAGTGTTTTTGGGTTTAACGCGACAAACTTTGTACACCAGGATTGGGGGAATTTCTGCCACTCATGCTCAGTCAAGTTGGATGGGGATCATTTGCACAGTCTATCTAAAAATGTTCAAAAAGGGTTCAATTCCAGGCTTGGCTACTTTAGGACATTAAGAGTTGTCCCTATGCCACTCCTGTGTTGTCTCTGCTGTGTACCTAGCATCTTGTCATGTTGGAGGGTGAACCTTTGGCCCAGTCTGAGGTCCAGAGCACTGTAGAACAGGTTTTCATTGAGGATATCTCTGTACTTTACTCCATTCAGCCTTCCCTTAACCCTGGCCAGTCTCACAGTTCCTGCTGCTGAAAAACACCCCCACATCATGATGCTGCCACCACCATGCTTTAGTGTTGGGAGGGTATTGGGCAGGTGATGAGCAGTGCCTGGTTTCCTTTAGACATAACTTTTAGAATTAAAACCAAACTGTTTACTTTCATCTTGTTCCTCGTGTGCTTTGTACTGATGCTGAGTCTGAGAGGGCTTTTGTTTTGTACTGATCAAGAGAAATGGGAGACACCTGAGCTAAATTTCAAGGTATACACTATAAGTACATGATACTTCAGTTTTTTCTTTTTAATAAATTTACAGACATTTCTAAAATTCTTTTTTCACTTTGGCATTATGGGTACTGGGTGTAGGTTAATGAGGGGAAAAAAGTATTTTAACAAACGTAGTATCAGGCTGCACCATAACAAAATGTAAAATGAAGGGGCTCTGAATACTTCCCAAATGCACTGTATATTTAGCAATTCATATTACACTTTATAATTTTCTTTTAATGTTGGAATATTATTAAAATTGTTGCCTCATGTTGCATAATTATTGACACATTGTGCTTAGTTTCCAGAAACTATAAAACTCTTGGTACATTTGGTATTGACTATGTTCTGTTTACACAGGGTATAAAAATTGACATGTAAAATGACTATCATCCATCACCATGCGGAAAACAAAAGAGCTTGCAAAACACACAGGACAGTGGTTGTTGGTCATTGTCAGGAAGTAGGTGGACGATAATGTGCTGTACCGGGTACGGTACCAAGATGTTTTATCCCAAAATCTTTTCGCCCGTAGGTTAGCAAAGTGCATAAATATCTACATGACACAAATACAAATACATATCTACAGATAGGAAATGTAATTAACAACTGTTTTCTACATTAAAGAGTGCAAGTCATATATGTTAAAATCTAAGAATACACTGTGCATAAGTTTAAAATATAATCAATTGTAATTCTCTACAAGTGTTTACAGAAGGCAAGGCCTTCCATCAGGGTAAGGGTGCTTATCATTCTGGAGCCAGTGTTATGCAGAGAAAGGCACTCTTTCAAAAGATTCCTAAATAAAATGATGTCAGTCAGCACCGGCAGCACAAGGATTTCATAGCAGCGCTAGCAACACCTGCTAAAACAGCTAAAGCAAGGCGTCTGGCTTACTTCCTTCTTCTGGAGCTCAACAAATACAGCTGACTGCTTCCCATCCTTCACAGCAAACTCCATAGCATATTTTTTGCTAGAATCACATTCATTGTTTAAAATGTTTAAATTGTTTAAAGTTGTTGCACAAATAGATGGTGCAAGCAAAGACGTCTCAGTGTGTGCATGCGTGTCATTTCAGAGGACAGACACGTCCACATTAGAGTCAGATTTGTCACTTGTAATTATGAACGTGAGCCATCATGACATGCAAATCTGATCTGACCAAAACTTGGAATTGAGCAATGTGGCTTGTAGTGTGAACACGTGGCAAAATCATGTGGCAAAATCATGCGGATACAGGGTAGGACCTTCAGTTAATGTTCTCATCAAACATTAGAATGGGGGAAAAAAGTGACTTCCACTATGCCATAGTTGTCTGTATACGGGTTGGTTTGAGCACTTCAGAATTGATCTCATGCAATGTTCGTATGCAACAGTCCCTAGAATTTACACAGAGTGGTCCAGAAAGGTTCGAAAAACCATTAACATTCAACATCCAACCATAAACTTTCTATCACTCTGAATCATTCCCAGATAGAACACGACATTGATTCACGACAATGATTCAACTTGGACCTGCGCTGACTCTGGCAGATACGCATCACATCCACCGTGGATCTAGTTTTTCTAGATTCTTCTGCCACATGGGGTGACTGACTATTCTCCTTCGACATTCTCCTCAAAAAGGGAGGTTTGCATCAACTATCACTTCATGACTGTTTTTTTCACACCATTTTGCGTAAACCCCAGAAATCCCAGGAGATTGGCAGTTTCTGAAATACTCAAGTCCATCTGGCACCAATAAACACTGCACAGTCACCAAGCTCACATTTTCCCCCATTCTGATGTTTAACATGTTCATTAACTAAAGCTTTTGTCCTGTATAATTCGCTGCATTGTGCTATTGCCACACGAACTGCTGACTGGATAACTGTGTTAAAGTGCAAGTGTCCAGGTTCCTCATGGGATGGAAGCCGAGCACATAAAACTAAACACACTGAAATGATTGGCATGTGTATGCATTGAATTTATCCAGTGAACAGTAAAGTGTTCTTTTTAATGTGGCAGGGCTTGAGACAACCTGAGCCCAACTCAGAAGCAGCAAAGGCAGCTTCCCTGTGCTTACAGTGGAAAAAGAATCTCCTCATCCACCGGACACAAGAACAACTGAACCCTGAGACAGATGACCTAGGTCTCCGCAAGACTTCACTACACCATGCAACACCAAGCCTTGCACCACCCATCAGTGTGCTCGAAACATATAAATAAAGTTTTCATAATGAATAATTTAACAACATAACTCTAACAGAAATAGGAAATGATGATAATAATAGTGTACATCTATGTGAAAAGTCACAGCATTTGCAGTTTATTTAAGACAATATAAAAGCAATGTGATGGACAACCATTCTCACACAGGTAACCAAAACAATTCAGTTCAAAGATATGGAAAAACACCTAACACAATAAAACCATTAACTGAAATGTTGTCTAGAAAATAAAGTGCTACAGGTTTTTATAAAATCCTTTACATGAATTTTGGTCTTTCATTTTTCTTGCTCGAGTTGTCTTTTCAGCACAAAGTATCACAAATGATTGAGAAGTAATCTAGCTGTAGTACATTAGCCACATGTTCACGTATACTTTTAAATAATTACAAGCTTTGCACAGTATTACTTCATAAAACGTCTTAGCATAATTTTACACTTTTATGTAATACACAGATCTAAGATATTTAACTGTTATAGTTTATGTACCACTATACATTATTTTAACCACACTGTCACAGTTCCCCTCAAACAATCTCCGTATGAATAGCTGTACATCTGCAAATGATCCAACCACATTTATTCTAAATAAATCTCATGGACCATTTGAGGAGCATTTGTCATACATTTGATGTTTGTTGCTAACATAAGTTGATAACATGTTTGCAAGCCATGTGACATGGTGAAGTGTATATAAAAAAATAAATAAGGTATGAAACATATACAGTGACGTGAATTCTTAAAAGAGACTGACAGAGGTCTCAACACAGAAATGTTTACTGACAGAATGGTGAGGCTGTGGGGTCAAAAGTCTTAAATACATCCCTTAATGGCCTGCCCTTCTTCTCAACTTCTTTGTCCATATCTATTTCTTCCTCTTGGGCTCCACTAGCCTGTCCAGTAGGTCTGTTCTGTCGGCTGTCTGTGTAAGCTGGACGTATGAGTCCTGCCAGTTGCTGGATTGGAAGGTTGTGCATGGCGGGTGCTGCTGTACGTACCGGGGAACAGGAAGGAGCTGCTGCTGCCATTGGCATGGTCTGGCCTGGCTGAGAACCATTGCTCTGGGTTTCTAAGACATCTTGTACATCTTTACTCTTTTTTTCAGGCACCTGTGGCAGTGGAAGGCTCTCGCATTTCTCTGCCTGCTTCAAGATGCCTGCATTTTTCAGGGGCTCCTCTGGCTCTGGTTTTGGTAAAAGCAACGTGTTGTTACGTGGATCATACAAGCTAATGCCCCCAAGCAGTGTTGTGGGGCTTTCCAAATTGTTACCTGTGGAAGATGCCAAGCGAGGGGCATATGGAGGCAGCTTCTCTGAATCAGGTCTAGTCAAAGTGGCAGACTGACGTGATGCACTTCGCTGTAATCTTGGATCTGAAACCCCTGCACCAGAGGAACTTTCTCTCTTGATAGGCAGCTTTGAGTCCAGGCTCCCAGACCGATTTATCCTAGCCTCTCCAGTTTTATGAGTCCGGGGATCTGTTGGTTTCTCAGAGTTAAGTCGAGGTTGCAGTGTCCTGCCATGGGGGATGCCCAGGGCATCTACATCTTCTCTAAGACGGGCAGCTGCCAGACGTGGGTCTGGAGGATTCACGGCAGAGAATGGGAGGTCTGAAGTGGTGGAGAGGTTGCGGTTCAACTGGGCATCTGCGATAAGTGGTGGCAGAGGAAGATTAATAGAGGGTTCCTGCTTAGGGATCAGCAGTGGTATGAGATCCTCAGGTGCCCAGACAACACTGTGAGAGAAGGCTGGTCGCTGAAGGAGAATGTCAACGCGGATGTGGCTAAACTGTTTGATTTGGCAGCGAGGGTCACGCAGCATAGCTCCAGGACTGGGATCAAGCGGGATTAGGGCAGCTCGCTCCCTCAGCTCGCGTTCTCCCTCCTCATCCTCACCAGAATGTTTCTGAATCAAAGAGGAGCTAGCTTGAGGATGATGATGAGGACCCGCCTTGGAGTTCACAGTCTCTATAGACTTGTGACTATCCCTGGCTAATCTGGGGTCAATTACAGCTTCAGATTCTCTCCTGGCATCTGGAGCATGCTGTCGATGGTCAAACAGAGCCCTTTCCTTATGAAGCCGGGGGTCATTCAAGGGGGCCGCAGGCATGGTAGACTGCTGAAGCTTAGCCTGTTGGGACTGCTGTGTCTGCAGCATTTCATTCTGCTTTTTTAATGTCTTTAAGATAGCTGTTACACTGCTGCCATCCTCATCATCACTGGAATACCAATTTGTGGTTTCATCTGAAACAAGTAAAACATTTTTTTTACCAATAATATACATGCTCAGATTGTGTGTATATAGTCATCAAGTTTTTTTGACATTTGGAAAATGTACACCACCACAATGAATTAGAAATAAAACACTCAAGATTTGAGCAAAGTCAAGACTTTCAACTTTAATTCTAGGGGTTTGACAAAATTGTAGCCTTAACAGGTCAGGAATTAGAGGCATTTTGATACAATCACCCATTTTTTGCCTCATAAATAATGGAACAAATAGCTGACGAGCAGTTTCATGGCCAGGTGTGGACTGTTCTCTCGTTACTATATGACTAATCAAGCAGATAAAAGGTTTGGAGGTGGTTCTGAGTATTACACTTGCATTTGTAGCTGTTCAGTCAAGAGATGTATTTATGAAGTAAATCCAGAAGCTCCACAACAAGGTGCAAACCTCTGGTAGTGCTCTAGAACACAAAAGCCAGATCAGACTTTGCCAAATTCTTTGGAATGATAACACCAAAATTAACTTGCACCACAATGGTGGGAAAGAAAACTATGGAGAAAGAAAAAAAAAAAAACTCATGATCCAAAGCATACCACATCACCTGGCAGACAAACAGAGTGGAGGCAGTTTTCTGACATAAGTGTTTATGGCTGCCAATGGTCACTGGTCTTTATTGATTATGTGACCTGATAAAATTAGCAGGATGAATTCTGTGTACAGGGCTACACTCTATGCTCAGATTCAGCCAAATGCTGCTAAACTGAAAGGATGCTGCTTCATATTTCCGATGAATAAAGCTATCCATGGCTGAAGACTGAATGAGAAAAGACTCAATAACAAGCAGCAGCTGAAGGCAGATGCGGTAAAGACCTGGCAAAGCATCACAAGGGAGGAAACTCCAAGCATTTGGTCATGTGCATAGCTTCCAGACTTCAGTCAGTCATTGACTACAAAGCATTTTCATCCAAGTATTAAAGTAATAAAATTCCTTATGTTTGTAATTATTGTTCCATTATTCACAAGACCCCTAAAAAAAGGTGCATGTACAGTATGAAATGGCTGTAATTCCTGAATTGTTAATGCTTTTGTCAAACCCCTTGAAGCTGAAAATCTTGACTTCATTCATTTTAAATTTAATGTGGGGTTTTAAATAAGCCAAATTCCAAAAAAAACTATCTTTGTTCCAAAATCTATGGATCTGACCAAAACTAAACATATTTACATACAGTGTATTTTTTCCCTCACCTTTGTCTTTGCTTAATGGTATGGAGTCCTGTCCCTCAGTTCTGTGGGAGTCAGAGTCCTGTTGAGTTTGATTCAGGTGTAGAAGCAGAGCTTTCTGAACAGCTGGCAAGATGTCCTTCATGCCACTGAGGGACTGGGCACTACCTTCCTGGTGCTGCTGAGGGTCCTGCATGGACCCTGTCTGAGCTTCTTCTGGGTAAAGAAGAATATTTGAAGCACAGAAGGTCAGGGGTTCAGTAAAAAGTTCCAATCAGAAAAATAAAATTATAATTACTGCACAGTGCTTATGAAAACACAGTTTACTTGCAATGCACATAACAGAACTAAGAAGTTTTTTTTGACAGATTTCCATACTTATACTGTATGTATATTAAATTACTTGCAGAATATTCATTTGTTGTCATGAACTTTTGTTCCAAATAAGAGTGTTCCTAGTCTCTATTTTATAAATTAAAATTCATAAAATACTATTATGTGGGCATTTGGCTGATTATAATATGATTCATTATTTCAATCCTACTCAATGAAGTTAATTAAGCTGAATAATATGTAAAATAAGTTTTCTTTCTAAAGGATTAGGGGGGAAAATATGTTAAGTTTCATTCCTACCTGTTAAGCCAACTGGCTGGACACTGAACAAGCTTTTGAAAAACTCTGATGGCATCTGACTCATAGCTTGAAAAGGTATGTCTGTCTGTCCGCCAGCCTTGAATGGTGCCCCCTGCTCGTTCGTCTGAGAATTTTTATTCTGATGGAAGACTGAGGGCTGACCTTGCAGGCCTGTGGCTGGCATGAGAATGCACTGGCCATATCCCTGAGGCGGTGCTTGTGTTGGACTCTGGGGAAGGCCTGGAAAGTGAAGAGCAGAACCACCCATAGATCCAGGGGACGCTGGAGGTGGCAATATAGAATGACTGTGGCCTGGGGACATCATGCTTTCATTCTCCATGTCCTCCTGGGCAGATCCTGCACTACCCTGAAACTGTCCGGATGGGGGAGAGCTGCTATTGTAGAAATTTGGCCTAGAAAATAAGCACCACCATACCAAAAAATATTATAAGTGTGACATCATCTTCGAAGTCTCAACAGTTCATTAGAAAATCTTTGCCAATTAATGTAAATTAATGTTACCCAAGCCCTAATTCCCCCACCAGGGAATAGTGAATTATTACTTTTCCATGGAATCGGACCAACGGTTTTCTCAAAATGTCCATGACTAGGAGGCCGTCTCTTCCTCAATTTAGCATACACATCCATGAAATTCTCAAAAGTGCTCTTAATTGCACCATTTTTGGCGCAGGTCTGTGTCAAACCCCATTCTTGTGAATTCTACCTTGCTCATTTTTGGTCCAGTCAGCAAACACCACAAATCACGATGAATGGCACGAAAATTTCTACTACTTTAGAAAAATCACATCAATCAAATAATTGACCCCTTTATATATGTCCTTGAACCTGGTGCATTGAGAATTAACAGAATTTTACAGTGGAGAAGCAAAGTGGTGAATAACAAAGAATTACCTGTCTACCTTTTTCTAAAGTGCTAACTCAATTTTGCAAAAAGCCACAAAAATCTTATATTCAAACCAGGAAACCCCAAAACTCTAGTGCCTAGGGTTCCAGGGTCAGGTATCAGGATCAGGGGGCTGCTGTTCCCATTTCAGTATATGCAAGATATCAGGTTATATTCTCTCTGTCTGTGATTATCCTGTGTAGGGGGAGGGGTGCTGCAGTAGGGCCAACCCACACACCTCCACTTTCACACACACATGCTCATATAAACATGGTAATTGTGTAGGAAATGGGAATGAACAGTTTTGGGCAATATGGCCAGGAAAAGTGATGCACCTGTGTGCATTTCTTCAGGAATTACATCTAGTTCTAATTTAGCACAGACATATAGAAAACAATGTACCTTAGTGCAATCTTCTGTGCCAGGTCCACAGTTGGCTGGACTTTAATTTCAAATAGAGAAGGGATCTTTTTGCTGCCATCCTGGGGACTCCCTGAGCCTGGTGTTGGTAAAAGCCCTACACCAGGAGGTGGTTTGGGCAAAGGAACTATGCCCTGCTTCCTCAGGTCCTCCAGTTCCTGCTCTTCTTCATTGGCATGGTCCTCATCTGTGTTCAAAATCTGAAATCATGTCAGCAAACATGAAAGATCAGTCATTTTACAGATTATATCAACAAATGATCAGATGCATAAACTCTTACCTTGTCTAACAATTCTTTTTTAACCTCAGTTAAAGGATCATGGGAGAATTTGCAGTGGTCTCCTTGGTAGCACTTTGCACCAGTGTGGAAGAACTTACAGGGATATTCATGTAAAATTTTGTGTAAGGATTCATACAAGGAAAGTGAAACAACTTTTTTACGTTTATTTCAACTACACTAACGCAAGTCACGCTAAATCAGTTGTTCTCATCCCTGGTTTTGGAGGAGCCCCTGCCCACCACATTTTAGTTTTACGTCAGCTCATGACACACCTTATTTACCTAATCAGCTAATTAACAGGTTTTTCTGAATTAAATTGGGTGTGGTAAAGCATGGAAAAGACGAAGACATGCAGGATGGGGGGTTCGCCAAGAAGGAACAATTCGGTTGATGTTTTTTTAAGGATATTGTGCATGTAGATGCAGTTTTCTCCTTTAGTGCAGTACCCCTGGACATAGAACTTGCAAAGTTCTTTCTTCTTCTCTGGGACTACATTATCATGTTCAAACTTGCATTGATCCCCCTGTGAAAATACAATCACAGTCAATACCATATAAAAGCCAAATCAAGCAACATGCCATGCATATATTAAAATACAATAAAACTTCAAAAAGACTTACTTTAATGCATCTACCCTCGATGAAATATTTGCAGACGTTTCTGCCATTGTGTTCAACCGTGTGTTGATTGATAAACTCTTGGCTCATGATTGGACGTTTTTTCTGGAAACACTGTTGGCCTTGTACTTCCTGCAAGGTTATGAACATGCTATTTAAACACAGTTATTGAAGATAAAATGCTATCAAATTTCTTTAAAGAACCTAACCGCTTTTGTTCCACAGCCACTTTCTCCAAGTTCTCCAGCTCTGCCACGGCCACGGCCCCAGTTTTTGCCCTTCATTTTCTTGTTTAACACACCACGCCCCCTGCCAGAATTTCCTCCACCATATCCACGACCACATGTGCCACCAACTGAAACAGTTGAATGAGAAATGGACATTTGAACTGATGGACAACAGGCAGTAAGGTGACACTGACTTTCTATTATCAGACATTCATTATAATCAGCAACCACTCATAATGATGGCTTTATACTGATAAAGTGTTTTCCATACATAGAGAATAGTTTGGCAGGCCACCAAAATATATTCATGTACATTTTTTAAAAATCTGTCAGGGAGAACGATGCCATCTGCAATTAATTAACTAGTAGTGGAAAGATACCTCTTGCTGTACCGCTCCTGTACTTGTTTATTTTGCTACTGCGATAGTGGTGTACTGAGAGGCAGTAAATGCAGCAGATGCCAGCTGTCATAAAAAGAATAAGAAGGTGTACCGAAGGGAGGCTTCAGACATCAAACTGTGCATTAGGTTTTCGGTTATGTCATGTAGAACCAAAGTTATCATTACTTGTTATAATAACTGCTACAGAATACAGGAATGACGTTACAAGAATGTAGAACTCACAAAATAAACTTAGGAATCTGTGACATTTTTTTTCTTATGTGACCCATTTTTTCATTTCATGTTTGTATGGTTGGTTAAAATGAAATAAAATTCAATTTATAATATTGCCTATTGATAAATTCATAAAAAAAATCTGTTACTGAATACTGCACAATCCTGAGCCCATATATATTGATTAACAGGGATGTAATCTTAATTTTTTTACTTCATTAACTCCTACTCTCACATATGGGTAAATGGAGGGGAGAGATAGGACGTTGGATGTCTAAAACGTGAAATTAATAGAAATATCAAATAAATCAAAACATAGTTTTAAAGGTGAAATGTATTTGTTGTTTGTTGTACGTAGTAGACCACTTTTGTGCTGCCCCATTCTGCTGACTACCACCGCAGGTACAGTACAGGCCAGAAGTTTGGACACACCTTCTCATCTATCTGTCAAAGGGTTTTTCTTTATTTTCATGACCATTTACATTGGTAGATTCTCACTGAAGGCATCAAAACTATGAATGAACACATG
>JAQMYL010000038.1:26056706-26069147 GCA_030014365.1 Clarias pachynema
GATTCATGTTTGTGGCTGTAATGTGACAAAATGTGGAAAAGTTCAAGGGGGCCGAATACTTTTGCAAGCCACTGTAACGGCTCTAATCAGAGGTGCTGTTTATTGGTGATTTCTGAGGCTGGTAACTCTAAATGAACTTGTTCCCTGCAGCAGAGGTAGGTTTGGGTCTTGTCTTTTTAGTAAGGTCTTCATGAGAGCCAGTTTCATCATGGTGCTTGATGGGTTTTATAAATGCACTTGACAATACTGTTCTTGCACAAACTGTTCCTGAAAAAAACTGACCTTCATGTCTTAAAATAACAAAGGACTGTTGTTGTTGTTGCTTAATTATCTAATTCCATGTGTTATTACATAGTTTTGAACTCCAGTAAAATGTAGAAAAATAAATCCAAACTTCTGTTCAACATTTGACTGGTACTATTTGGATTGAATTGAGGTTGGCACATGCCACCGTGAATATTTACTTTTGTTATTTCTAGTCAAATAGGAAGTTAATATATTATATGACAAAAATAGGCAGGTTCTTAAATATAATGAGTGTTTTTAAGTACAGTCAGTGACCAAGCAATGCTATTAACCGGGTTCTCACCAATCTCTGGGACAAAGAACCAGTGACGAGAGCTTTCAACGCCACAGCCAGCCTGTGTGCAAGCCACCACTTGAACACTATATGTAGTGTTAAACTCCTGCATGGCCACTGCTGCTTCTGTGGAGATACTCCGGATCTGAGGCACAAATAATCAGCTCAAAGTTAGATAACACATAGAAGTTTTCTTTTGGCACATTATAGGGCAAAGTCAGATAAAATGTCCCTGATAAGACTGATTTGTCAATTTCAAATTGAATTGTAATAACCAATCACTGTTAATACATCTAAATTGTTGCTACAACAGCACTTGATGTGTTTCAGTTGATTTGGTAGGTCTGATGTTCTACTGTGTTTTTAATTTTTTAATTTTAATTGTTTTTAGTTTTCATTTTACCAAAAAGTTGCTAATTTACCTGACTTCAGCCTACTTTAAAAAGCCTCTTTTGAGAAAATCACATACACAGAAATAGCAGCCAAAAATCCAGGCATATACTGATAACAAAACGAATTATAAAAAAAAAAAGTAGAAAAATAAACAGAACCGAATTAAGCAAATGAGGAGTAAGCAGTAAGATCAATTGATCATTTGAAGGTCAAAAGGTCATCTACTATGAAAACTGGGGAATGGAAAGAAACGGAATTAGGCCCAGTCACAAGATGAATCATGCACACTTAAGTGACAAACTTTGAGGAAAGAGGAAGAAACACTACATCTGAAAGCACACTGGCAAAACAAGCAGGCATGTGACAGAAAGACAGCTCAGCTAGACAACAATCACATCTGTTCCTTCTGTTCCAAAAACCATTACAAAACAACATCTAAAGCAGAGGACAATTAAAAAACTGCATTTGCTACCAAACAGCTGGAAATTTACTTAAACTTACAGTAAATGACTAACTGTCATATTAATGATCATTCCAATCCACAACCCCTGTTTAAATATGCAAGTAAGAAAGATGACACCCGAGCCGATTTCCAGCTGTGTGACAGGTGTTAGAGGGTGCAATTACACACTTCCAGTAACAAATGTTGACCAACAGTAATATAGGTGAATCACTACCCAAGAAAAGAGCAGCACAATTCACTTTTCACTTCCACTCTGAACTTCCATTCAGTCAAGGATGACTCATGGTCCAGAGACAAAAACTACTTCATTATTTTCACACCATTCTATCCCCTTCCTTAAGGAAGACTGATTTTATATATAGAAAAGACACTCACATAATATGGGGCTCAAATAAATCACGCAAAGTTAATGGGAATATGTTGTGCAAAATTCAGAGAAACATAATAGGTGAATATACTGTCTACAGCCTATGCTGTATGCTATGCTAAGAATAAAAACAACATTAACTATACAGTTTTACTGTTGTTGGTTCCTGATTTTTCAAATACTATGTATAATATATAAATCGATCAAACTATAATAAATAATTGTACCACGTGCAGTAAATGATTATGATAATTATGATTATCTAAATGATACTGACATTGAATTGCTATTAAACTGACATGACCTTTAATAGCACAACATTTAATCTCTGGTTGCCTTGTTTAAAACTTTAAATTTAAACTTTAAAATTATAAACAAACAATCTTTACCTTTACCTGACAATAGTTAAGCTAATTTATTTTAGTGCTACAAAGAAATTGTCCACAATGCTGGTAAAGAGTCCAGTGTGTGTAGCAACAACCTTCTCTTGTTTTTGCATCAATGGCATATGTGAGCAAAATACACACATGAAACATACAAGAAGCTTTATATTTCCACTGGATGTGCACGTTTGTTCCTATTTGTATGCATGAAGAATTCCATCACAAGAGGAACAAGGTATCTCCTCTTACATGACAGCAGAGAGGGTGAGGGCTAACATATGCTTCCTCTGTTACACATCTTTTCAATCTGCTGCTCATGCGATTTCACAGGGGAGATTATGTCATTGTCCGCACCCAGACAGCCAGTTATCAACAGATGGCATCGTGAGGATTCAAGCTCAAAAACACCTGATTTTTGTCCACTCGGAAGCCCAGATCTGCAAGTTGATAAAGTTTTTCACAGACAAAAAAGAAAAAAATCCAGTAAATTTAAAAGACCTAAAACTTTTGAAACAAACTTTAAATGTTCTGTTGTGCAATTTGAAAGTCATTCTAAATGTGTAACAATCATATCAGCATTGGAGCTGACTCTTTTGTCTTTCTACTTTAGGATATTCTGCATTTTTCTCCAGAAAGGCAACTCGTGAGGTTTGTTGTCAGGGAATATCAATGTTTTCCTAGGAAATCAAGTTTCTCCTATAAATCAGTGGATGCCTGATTGAATATTTAAGCAGACAGACAAAAAAGATAATTATGTATTTTTTAACCATTGAGGCGAAGAGACACAACAGAAAAGAATTCTTCTTGTCATTAAGTGATCACAGGCTTGAATCTTGACAATACAAACTTGACTGGGTGTAAAACAAGCAAATGTGGCTGTTACACTGCCTGGTGATGCAGCAAGAGCAGCAGTTCCAAAAGATGCTTTAGATAGATAGATAGATAGATAGATAGATAGATAGATAGATAGATAGATAGATAGAAAACTATGATACACTGATCGTAGTTTATGAACTTATGAGGAGAGATAAAGAAAACTTCAAATATAAACTACAATGTCTCTAAAACTTCATTCACTTATACAAACCAGGAAATGACTAACCGTATTGACAGATTTCCCAACATCAACAAGTACATCATATCCTTGTAGGATGCCATTTATTTTGTCGGGAGGAGGAGCTTCCCATCGTACCAGCAGCATGGACCCGTTCACACGAACTGTCACATTCTGAGGGGCCACTGAAGGAACTGAAACATTAAAGTCTTTCTTTTAATCATTCATTGCAATAAAACCAACTTAAAATCACACACATAGCTAACATGGAGCTGACATGACGACAACTGGAGAAAATTTCCAACGTCGTCATTTTGCAATCATATCTGTCCGACATCACCATGTAACTGCGAGAAAGAGAATGGTCTTAAAATACTCAAAATATCTCAGTGCCATTCCTTTAGGTATACACAGGAAACATTGTGGGAACAGCCCTAAGGAAAAGCATATTTCCTCTTCAAAACCACTCCTACTCCCAAAAGGATTTTTTAGAACAAAATGCTAGACAGAATAAAACTTAATAAAAGTGTCATAACTAATAAAGTTAAAGTATATAAAATATAATTCAAATATAATAAAATTTTATCCAAATTCACAAAAGAAATTCTCTTATTAAATATATTAAGTACTTGCATAAATTGGAGCTATATTTGACTTTATCTCTCTGTTACGTCATCTGAAATAACTTAGCAAATAATTAATTCCTATCACACAGGATGCCCGATATATTGTATAATTTAGCGTGTACCACCTGTTGGATTATAAAGAAACGGTGATGTTTTACTATCTCAAATGCTCAAAACCCAATTTAAGAATGAGTGTGAAGTAAAAGGCTGATCGGAAAAGTTTTAATATGCAGGACTTCTGATAATGTACCGTGATAAAAATGTGTTTCTGTTGTGCAACTTGGAAGCTCTATCTGATCAGAAGCTTCTGGTCACTGACTGAATGACCAGTGCATCTCTGTTATAAATAAAAAATTATATTTTTAAAAAATCGATTCTGGAGTGTGCGTGGCTATTGCGACACACACACCACTGAAGCCTAGGCATGTGTGTGCTATAAGAGTGGCAAATCCCTTGTGGTTACAGAAAAGCCATCTTCACAAAGAATCTCAAGGCTAAAAGAAGTCTCAGGCAATGACACAACTATTGTATTTGATTCCACTAGATTATTCCCCTGAAACAAAAATGTGTGCACCAAATGACAAGTAATTATAACACAACACTATTAGTTTAATCATCTTAATCCTAACTCAAGTGGCCATAAAAGTTGAGTCTTTTTTATTTTGAACAGAACACACACCTCCTTCTGTAGTGCTGCTTCGGACCCAGGAGCTGGTAAGCGACTTGCCAATCTCATTTTCGCATGACACACTCATGTTATACCCGGTCATGGCTTTTAGTTCAGGGATCTCGTATGAAAATGGAGGGACTGGCACTCTGACCACCTTGGTAGGACTGCCCAACTCTCTGCCCAGCTCTCTCACCTAGAACAGAGTCAAAACAACATTAATCACCTAGACATGATATATTCATGAAATATATATTCATGTTATGTAAGCACCTAATAAAAAATTTATTTGCTCAACATTCCAAATTTATTTCGGCTTAAAATGTTCCATAGTAGCATATGTTTATGAATATAATAAAAAACATATAAAGAGCTACAATGTGACCCCTATTAAAAAAATTCCATTCACAACTTATATAGATTTATATATTATTTACTGTGATGTAGCAGCCAGTGAGTGCGGAAAAGCCATCGTGTCCAGGAATCCAGCTTATGTTGAGTTTGTTTGCTTCACGTTTCATCACAGTAATTTTCGAGACCTTGGCTGGAATTTCTGAAATAAGTATACAAGACAAGCTTAGGCTTTAGCAAAATGTGAAAATTTAGTTTTAATGCAAGTGCATTCCCGCCTTGCTGTTTTACCTTTAATGTTGACATGAGCCTCTCTGGAAACAGTTAGCCCTTTGTCATTGTGAGCCTCACAGCTGTAGTGAGTGGGAGAGTCCGCACCTATAGACATGAGAAATGATATCATCATATCAGAATTCTATTAATGAGGAAAATTGTTTAATAATAGCATGTCATTGTGATATACACTGTGTTATCAAAGACAGCATACTGTAATATTAGTAAGACAGCAGAAGATCAGCATGCTATTCTGCCTGGCTTAGGTTGTTGGACTTTTTATTGCTGGCTGTACCACAATACCACAATAACATTGTAATGGGTTTAAAGGCATTTTAGATCACATACTGTAATATTAGTAAGACAGCAGAAATAAAAAAAAGTGGAACTAGGTGTTGATGTGAGAGTAAAAAACTGTTCACACTAAGCAATTCAAGATCCTCTTTTGCATTTACGTACGTATGTTGCACTACGTGTGTCCAAACCTTCTCAGCCCTCCTTTTTCACTTTGGTCCTTATGGACACAAGGAAGATCAATGTCATTGTTTCCAGCAGGCAGAGTAAACCACTGAAGAGGTGGGCAATTCTCATTCTAACCATGAAACACAGTACCAGGCTTTCAAAGCCCCATCTTCCCTGTCAACCCATCACCATCCACTCAGACAACAGCCTGCCAAACCCAGTGACAGCATAGCCATAATATCCCTTTTGTCCTCGTTTGTCACTTTTTTTGCTGTGCTTGCTCAGAAAAGCTGTAACAATGGGTCAACTATTGCTGTCCCTCTTGTTTAATTGTTTTCATGGGTCAAAATATCAATCATGTCCATCTCAAACTAATTTCAACTATGGTCATTGTGCACATGTCCTACAAAGCATCTTTAACTTATATCCATGTACTGTAAAAGTTTAAACCACCCCTTATTAAGTTAAATTATGTAGATCAGACTAAAGAAATTGGAACAAATGTTTTACTGTAATACTGAAAGTGATTGTTTATGTAACAACCTCAGCAACAATCTCATTTGACCTCTCTTCTGTTCCAACTACTCAGCATTTAGCATCACAAGTATAATAATCACGGGCCTGGTCACCCGTCATCATCTGCACCTGTTCCTCACAAAAAATGTGACCTTTCACTTCTTTCATGCCTTAGGTTAAATGCTTTTATGGTTGAATGACTTATAGATCACTGTGTGGCTTAAAAAGCATTCCTCTTAAAACTGGTCTGGATTAAAAAATGAGAGCCAAAGCTTAAACCAGAGGCAAAAAGCTTCAGGAAGCCTGGAGGACTATTCCTCAGGACTACATTAAAAATAAAAGAAAGTCTGGCTCTTTGCAAGCAAGTGGACCTGGCCACTATTGTATCTGTCATTCCCAAGACCAATTGATGCTGTATTGGCCACAAAAGGAGGCCCTACACCATACTAATGAATTATTGTGGTCTTTAGACCACAGGCGTTTTAGTTTCATTGTCCAACCCCCTGTAGATCTCTGATTAAACCTATTAAACAGACCTGAACTTGTGGTGACACTCTGATATTTGATCTGGCAAAGCAGATAAGAGTCCCAGTGACTTTTCTAATGGTATGTAAATAAATGTTTTTAAAAAATGCAAGCATACCTTGAGCCATGCAAAAGCGGCAGCTATTTTCTGGTTAAAAACTTAGTGAGAGTCAGCAGCAAAAAGCTTTTTAGCTGCCAGGAGGTATGCTGTATCTGAGGATCTGTAATTGCAGGCTTTAGTGTTTCTCCACTGCGCTAGTCTGTTTATATGACCTTACACATTCTTGTGCAATGCCTACTGCTTTTATCAAAACTACAGAATTGGCCAAACAGACACAGAGAAGTTGAAAATGGCATAGTTTGATTAACAACAATGTTTCCATCATTGCATACAAAGTTCCTGGTAAGTATTTACTGGAAGCATCTCGTGTCATATGCTGGTCAGCAGACTACAAAAACAACCCTCGGTTTCACTTCTAGCCTTTTAAATGTAAAGACCACACCAGCATCAGCTTCCCGTATGTGTAGGTCATGTGGGAGACCTACAGTAGAAGAAAACTGCATGTTTATGGCATACATGTGTAGTGTACTTAAACAACAGTAAATTATATTTTCCTCTGTTGCTCCGTTTCATTTCATGACTATATTAAGGCCATATACTCAGGCTTGTGTAGTCAACTCTCGGGCAAATATCTCCTCAAGAAATTGTATGTAGACTGTATAAAGGTGAATGTCACTGCTTCAGTAAAGGTCCTGAGGACACTGGCATTATAATGGCATTATACCCCATGGTCCATTTCAGTGTGTGTAGTTAACCACCGTTTGTGAATTTCCGTAGCCCAGACCTCAATGAGCTCTTTTGTGTGGCTAATCTGTTTCTCTCGTGCACACTCGCTCCCCCATTCCTCTCACTCTCTGTCCCCTCCCCCGTTTTCCATCTTCCCCCTTGTCTCTCAGCACACACACTGAACAAAGCAAAAAATGTGACCTTTCACTTCTTTGGTCCCACATTCACAACATTGCAGTCTTTATTGTTTCTAGCTCAGTGTGTTGTTGTTGTGGTTGTTGTGGTTGGTAAATAACAAGATAAAAAAATATATATATATTTAATAAATCCATCATTAGTAAAATCGCCAGTAATCAGTGTGACTCAGATTCCAGTGCAGTCGACAAAACATTGTATACACACACTATAAGAACTAATACCAACTTATTACTGCAATTATTACAGTACAGACACAGCAGGCATAAAAAAGACAACAAACGCCTTCCTCCTGTTCTCGCCTTGAAAGTGCTTTGCTTACAATGTAGTCTTTCACTGCCTGTATCAGATTCCACTAGTGCTTAGTGCCTACACAGAATCCATTACACTACCAGTGGCTCATCATGACATTTCTGATGAATCAACACCAAACTCAGGGCTCGTAAACAGCAAATTTCACCAGTGAGTGAAAACGAGTTCCTGAGTGTTTTCCTACAGCACGAGCTTTGTGGAAATGGCTTTAAACCCCTTACAATGTTATTGTGGTACTGTGGTACTGCCAGCAATAAAAAGTCCAACAACCTAAGCTAGGCAGAATAGCACGCTGTCAAAACAACGGCAGAACTCATGATCATTGTGAGGTCAGGAAATGTTGCAATTATATTAAGATCTGCTAGAACATTTCAGATCTGGTAAAGTCCTTATTTTTCTCAAAAGAAAAAGTTAATTTGTTAGTACTGAATAAATCCAAACAAATGTGTGTGACATGTCTCATTGACAACTTCTAAACATTCACAGAGAGACATTTATCTCTTCAAATATGATAGCTGTATTATTATTTTAAGATTTTTGTGATGCGGCTCTGGATCGGTTATGTGACTCATTGCTTTTTCATCCTTCAGACCCCTGAGGACTCTGGTTATACCACATCATTTCCCTTTGAATACTTGGCGGGTCTCACGTGTTTCCTGTTGTTTTATCCAGTTTGGTAGGCAGTGGCATATGAATGGCATGAATAATCAGAACAGCAGGATATTATAATGCTTTGACAATACTTGATACCAGATTATTACCTATAGAACATACCAAGACTGACAAGTGTACTGTATTACTTAAAGACATTAGCGAATTCAGGAAAAGAAAAAAAAAAAATCCTGATTACATCTTTGTTTCATTTGTCTGAATGACTGAATGTTTAGGCCAATTCAGATCAAGACTGAGCAGCATACCAATATTCTGTAATACACAGTAAATATCTGAAATAAATCTCTCTCCCATAATTCAGAGATCTAATCAAACTGATCAAAGTATATTTTAATTAAAGCCTTATACAAATTGTTCAAATAAATTCACAACAGTCCAGAACTAATGCCAAAAGCAATACCAAACAGATAAAACCAAAGTTATCACCCACTGCTCGATACATAAACGAGCAAGAAAGAAGTCAGGAGCAAAACGCTTACCTGGGATAGTTTTGTTGCTTGGAGAGGGACTGGGTTGGCTTATCTTCTGGCCTTTGTGAAGCCACACGATTGTGACGGGATTCGGAGGACCCACAGCCTCGCAGGTCAAAGTGAAAGGGCTGTTTTTTGTTACATTCACATCACTTGGCTGTTTAGTGAAC
This sequence comes from Clarias pachynema, assembly GCA_030014365.1. Taxonomy (NCBI): domain Eukaryota; kingdom Metazoa; phylum Chordata; class Actinopteri; order Siluriformes; family Clariidae; genus Clarias; species Clarias pachynema. The sequence goes on from JAQMYL010000038.1 coordinate 26,065,973, forward strand.
GTTGGTAAACCTGCAATAGGAAAGTCAGATACTATGAGTCTTTGTTCAAAAATTCAGTAACATAAGAATTTGTTTCTCGAAGAATGAAACTTACCAGCAACCTCAACAATGATGGGATTTGACTCAATCACTTTGTTACTGACGCTTAGTCTGCACTGGTACGCTCCAGAGTCTGCTCGCTGAATGCCCCGAATACTGTGAGAAACCAAGATCATTCAGAAAATCACATCAATAGCATAGTACTTTTTTAGACATCTTTGATTATGCTTTGACATTTTTTTATCAACCCGTACAGCCCTGCTAAATATGGCCATTAGTAGCTTTTCTTAAGGTCGATAATTTAATGGTTTTTCCAACCTGATAAAGGACAGCAGAATTAGTGTTCCATGGCTGTACACAGTGGTCTGCGTGCCAACAGATAACTCTTTTTCATCTTTGAACCATAGGATACTCAGCTCCTGTCCCATGTCAGTGAGGTCGATTGAGCAGTTGAACATGATGTCAGAACCCTCTGAACACTGGATGGTGCCCACAGTGGGTTTGAAGCGTAGCCTCTGGATCTCCTCCTGAGACAAGTGAACACTGGGCACTCGGCCAGGCACCACCAAGGGTTCCAAACCCCCTGATGGCGTCCCATCTGAATGTGACCAGACATAGGAGTTAGTGTGACTCATAGATAGCTAGCAGCTGCAGGACAATACTTTGGGTTATATGTTTATAATGACACATTCATAGCTGGTATACTTTTTGGTTTATACAGTATCTCACAAAAGCACTGATACACATTAACATAGAGCTTTCAAATATTCTTGAAAAATTCGATTTGTAAAGAGCTCAAAGGTTTCTTCTTCAAAGGGTACCATAAATACGGTGGTCAATAATAATAATAATAATAATAACAATTATAGTGAGGTTTGAAATTAATTAAAGGAATTGTTGTTTGCCCGAATTGTCTGTCCTGTAGCAGGAACTTTCCTTACTGTTAACGTTAAGTGTTTCCCATCAGGACGTGTACAGATAAACATGCAACTTACTGTAATACTTTTTAATAATTTTTTGGTATTTTGGATTTCTGTTCTAGGATTTTTGCCACACATAAACTAGATCACCCAATCTTGCAGGCTGTAAATGTTCATCCTTTCTGTTGTGCCAAACAGTAAATCAACTATAAAAGCTTCAGTATCTATCTGAAGATCTGTTATCAGAGGAAGCATATTGTGTTGACTGTAAGCACTTACAGTATGAGTGAACCGAACTCAAATCTATAGATGACTGTAGGACGGATATCTACTCAGCGGACAAACTTTTGAAGAACTTCAAATTTCCTACCATGCTGTCTAGAATAGTAAAATGTGTAGTAGTAAAGCGTGAATGAATAATACATGCCTGGGAGCAGAAATGTCTGAAAACACTTACTTTTACCCAGAATCATATGCCATATATTCTTATGTAACAGATGGGTCTTGATAAAAGTGAAAGGAGAATTCTTTGATGATAAGGGAAAGTTTTTTATTTTATTTTTTATTTACATTCTTTAACCGAATTAATAATAAAATGAACATATGGATGAGAACTGTTACAGATTATATTTTAACGTCTAACAGATTGATTTGAAGCTCTTGTTCATGTAGTCATGTATGATTAAAATATTTAACAATAATTCAACAATATTATAATGTTTCATAATATTTATAATCCAATATTTTTACTTATTGTTAAATATGTTGATTATTTTGCTTTTACTTATATATAAGTATGAGTATTCAGGTACTTTAAAGTATTCAGGACAGAACTGGTGGCATTTCACTACAAACCTAGTTTAGGACAGAGGACACTAAAGATTATACTCAATTCAATGCTTTTCTCTTTTTTTCTGTCTTATTTTTTCCACTACTACAGCCATTCTATCAGGACATCATAAAGTTCAAAGAAGTTCATAAAGTTTATACGTACATTTCTTTATTCTAGATTACCGACTCGAGCTATTTGATGCATGTTCAGTCTAAAAGTCATGAAGTTTACAGTGCATAAAGATTACTGATGCGGAGAACTTACCAACACTCAAACTGACCGAACACGAAATAAATCCAAGCAGGAGCAACTTTACAACATCTGAAGTCATCATTAAATCCCTGATCGAGCTCACAATCCTCCTGTAGAGTTCCAGGTTTGAGCGAAAAAACGAGTTAGGGCACGCGCGTCTCCTCGCACATGTTTACATGAAACGTGGACTAACTTTCTCCCAGCAGGCGCGAGCTGCTCTCAGTCAGGTCCAGCGGATCAACACGCTTTAATCTCCGCATGAAAAAAACAACAACAACAAAAAAAACAGCTGTTCACGTGCGCCACCTCGCGTTAACTTCACCATGACGTCATCCGCCACCGTCTTTTACTGACGCTCGACTTTCGATGGTCGACTTTCCGAGTCTGTAGGCGTCTCCTTGCGCAGTCACAAACAAACTGAATATAATATACCTAATAAATGTTTAAATTTTTATTTTGAATGATTAAGGATTATACACTGCATACGTCACGGTTTGGACTGAAATAAGTCAATAATTAAGAGCATTTGACTGGATAATTTCTGCAATGATTAATATGTCAAACTTTATTGTCGATTCTGCTACACGTACAGTGCATACTTATAGATAATTGAAATGACTCTCAATCCCCTTACAAACAACACTAAGCAAAAAGTGGAACAGTGCAATAACAGTAGTGCGAATTAGCTTATTTTAGTTTGTTTAAAGTGACATACAGTAAGTTTACAGTTCTATAATTGCTGGTATTAAGGTACTGTGTTTGTATGTTGTATTGTGTGTTGAGCGCTAGTGGGCGCAATTGAGTAATGTAACGGGGAATGCATCGAGCAGCATGTGAGTAAACGAGGCTCTGCACAAGATGGTTGTCTGCGCTTTCCTTTGAGTTTTAAAACATAACAAGTAAGTTTACAGTTCTATAATTGCTGGGCTGAGGTACTGTACAGTCCAATACTGCACAAGTGACAGGTGCAGATGAGTGTATGTAAAAACAGTCCAATGAGTGTATGTGAAATGGGGTAGACAGTGTTCAAGAGTAACCAGGGCCCGTATTCACAAAGCTTCTTAAGCCTAAAAGTTGCTCCAAGTGACGAAATTCTAAGAAAATTCTTAGAATTATGACATTTTCTTAGAAT
>JAQMYL010000038.1:26083345-26093395 GCA_030014365.1 Clarias pachynema
ATTTTTTTTTCTTATTTTGTCTCTCGTAGTTGAGGTATACCTATGATGAAAATTACAGGCCTCTCTCATCTTTTTAAATGCTTTTTTACCCAACAATACTTGCATGTGAATGTGTCCAAATCCATGTGATTGGCTGATTAGATATTTACTTGAGGAGGAGTTAAACAGTTGTACCTAATAAAGTGACTTGTGAGTGTTCATGATGCCCAGTCGTTTAATATTTTTTCTCATTTTTTGCTTGTGTCTTCTCATCTACTCATTATGATGGCCATTACTCAGGACAGGTTATAGCAGCTAAACTGCAGATGTCGGATATATAAAAACCCCCATAGTGCTCACAGATATCTCAGCTTGGGTAAACGGTTGAAGGCCCGCTGGTGGATATGGACCAGGCTCCGTGTGTTTTGAATTGATCTGTGAATCAACCATAGATGACAGTCCAGCAATGAATTTCATAAAGAAAGATGAACAACAGACTGTACCCATCAAACTATTGGTACATCCTAAGACAATCTTTAAACACTACTGTCTTAAACATCCTATGATAATCAAACATGTTGATTTTACATGTCTAAATAAATGGAATGGAAATTAAGGGAATGAAAACTAGATAATATAAATTAAAAAATAATCATTTCTGATCATGTGAAAATGCATTATCACAGGTATTTAGGAACTCATACATCTCTGAGAGGTTGAGGAGGTTGTTGAAGGCCTGGGTCTCTATGGTTTCCAATGTCACACTTTGAGCAATTTCTCTGAAATTACACAGTATATAATAAACAAACAAACAAACAAACAGATGTAACATGGAATATTTATTACATATTACTAACAGCTAGAAATGTTTCTCTGTTGACCCTGTTCCAGATCCTCATCATCTTCCACAGCCCCACACTGTCCAAACCCTGCCACTAGCTTCTATGTGTTGCGATGACTTGACCATCCTGAACTTCTCTCTTAATTTAGGTTTGGAGTTGGATTCTCTTCTTGGTTTGGACTTGTAACTTTTTTCTAAAAGCTACAGTGGTGGCAAAAAGTATTAAGCCAACATATGCCATGTATTATAGTTCTCGGAAATATCAATACACATTAGTTTGAGCCTATTTGGCTCAAGAGTTGTGATAATTGGAGTTAACTTAGTTAATGGATTTAACAATTATATCACAGGACTTTTTACTTTCTGTACACCTCTGCAACAAATGGCCAAAACTAGGGAATTCTCAAGGAAATTCTTCTGTACACAATCTTCAGGAAGCAATCCAGCAGGATGGATTGAGGAAGCGATACCAGAAAACTGCAGACTACAGACTCTTTTTGACTCTGTGCCCAGCCGGATCAAGCACGTTTTGAAGAATAAATTGCTTCATAATAAATATTAGTCATTTTAAGGCAATTTCATTGCATGAAATAACAAACTATTCTTATTATCTTGATTGTCATTAGTTGAAATTTTTGACAATGTTATTAGAACATTGAATTTCACTTTTTTTCTCAATAATTTTGGCCATTTGTAATCCATTAAAGAATACAATTGTTACATTTATTTATTTATAATATAATAATTTATTAACTATATAAATTCCATAAATTGAACCGATATATAGTATGTGATAACCTAGTATATAACCTCAGTACATCAGCTGTCCTAATTTTATTGCCACATGCAGTGGCGGTTCTACACTGAAGTGCTCCCCGGGCGAGACTCCCTCCCGGCACCCCCCCACCCCCCCCCGTCATCGCCTCGCTTACGCCTAGCCCCTCCCAATCCTGTTCCAGTAATTTCAAATCTCCTTATTGGTTTTCTTTGCATGATGCAGCCCAATAGATTGACCCTTCTGAAATGGCAACCCTATCATGGACACATCTGCTCAAAAACATCTGACAATATCATATGGTGACCCAGAAAGTCTACTTAAGCAGGTTTGTAAACCATCTCTGATGATAAACAGTGACAGAAGATTTTAAATTTAAAATCTTTTCAGTTTCAATTAAAGATTTTAAAGTGGTTGACATTCTGTAGACACAAGAGCAGACATATTTACTTACAGGGGCAGGTAGATTTAACTTTGAATGTACTGAGGTTATGTATTTCTTTTATTCATATTTATTTCTTATTATAAGCTTTAATTATCTTTTTAAGGTCACTGGCGGTCGTATAAGCATTTCACTGCATATCGTACTGTGTATGACTGTGTATGTGACAAATAAAATTTGAATTTGAAACTCCCAAAAAGGTTGGAAATAGAAATGTTTTTCAGATGACCACTGTGGTGTAAGTAAAGGATACTCACATTCTTTTGACACCTTTCAGTCCATCAAAGCTGAAACTGGGAATTGTTCTCAAGTGGATATAGTTCAGAACCCTGAGAAAAAATGACATCAATTGGTAATTACTGTTTACTAATAAAATATTAAAAGTGATGCAAATGCAATCAAATATTGATTCTGGCAGGTCTGGCCGAGCAACACCAGTAAACATATCCAGTGACCAGTGATGTCTATGGACTGAGGTAGTTATCAGCTTAAAATGTTTCCAATCAAACACAAAACATGACCACTTTATTTCAAATTTAGTTTGTTTTTTCAGGTACATCTGCATATGTGAAACTTTACAATTAAAGAACAGGGACACAAAACATTTATTACCTGCAAACTGCAATGTTCTATACTGATCTTAGAGCAGCAGTTGTACAGGCAAGTGACTAATAGTCCCTTGAAGCTTTACTACAACAAGATACTGATGATGCTGACATGACTAAGTTGATTTTGACACAATTTTCTTTTGCAGCAAGCCTGCAATCTGTGTACTCAATGATTAAATTCAATTCAATTACATTTTATTAGGAACCAAGCACTACAGTAGTAGTGCTAAGGGCCCACTTGATCTCTAAGGATTATTCTTTATTTTATTTCATTTTTCGTATTTTTCTTCCGATAAACTGGGTCTTTTTTGGGGTCTTAACATGCTCAAATCTAATGAAAATCAGCACACAGGTTGGAATCTGCAGTCAATAGGACAGTGGCCAGGCCCTTGGAGTTGCTCATGGCCATCACAGTGGCACCTGGAAAATCTTGCTGCATAGCTCATACACACTTGCGTGTATACATGTAAAACCCGGTACATGTTTTAGGTCTCATTTAGCTGGACAACTTTTGCACTGCATGTAATGGTCTATACTCACCAGGATGTCCGTTATTTTAGCCAATATGATCTCAAGACATTGTGGATGCAAAATTGTGAAGTATTTTTTTCAAACAATCTCAAACAGTTTAGCCATGGTGAGGCCTTAAACTTATGGTGAATACAACGTAAAGGGAAAGAGGAAGTGGCTAATATCTCCGGTGTGCATTGAGCCTCAGCTTTATGTTAAGAGAAGAAAGCTGATCACATCGATATTACTACTTTGAGTTCTAGTCATAGCGCCACCAACTGGGAGCAGGAAGTGTGTCACCTTTAGAAATATCTAAAAATTTTGTCCCTTACTTTCAGCTGATTTGGTTCAATAAAAAACAGTGATGTAATTCATATTAAAGTCTTCATGGTCCAGATAATATGGCTTCTCTTGTCAGTTTAATGGTTAGAGGGAGAGTGAATGTCCCTTTTGACATCAGGGCAAATTGCTGTGATCTGTTTCAATCGACCCATACTATTACTTTTGGCCTTTTGGTATTTTCCACTTCAATGCCCATTTCTGGTGCGCCCCAGCGGCGACTGAACAAGTACTTGGGCCCGATCATCGCTGCTTGCAACTATATTTTTATATAGCACTTTTAACAATGAATATTGTCACTAGGCAGCTGTACAAAAATAAAAATGCTGCATGTGAAAGTATTTATTAAAATGTAGATATTTCAAATGTGTATAGATTTAAATATTTACAGTATCTGTACTTTACTTGGGTTTTTATATTTTCTGGCAACTTTAACTTTAACTCCAGTAAATTTCCTAAATAAAATGTGTACTTTTACTCTGATACATTTAATAATAATAATAATAATAATAATAATAATAATAATACTGATGATGATGCATTTTATCTGTATAGGCAATACAATTATTGTTAATTATTGTAATAAAATGACTGCAATGAAATTACTGTTATTTACTACCTGATGTTATTAATTTATGGTGGTCAGTGGGGAGGGGGTGTAAAAAGGAGCGTTGATGAGGAAAAGTGAAGAGTGGGAGTATAAAACTGTAGATCTGATAGATAAGGAGGACGAAATAATTAAGTGCTTTAAAAGTGGCCAGTGGAGTAGTTAAAGGGTGGAGGTAATGTAATGCATAATGGGCATTCGGTTTATGATACAAGATGCTGTAACAGACGACGAACCCCACCCTGATTACAGTGATGAGCTCCATAAACTCTGTGGATGTTTTCGAGTTAAAAATAAGATTACACACCCTTGTGGCCTTATTTGCAAGGAATGTTTTTGTGCATTGGATTGAAAGCTTCTTCCTACCGAATGAGGTGCTTCCTATGCCTACCTAAGTCCAACCTGAAAAAGGACATCAAGGTAAGTTATATTAATATTAATTTAGTGACGGCACAACATTAATATTATTTAACATTAGTAGGTTTAGTTATTAAGAAAAACCTGTTCAGATATCTGGCTAACGTGATGGTCTGGGTTACGTGTACTAGCTGAAGACATGTGCGTGGAAAGTCATGGGAAAGTCTGCTTATGTTTATGAAGGTGTGGGATATATTATGCTTTACTATAAGGAAGCAAGAATAAAGTTCATAATCAAAATTCTAACTGCTCTTTTTTTTAAACTTTTACTTCCAATATTTAAGCACATTTAAATAATAAGAAAATTGGATACAATAAATATTAGATACATTAGGACTTTTCTTCAAGTAATATTCTAAAAGCTGATATTAACTTCTACTAAAGTCACTCTCTGGTAAGCTTTCTTTTTCAATCAAATATCATTAAAGTGCATACAAGTCTGTACTATATAACCATGAGTTATATAGTAAAAAGTGCAATTATTTAACAGGAACTGTGTTTTAAGTGAATAGGAAGTCCATTTTGTTGCGGTTCCTTACCAGTCACATGTATTTTTTGTCTATTCTATGATGTTACTTCAACAAAGTATCTTGTATGTACTATAAGCTGTTTAAGGTTTAAAGCCTTGAATGACTATTTATTTGTAGCCTGACTTGACTATTCTATACTGTAGCTTCAACAACTAGGATGCTACCAACTATTTATTTTCTCGTATGAAAGTGCTTTAACAGCATTGTCGATAAACTAAAGAATTTTACCAAGTTCCTGTCAAACAGGATTATATAAACCAACCTTAAGGAAGTCTGAGTCAGAAAAAGATTAGCCAAAATGATAAGAGCTAATTCTAATTCAAGGTCTTCAGTCTCACTAACACTGATAGTCCTGTGGATGTTTCTTTGCAATCTGAGATAGACTTGACTGTGTCAGAGATTTGTATATCTGCCAGCTTAGACACACACATAGCCGCAACAATATTGCAAATGTTTCAAACAAACAAAAAAAAGCCCCATGGTCAGACAATGTTATGAAACAAAATGCATGTACAGTAAACAGCAAGTAAAGATTAAACCCTTTATGCATATGTTTACAGAAAATAGATCAAACTGCTTTAAAGAATCTCCACAGCACTTAATTGTTTAAGTTCTTTTTTTTAATAATTAGAATTTTTATTTTTTTTTGCATGTCGCAGTTTTCTTAGTAGGCTGGTGTCAGAACTCAGCTGTCATACGGTGCCCCCCTTTAGCAGACAGGGTTAAGGGCCCTGCGGAACTTGGCGTACAGTAGTTGGGGCTCGAACTGCAAACCTTCCGATCAGTGACTCAGAGCCTTAAAACACTAAGCCAATACTGCCCACCACATAAATGTCACATGAGCTCAACTGCTCACCATATTAGAAGAGATGGTAGACGATCAGCCCCCCGCCCCCATTTCTTCAAATCAAGTTAAATGAAATTATTCAGATAAAATGAAAGAAATGGGGACAAATGTTTTATTGTGACAGGCTGCATAGTGCCTACTATGATCATCAGGGTGATCTCTTGGCAGGAGCTGACTCCTCCTAAATCCCAGTTAATCCATAAATGAGCAAATAGGCAGAATGTATGGAGTCTGGTTGTTTGTTGGAACATGCCTACTTACCACAGCTACCTCAAGCTAGCTGGCTTAGCTTTAGCATAGCTAAAATGCTAGGGTGGCTAACGGTACTTTATATGCTAACGTTACTTTGCATTTGATTGAACTTCATCATCCATACCCTACACATTGACTGAATAAGAATGCTCTACAAGGTCTACACAGTTGAAAAATTAAGTTCACCTTGCAGTAAGCCGACTAGCTACAATGAAGCATAGCAGACAGCTAGCGGTTTGACACCTGTAATGCCGCTGTCACTCAAATCGGCCAAGCCCTTAATTATGTATAACTTTATCGCTTAATGAAATTTTAACTGATGAGTTAAATAAAAATTTACCCTGTACAGTTGTGACATTTTAACATGGAGTCCTACAGGGATTGACTTACTTTTGGAGACAGCCCCTAGTGGTCATTCGAGGAACTGTACACTTTGGTACTTCCACTTTGGATTAATTTTTCTGATCCAGAGACTGCTCCCTAATTTTACCCTATCATGCCCATGCATATTTACTGTGCTATATGAGCATTCACACAAGATAAATGTGTGTACTCAAAAGTGACAATGCTTCTTTGCATTCACCAAGCTCACTGTGCCACTGTGCCACCCCCACAGGCTGTTATAAAATTTATTCATGTCTTTTATTGTGGGAGAGCGGTCTTCAGATCATATATTAACTGCTAATTTTGCACGAGCTTTGTGACCAATGACAGTATATATGCAATAGGACTACCACTAGGGAGAGAATCACAAGGGTGTGAAAAGGCAACATGACAAAATGAGTCAGAGATGTTTGATAAATTCCTCCATTAAAAACTTTGCATGTTGTACCCATTTATGTGACATTGATTTGTCTGATGTCCTTGACTGACTCTTATCAAGGATCAAGGCTTTGGCGTTTCAGAGAAAGGAGATGATTTAAAGTCATCAAGGACATGAATCACACACACACACACACACACACACACACACACACACACACATTCCTCACTCTCACCAGGCTCTACCTTTCTTACATCACTAACAAGCTAAATCCTAAGGACAGCCAGAGATATATTCAGTTTCAGCAAAACAACTTGACCTCTCTCCTCCAGATATTTTTTTTTAAAACACATGTCCACAACTCCCTTACTGGTCCTCCACAAAAAGCAAGCAAAACATAAAAAACACACATTTTCTAAAAGCAGACAGTGGATGGAAATAGAATTTCAGAGCTAACAAGACCTAAAAGTTAGTCTTTCACTTAAAAAGGGTAAAAAAAATTTTTTTTTTAAAAATCAAACAAAGGAAAGGTCAGTGGCACAATCTTGTATGGTAGATGGAAGAGTGAAGCATATACTGTATGCTTTCTTTTAACCACTGATTAAAAGAAATCCCAGTTTTCCAGCCTGAAATATGAGGTCCATCTTGTATAACACCATAGTTTTCTGATACTTTGGCCATTACAGCAGGCTTATTGTGCAGGAAACCCACACTAAAAAGACTTGTCAAAATAGCTAAGATATACTCCAGTGACACACAGCTTTTTTGAAAAAGTATTGTTGGGATTATTATGTTCTTACAACACTAGCACAAACATAAAGGACTTCAATTCCCATGAGGTTTCACTGTGTTCCTCCTATCTTTTTACTACACACATACTGTACAGTATGTATTCTATTTCTCCCTCACTCTTTGAGGCACTCTTTTTCTATAACAAAATAATTTAAAATGTCTTTAGATTTTCTTTCACCATCTAACAAGGAAACATGTACATTTGCCTTTCATGTTAATATTTTGGAGAGAATATTAACCTCTTGCAGTAGGAGAGGATGGGTCATAGAAAAGGTATGACATAAAAATAGGATATAGGAATAGAAATGTATTTGAAGCAATTTTGGGGCAATAAAACATACATTTTATTGGTTATTCTATGGTAGATGTAGGAATGTAGAATTCAAGTACTGCTTATCAAAAGTCTAACACACTGCATCACATTCAGGTCAAACAGTTTTTTTTCTCAATTACTAATCATTTTGTGGTATGAACATGTGATAATGACAGAAGAAAAAAACTGACATCTTACCTAGTGGAAAAATTGTGATATAGTCTATCTATCTATCTATCTATCTATCTATCTTATAATATAACTAAACTAAATATAAGATTATGCTAGATTATGCTATTTCTAGGCATCTTTACACATTTTAAACGGTATTTGAAATAGCCCTAATCAACATTTTTTTATTATTATTTTGAAAGAAACAATTCTCTCCCAAAAGGGTAGGAAAAGTTAAATAAATGATAATGCAATTAGTAAATAATAATAATAATAATAATAATAGTAAGTCAAATTATTTCTTTACTGTAATCTTATCATAGAAATTACTAGATTCATTTGACCATAATCAAGTTTTTTTTTTTTGCTTCTATAAATGCACTGGGAAGCCTGAGAAGAATTAACATGAGATAGTTGTTTGGTAAAGTCAAAATAATGACATGGGTCAAGTTGAGTCTCTGACACGTTAGAGGCATTTGCAGCACCAGTCCAAAGTTTAAAGCAACCTATTCATTCAAGGCTGTTTATTTATTTTGTAGAATTTTCTACATAATATAAAAATTATGAAATAAAAACATATGTGATGAACAACAACAAAAAAAAGGTTAAAATTTGCTTCATATTTTAGATTTGTCAGCATAGCCACTGTTTTTCTTACTGACAGCTTTGCACACTACTGACAGACAAGTGTTTATCATAGATGGGTGGTAAAAATCATTCCACATGAAACTGGTTGAGAGAATACCAAGAGTGTGCACAGGTGTCGTGAAAGTAAAAGGTGACTGTTTTAAAGAGTCTAAAATAATAAATCATTTGGTTACTCATTTTTTGATGCCTTTCTTTTTGAAGTTTTGTTCTGCAATGTAGAAAATATAATAAATAAAGACAAACCCCTTGAATAAGTAGGTATGTCGATACTCCACACTGACACTGCACTTACGATTTTTTTTTGAAGATTTTGTCAAGGTTTTTGTTTACAGATTACAGTTTTTATTGATTTATTAATTGCATGCAGAAAAGTTTTGTTCCTGAGTATTTTATCTCAATTTATTAACCAATTCACGACTTGTCAGAACTGTCAGGTCATTGCTGTATAAAAGACTAGACATTTAAGGTGATGGCACCTGCAACATCTACTGTAGCTCTGAGTGAGTTACAGCATTCTTCATTTTGAAAGGATTATTTACCCGATCTCTGAGATCTCTCACGTCTCTGAGATGACAGTTTTGTTCACTGAGGAGACACACTGCATACTTTACGTCTCCACGATATTCCGGATTTCACTTACAGTCTGCTGACTTGCTGCCGTTTCTGTGCCGCGGCTTCAGTCGCGCTGTTGCAGCTGATGGTCTTGATGGAGCACCGACACACGTCCGGACACACAAAACGCAAACAATCACACTGGCACATCATTAAGATGAGGATGGAAAGTGATGTCCTCATTCTGAATGCTTGTCTTCCGTTTGTATCGAACAGCTAGTTCCCTTTCCTGTCCGGATAATGCGCAACGCTGCGGGAACAGGTTACAGTAAATAACTTCTTTTCCAAATCTAATTTACAGACAAAGTGGATCATTAGCAGGAGGAATCAGGCGTCAGGTCCTGTGTAGGTTAGAATAGTGTTTGAAAAGTGGTTAGAGAGAGAGAGAGAGAGAGAGAGAGACGATGGGATGCGCACTTGGCCAGAGTGTGGACTAGAAACGCTCCCCCTAGTGTGGCAAACTGAACAGATTCAAACATTACATTGGGAATGATATTATATTCCACGTGAAGGAGTCAGTATGTGTATAAATTCTCTTGGATCTGAATCTGAAACAAAATTCACTTATTCTCTAGCCACTATATATATATATATATATATATAT
>JAQMYL010000038.1:26103770-26118705 GCA_030014365.1 Clarias pachynema
ATTAAACAAATAATTACCAGTTACCGTACCAAAGGGTGTGTTTAATGGTTGGTACTGTATATTACAAACTGTGCTGGATACTGGACCTCCTGGACTGGATTTAAACACTCCAACATACAGTATAGAGAGGTACTGTTTCTCTAGAACATTTGTCTCTATGGCTCTCCCCTCAAAATGTTGGAATTTTGAGGTACAATAATGTCTACAGTATATTGGGAATGATAGATAGTTGGGATAAAAGTCAAATAAAACATTTAGCAAAAGATTTCAATCCTTCCACTATATAGTCAGTGACTGTTTTGATCTGTTTTGACAGATTTGATTAAGTGTGACCAAATTATGTTTGCGATTATGTAATAATAAATATGTACATTTTGTGTGCAAGCTTTGCAATACTGTGTTGTAACCCTTGGTTGTCATGTCTTATGTGGAGGAAAAAACCTGTTTTATGTGGTAAGATGTATGGAATTTTGGTCCTTGTGGTCATCCAAATAAACTGTTAATGTCTCACACAGGTTTGGTTCAGTGTCAGCTGATGGGCAAGACTCTTTTGCCATTCAGAGTAAAGGCAGTCACTTCCCACCTTGGGTCTCACTGTGCAGGCAACGGCACCATAGACTCTAGTATTATGCACTGAAAATAGCATGAAATAATTGAATAACGTATGGTGCTTGTCTCATTCTAACCACAAGGGGGTAATCTAAAGCTAAACATTTGACATAGAGTATCACTAAGATTTTTATTCATAGTGCACAGATGTCTTATACTAAACTGCCTGTTCTGTGAGAGCAATCCAACATGATTTGGCAGTGTTAAATAAAGCTTATTTGGTAAGCTGCATATGGTAATTATTTTTGGATATTAACGTTCAGTCCCTGGCGATCTAAACATCTCTTGACTGCACAGTGACACTGGTGTTCCAGCACCTTACGTTTCATGTCAGGCCTGTACCTTAGAGGTTCTTGGGTAGTTTCTGATTCTCTAAATCAATTTCCTCTCAGTCGAGGATGAGAATTTGGGTTTTATTCCAGACCTTGGCAAAGAAACTACACCTTCCAATAACTTGTTTATGTAAAATTGTTTGGAGTGCGGATTGCTTTGTTTTAATTTTATACAATGAAATAGTAAGAAAAGTTTGAACAGCATGGTTGATACCAGCTCTAACAGTAACCTTCATAATTGTTGTAATTATTCAAATTTTTATTCAGTTTATTAACATGTAACATGTGCTACACTCATTGTGACTTGAGTACAATATGGACCTGATACCCATAACTTCAGCTCAGTAAATATTAATACTTTAAATTTTTCATGCTTTACTTGGTCTAAAAGGGTCAGTTTTACATTCCCCATTGTACGGTGCTGTTACTCTTTTGCCTGCACCTGGGACTCATCATAGCAGTGCGCTACAGTCACAGATAAGATATGAACTTTGAGTGTGAGAACTGAATGACTCAGCTTCTGTAATAATTCCATAATCTCAGACAACAGATGGTTACTGGGTAATTATGAGCAAGTCAGCGGCAGCTCATGACCATAGATTTTGGTGGGGCAGGATAACATTAAATACAGTAATTGTACAGTATTTAAGGCTATCCTGCTATACTGTAAAAAAAAATAAATAAATAAATAAAAAATAAATAATAATAATAATTAAAAAACTTGATATATGCTGTGGAGCTTTTGAGACCTGATGTTAAATCAAACCAGTCTTCATTTTGTCTGGGAATCTGTCTGTTTTTTTTTGTGGAAAATTGTTGTGCATGGGGAATGCCAAAACATACAAGGTCAAAAACCTTATAGAGAGTTTTAACTGTTTCCCTTGCCAAAAAGAAAAGAGATTTGTGGTTATCATCCAGAGATGAGGGAGATGAGGGTAATCCTGGTCAAACTGTTTGCCAAATTTAACACAATAAATATTTAATAAATGGCTCCAAAGTGGTTCACTGGAAATGGGTGATAGTATAACCAACCGTACACAGGAGCATAGAGAGAGCATATTGGCAGTGCTCTTTTGGATGGATGGCATTCTCACACTCCCATCAATTATACCGATGGTAGCTTATCATGAGTATCTGTATAGTTGCTCAAGTGGAACAAAGCTTGAGCAGCAGTTAGAAAAGATGTGGTCGGTGGATTCGGAGTAAGCCCATGTCAGCCCACACACTTCCTGGTTGGTAACTGTTACTGATGTGCCTTAACAAGACGGGTGGGAAATGGATACAAATAAATTAAAAAAATATATAAGTGGTATGGTGGCTTAGTGGTTAGCACTGTCACCTTGCACCTCCAGGGTCGAGGTTCGATTCCCACCTCGGTTCGGTTTGTGTGCATGGAGTTCATGCTCATGTGCATGTTTTCCCCATGCTTAATGGGTTTCCTCCCTCAGTCACAAGATGTGCAAATTAGAATAATTGTTGTTCACTAATTGCCTGTGTGTATATGCGTGTGTCCTATATGTGACTAAAGATTCATTATCTATGATCTACTTGTGTAACAGAGTGAATGCAGGGGACCAGGACTGTTTTAATCATAGCATAGTCGCTAAATGGCAAAATACGCCAGTGTGAGCGCATGTGCAGCAACCTGTCACTAGTCAGGCAAATTGATGGATGGATGGCAAGGTAGGGAGAAACATAGATCAGAAACTAATGCATTTAATAACAGTATTTAAACTATGCTGATATTCTGCTCAAACAGTGTTTCAGCTTTACTGCGGTTATACTTTATATAAAATCTCGCCAGATAAGCTGTAAATATCACCATATTGTAACTCAGCTAGTGTACTGTACTTGGAAGTTTTGTCAAGAAGAGCTTAATCTTGATTTAAGTTTTTTAATATACATTGTCATCTGGTCTTTCATCATGTTTTTAGTAAACTGCATTGTGGTAAATTTAACCAGCGATTCATCATTATTTGGCTTAGCAGTATTATCTGTGGCTGGCATCACTGCCAGATAAAAGGGCAAATGTTCTGATTGTGGCTCACGTGACTGCAAGAGCTGTATAGGCTACTATCTAGTGAATTTCAAGAGTATACATTAATGTTTACTCAAGAGCTGACAACATATAACATATATTCATCCAGTGTAGCAGTTTTTAAAAAATGGTTTCACATTTGTTCATCTGTGTTCAAGTTACTATTATTAACCAGGACTGACAAGTTTCAAAATATACCCATCTGCATCTCAAAACCCACATTAAAAAAACTGAAACTGGCTTATTTTAGGCACTGGAATTTTTCTCCCCTGCCCTGAGCCTTTGTGTGAAATATATATGATTTATGGGCCTGAGCTCCTCCATAATCCATTTTCATCTTTTACAATAAGTGTAATATATTTTACAGTAGAAATATTGCTGTACATCTAAGATGCATGTCAGTTCTTCATTTTGCCATCGTACAGAAATTAATTGCATTTCATTCTGATTATTTGCTATACATTTAGATCTGTGCCTTGTGGATATTTTTAACTAATCCAATGTCTCAAATATTTAATTACTCGTAATATCCTGTGCTCCTCCCTTAAGTATCGGACTTCAGAAGCTAAATGGGGCAGGGAGTATGCCACCCCAAGACTGCGCAACATCTAGAAAGGTGAGCACATCATTGGAACATCACCGTATATATGTTTAAATTGCAGGTTATTCGTGTTTCAACAGAAGTTAGAAACTATGAAGATGTTAATGAGGACTTAACGATCGACTGTCCATATGGAAGAGCTGCCTCTGAAACAAGGACTCCTTAGTGCACTCATGTTCATTCTGTTTTGATATCTTTGTGCTGACACCAAAAACAGGATGCACATACTATAAAAGGCATTTAATGTGGTCATGGGGCAGAGAGAGCAGAAAACAAGAGAGTATAAACAACAGTGACGTGTAGAGAGTCTGCTCACCACAGAGAGCATCCCGTGCAGAGGGGGGACTCTCGGCCTCCCCACTACTGCTGCTGTGTCTCCTCCTTACATGTGGCTTTGTGCGTGCATGTGTGTTTCACATGTGCGTGGGTGGAAAAGTAGTAGGGTTGTCTCCAAAGATGGTATCCCCAGAGAGTGAGAAAGAGATGACAAAAATGTAAGCCTTCTGTACATATGCACATTAAAAAAAATCAGATGTACTGGATGAACATTTTTGCTTGCAGTGTATTACTTTGTAAATATATTACAGGCCACTGAGCCTTGCTATAAAAGTGAAAATGTTACTCGGTTTCCAGCACATTACACTTAATTATTTTACTTGAAATTTACAAAACTGTGCAAGTCAAATAGAAATAAACCTTATACTGGAGGGTAATCTCCCTAGCCTGTTCCTGCCATTCCCATTTCCCTGTCTAAGATTGGGAATCACATTGAATGAGATACTAGACCAATGAAGACCAGTGATCTTTATACCAGTTCATTCTAACTTAAAAAATGTTATTGATTTTGTGTGTTCTAGACATTTTCTGTGCTGCATTTAGAATAATTTGAGGGTTGACATCTCGAGTAGTTTCTTTCCGTCAGGCATTTTCTTTCTTATGGTTGATGCAAATCATTCTCCAGTTGGTTCAAACATGAAATTTTCAGTACTGTATATGTTTCAACACATTAGCTGCTGGTGCTCTTATTCTCTCAAAGTGGAAGAGGTTTATCTCCTGAAGTCTTTTAGGCAACAATCTTGACTGCTTCACTTAAAGCCTCAAATATCTAGTGTGGAAGTAAAGGGAATTAAACCAAGGCTTTCATTGTTCTTGCTCAGTGAGACTTAAACTCATGCTGAGGATAAATAAAATGCATGTCTATGTGTCTGAGTTTCTGAATGTCAACACTAGATTGCCCTGACGAGGTAGCAGAACCAGATAAAACTGGGTGTAAACCTACATTTTCTAGACCAGAAATACAGTCCTGAGAAATAATTAAGTGCTTTGTATGAAAGTTATGTATCTTTATACTTATTGAGACTAAAGCGCAGACCGATATTTTGATGACATTCAGTAAAATAATGACAATCAAGATAATAAGAATAATTTGTTATTTTATGCAATGAAAATTCTATACTACAATCAGCATTTAGTATGAAGCCCTTTATTCTTCAAATCCTGCTGGATCCGGACCGGGCATAAAGTCCCAGTAACATGTCTGCAGTACTGTCTGGTGTCACTCCTCTTTCTCAATCCATGCCCGTTTGACTGCTTCCTGAAGTTTATGTACAGAAATTTGCAGTAAAAGTCCATATATTTGTTCTATCTGATAACTAAACTACCTGATACAAGAACTCATCAGCCAGGTAGACGAGAGCTAATTAATGACGTGACTGTTTTGTGCATAGGGCGAACTATAATACATGCCATATGTGGTCTTAATACTTTTGGCCACCACTGTATATAAATCTAAAAATGTTACCAAATATATGTCAGAAAAACAAACTCTGCATGGTGTGTGTGTATGTGTGTGTGTGTGTGTATGTGTGTGTGTGTGTGTGTGCGCGTGTGTGTGGTAGGGGCTTTCTCTTAGAGGATTTCCCCTGATTATACCCACACACACTCGGTACAGGTGTCATCTCCTGTGTGGTCTAGCTAACGGTCAGAGCTGACATGGGTTTAAACCTCAGTCAGAAACTTAATGAACCTGCCTTGGCACTGACTTTGATTTTTAGGAGCTCCATGAGTTTACACACTGCTACTGGAGAACTTGCCATACATGTACTGGCTGCTATTGTTTCTAAAAAAAAGAAAAAGCATACGACTACTTGGAAAAATCAGGCGCAAAAGTTACAAAGGATTATTCAGTGAGAATGTCATGCTTATAAGTCATACACAAAAAAGGTCAAGACCTTGTCACAGTGGAACCAGCCGCACATTAACACACATCCACCACTTGGCCCTTCTTCACTCCTGTCTTGTGGGAAAGCCACCTGCAGCAAGTAGATTTAGAGATAGAGCCTGCGGTGCTTCAGAGGCAACAGGTGCACGCATCTCAGTTTTGACACCATATCTTAGCGAAACACATCCTCACACACATACACGTACACACATGAACACGAAGCTGACAGTCCACCACAGCAGAGCACACGCAGTGGCAAATTCACTTCTGTAACTTTTGTAAGGTTTGTTGCAACTAAGCAAATTGTTTGCAAAAGTTTGAATGCCCCATGTTTACTGGTTAAAAAAAGGAAAAAGGAGTGGATAATGTCTGACAGAGTTTAAAATTACATCTAATAATGTTGAGAAGAAAAGCAGGGATGAAATTGTTGAGTGGAGGAGAGGCAGGGGGACTATATTTACTTATATTTTACTTCTAGTAATAAAGAAATTTCTGTGAATTTGAACACTCTAAATAAATAACATTCCATGGGCCCACATGATCTAACGGTAAGGGTATTAAAGGCAGGGTTAGCTCAGTGAGTTAACTCTCAAGGTTACGATAATCAGTAGGTGTTGTTCAGTTCTACCAGTTCTACTATAGCAATGTTTTATGTTTTTCCCCTGTACATAGTAGAAAAAAATAAATTCAGTAATGTATCATGATTCAGTTTTGTAACAATAAATGTATCACCCCACTGACATTAAATAAATGTTTATGCTTGGATATATGGTTGTAAAATGTTGCCATTCCTCTATAATCCTACAGGTGGCAAACTCTAAACTACTCACACAGCACAGCTGCCCATGTGGTAGGAGCAAATCTATAAGTCTATTTATACATATAATAAAAAAAACTGCAACATTGTACATTAAAGATTTTGGCAAAAACATAATTTGGGACATAAAATGAGTAATTTTTTGGAATTTTTGTCTGTCTGTTTGTGCACACATCATGTAAACACTACTATAATTTGCACGAGTGTGCAAAATGCGCGATTTCACACCTTCGTTTCACGGACTTCAGGGTAACAAGTAAAAATTTTAGTTCAACAGACGAAATTCAACAAAGTTCAACAAAATTCAACAGATGGCACTGGACATTTTTTAAAACATGCGTATGCAATTAAATTCCACCAAATAAAGTTGCAGGTACACCTAGTTACTATTTTGAAAAATATCTGGGAAAAAAATCAGGATATTTATAAAATCGTAGTTCTTACAGAATGGCAATACAAAATGAATCGTCACCTACGTTTTCTGATGATATTGGATCGGGTGATCCCTGGTGATTCCCATCCATACTTCTTAGCAATGTAGCACAACAAGCTCTTTCTAAATCATTATATTCATCATTATTATATAAACTTATTTATATATATCATCACAAAAAAGATGTTGCATATTCTTTTATAATTTATTGGTTGTTTGGTTTGTAAAGTAAGGGGTTCTTCTGTCTTAGTTTTTCAGCTCCTGCAAGCATACCTCAGTCTCAGTAGTCTTTCTGAGAAATACCACAGAACACAGATACACTCGGAGCCAAAAGTTCAGCAGCATGTCATTGTAGCTTTAGAGGAAAATTTTTTTTCAATTATTAATAATATCTTAGAAGGGTAAACACATTTTCTTTGGCATTTGATTTTCAAATATTTTAATAACTAGTCTGTTTTATTAGTTAGTTTTATTACTTTTGTTTGTTATCATTTTTTTTTAAAACTGTGATTTACTGGTATGCTTTGAGCTGTGATGAGGTTCAGGAAGCTAGAGTACAGAGCATTTCCAGTTGAAAATGCTCACTTGAAATTTTGCCCACTGTAACTCATTTTGCAGGAGATAACATTTTCAGTTTATCGTAAACATCATGACATCACTGATCCATTAGTATCAATAATACAAACATCTCAATTTTATTACTATGTCTAAATTTGTTGTAGAGTTATTAACAACACCAATCATACTCATCATCATCATCTTCGTCATTTCTAAAGCATCGTTACAATATATGAGATGTTTTTTGTGTGTAGACATATCCCAGAGGTGATGGATGAGGCTTTGTGTCAGAGGCAGGATCTACAGACGCTAGTGACTGGCCTCAAAGTGTACAGCATTTGGGTCAATGTGACCTGTCTACAGGAATGATGCAAGTGTACCAAAGGCATGATGAGTGCAGCTGAGCTCCTGTACACACAATACAGTCTCAGACCTTTGTTGCTGCAGTCATTTAAAATGAATTTCCATTAGCAATTTAGCATCTGATCTAGTTAAAATGAAGGTTATCCTAAAATTTTCCAGTATCAACACCCTTTTCTGATAAAGCACTCACATCATATTATTAAAGACAAACTGAAGTGTCCCGCTATTTAGGATGTACCTAAGGCATCCCTAACTAGCTGGACGTTACAGTACACACAGTTATAGTACACAGTACAGTACACAGTACAAACACACACACACACAAACACACACAGACACACTAACACCTACATTCATTCACACTCTATGGGCTATTTGGGAATGCCACTTTATCTATGCTGCATGCTGTTGGACTGTGGGAGGAAACCAGAGCACCCATACTCAGTACTTTTACAAAGTATGGTCTATATCTTAATGGTGCCCAGACTGGGAAGAGAGGAATCCCAACACCTCATCTAAGCAGTGTGTAGCCATGAGTACTCTTAAAACAAGGCATAAATCTCATGAATTCAGAAGATCTCAAGATCCCAAATCTCAGTGAGGTGAGTTTTCACCAGATGAGCCACTATTCAATTCAATTCAATTCAATTCAAATCAATTCAATTCAGTTTTATTTGTGTAGTGCTTTTAACAATGGTCATTGTCACAAAGCAGCTTTAGAGAAAAGAAAAATAGAAATCAGTATGAAATGTGTGAGAAAATGTTTATGAGTCAAAATAATCAGATTGTCCCTGATGAGCAAGCTGAGGATGATGGTGGCAAGGAAAAACTTCCAGACATGCCAGTAGGAAGAAACCTTGAGAGGAACCAGACTCACAGGAAACCCATCCTCATTTGTGTGATAACAGATAGCAACAGCCAAAATACAAAGAAGAAGAAGAAGAAGAAGAAGGGATTGTTTTGCAGACATACTGTATTAGAAGGCTGGAAGTTCTGTATCACAGGAGAGGTATTTAAGTTAAAGCTCAGGTAGCAAACTATTGAGTGACTGCAGTCATAAGTCCTCAGAGACCAGCTGTCTGCATCAGTCGAGGCCAGGACCGTCTTCATGGTAAAATCCCCAGTCACCACATGCATCCCAAGCAGACCACAGAGGGCCTCCAGCCAGAAGTGGGGCAACAGGGCGAGTCAGACAGGACCAGAGGGACTTAAGAACCACTAGGGGGCAGCTCTGACATATATTTTCATGGATGGACCAAAACTCTTGTTTTTTGGATTTCGTGTATAATTTAATGTTAATGTATATTACAGGTACATCTGAAGACAGACATCTTTATGGCTTGTACGTATTTGCACCGTGCAGTGTGAAAAGCAGGGGAAAACCACAAAACTGCACCCCCGTAGTGAATTGAACAGTGCACCACACTGCAATGTGCTTCTTAACTCTTACCATTTGACATTTAAGCTTTCTGAGCTCCCACCACACAAGACGTGAAATAAAAAGGTAAGAAAACCGCAGTACTATAATCTGTGTCTGTGTGTGTGTTTGCACACAGCAAATATATTTATATAACTGTAATATTAAGAGTATATAGCAATACACAATACCACATCCTCATTTTAGCCAATTTATTGCTCCATGATAGAGAACAGGATCCCCTCTCTGATGTGTAACTCGGATGTCTTTGCAACTTCTGACGGAGACATTATGGTCATGCTCCAGGTAAATTTATGTCAAACAAAGCAGATGAATCACTTAATCTCCAAATAAACCATCAAAATGTTTAAAACCACATGCTGTTTCTTAACAACCACTGATTGAGAGGCAAAAAAGGAGAGAAGCCTAAATCACAAGGCTTTCTTTGCAAACACACTTTGCTTAGGGTTATTTTTTGTTTTCTGTTTTATTTTAGTGATAGTACAGCAGCACACTGTGGTTACTCATGATCTTACTGTAGCGAATGAAATCTCTAAAACAGAAAACACAGAAAATTGTGGCTTGTTAAAGAAACCCTTCCGGGGAGAATTGAGCTATTGATAGTTACTGACGATCCAAGGGGAAAGTTAGACGTTTTGGTGTGTTATTGAATACACTGCGGCATGTGCTGATATAACAGGAGTGATCTTGTATAACTGCTGAGCTTATCAGGTCTGGGGGATTTATGTGTTTTTTTTTTAGACTGGTAAAACAGAACGTAGTGATGAAATGCCCATACACATAAGTGTTCGAGTATAAGATCTCTTTTCACATCCTTCCTGAAGACACACTAAATATTTCTGCTGCAATTAGATTACAGACACTTTCCCATCACTAAAATAGCCATTCTCACCAAGCTGTGGAAAAGTAATTTATTGCATGATGGCATTAGGAAGAAAAAAAAGTTTTTATTTCTATAATTTGATAAAAAGGAAAAAGGAAAGAACAAAACATTAGTGCAGATGTTTCAAGGAGGAAATGGTGGAACACCAGTCATCATGAGGGGGCGTTTTCAGTGAAATATAGGGTTCAAATGAGACACCTTCATGGGAAGCCCCTTGAATGGAAAATTCATGTGCACTTGTATGCTATAATATACCACACTATAGCAATGTTGACACTAATTTCTGTGCTCACAACATGCTTAGTTTGTGTCCTTTAAAAGTGTACTTATATTTGAAAGCACCCTTAATGGAATTGCAGGTTGTGTGCCAAAACATTGCAAGAAAAAGTGTTAGAGATGCTTATTATTATTATTATTATTATTATTATTATTGTTAATTTGGTAACCCCACAGTCACTCCTTTGCTCTTTCTCACTCTTGCTATTGTAACCGTGTGGGACTGGAGTTTAGTCATACAATTTTATGGATTTTGGGTTTTACCCAATTTTTTACTGCCGTATAAATATTTTGGGGTATTTGTTCCCATTCTTATTTACAGATTTTGAGCCCAGGTCAGTTCGGGTCAATAGTCTCATCAGATCTAACAGAACAAAGTTTTAATGTGTGTGTGAGTGTTGAGTATGTTTTGGTGCTCTTGGAAAAATGTAAAATGAATAACAATTGTAATGAGTAATACTTGCATGGAGGGATCTCCTTTGTAATTGTACTGGAATTTCAGTCTCATAACACAACACAGCATGACAAGCAATCTCTGCTATATCTATCTGATATCACCCAAATGAGGATGGGTTCCCTGTTGAGTCTGGTTCCTCTCTTGGCATCTCAGGAAGTTTTTCTTGCCATTGTCGTCCCTAGTTTGCTCATCAGGGACAATCTGATCATTATATATATATATTTATTTATTTATTTATTTATTATTTTTTTTTTACTTTTTCATTTATATGGGGTTTAATTTATATCCATTTTTATTTTTTGTAAAGCTACTTTGCAACAGTATTAATTGTTAAAAGCACTAATTGAATTGAGTTGAATAGTTACATTTTAACATAACCTTTTGCTTTGTCGTGCATTTCCCCTAAATGCTTGTTTTAAAATTATTGGCATCTATACAATTATTTGGTATTGCTTTCACAGTACAAACTTATGCTTCACTCACGCTCGGTAGTATAATATTGGAGATATTTATAGACAGTTTTAGACACTGCTTCAGAGCTCATACTCAAACTCTAGCTCTTACTTTTGTACATTTAGATTTTCTTCATTATGAGGTACAATATACTGTATGCAGGTAAATGTTTTTATGTTCATTAGCTGACCTCAAAAGGTCATGGCTGTTGTGTGGTACGAGCTTTTGTTTTTCTATTAGTGATGGATTATGAAGTATTTATGAAGTAATTAAAAGCACACACACACACACACACTCACACACACACATATATATATATATATATACATGCAGGAATCACGAACATTTCTTCTCTAGCTACGAGGCAAGGGAGCAAAACTGTCCATACTCTCTGGGTGTGAGATGACATACTTTCATGTTAATCATGTTTTCATGTTTCAAGCATGTTAATCATAGAGACGCTAGCCAGTCTTTGGGGGTTGGTAATCTTATGTATGTGTAAGAGGGCAAATAGTTATTTCCAGCAGCAGATTGAAACGATGTGTCATTTGCCAGTTTGTTTCCACGGTGTGTTTTGATAGGTCATTAAATTGGGGGAAAAGGAGAGTGGGGGATGTTGTGGCTTTTTGTGCCTTTTTGGATGTTTTATTTACAGTATAGGTGGTGGGTCTTGAAATTTTGATCCAGTAATCCAGGGAGGTTGGCAAAAGCTTGGTGTAAATGGTCCCATTGTAGCCCCATGATCCACAATGGGACCATTTACACTTCCAACAGAACCCGATTAAGAACCATCAGGTCCCGATTTTGTCATTACATGCTACAACATTATTTGCAAAGGACTTCAATTGACACCAAGTTTACTACTGTTTGAAAATGGTGGTAATATCAGGGTACTCGGTTAGAGATTAGAAGGACGTGAGGTTAAGTTTCAGGTGCACCTAGACACCACTCTTGTTTTTTTTTTTTAACAAGGCCCTGATTTGCTCAGAGAAACTTCTAACTTGCTTAATCTAATTTAAAAGCAAATGGTCTAAATTTAAATCACATAGATTACAAGTTTTGTAGTCTATGAAAAACCCTACATAACAAATGTATGTTAACAAATGTGTCTGTTTTGGCTAGGTACAACTCACATATTATTGACAAAGGTTAGAAACAGTAACTTAACAGTAATTATTAATGAATAGAAATATATAGTGGTGTTGCATAAATTCTAGTAGTGTTGCATAAAACAGGCTGGAAACGAGCGGTTTCAATATTCAATGAAAGGTAAAATGATTGTGTTTATGATATTTACTTAATAAAATTAAAATGAGTGTCTAAACAGTGCCATATCTCTTCTCTTTCCCAGGTTCTTTGCAGATACAGTAGGAAACCTGAGCTTCCTGCCGAAAGCCTTGAGCAACACAGGAGAGGGTCTTACAGCGTAGTCTCACTACATGTCTTTACACTAAGGTCAGTGTCACTGGGCCCCTCAAAGTGGAAAAAACACTGTTTCCTGTACATGTTTTCAGCTGTTATTTATTTTGTGGTGGCGGTGGAGGGGCGACTGTTGGCGGGTGGTTATTCACTGAACTTACAGGGTATATCCACTATAACAACAGCATCTAGTTGCATTAGTACAAAAAAAGAAATACTCTCTAATTAGCCTTTGTTTTAATAACAAAGAAGAGTTTTTCAGTGCCCGGAACTCGTGCCTGCATCATGTGACTAGCCTCGTCCTGGCACACGTACACAAAGGTAACACTTCACACCATGTTTTTGTTGTGGGGCTTTGAGGAGGTGATATTAGTCATGTTCATGCTTGTGTGTTACCCCCTCCTAAAACCATATCCTAGCACAGATGCAAGTATAAAACTGTCTTTTCCTTACTTAAAGCACTGCCTTGTAAGTTCTGTCCCATTTCTTAACACCCAGTGTATGTTCAAGATTTATATCAGCACACTACCTAACCACTTACTATGAACACACAACCCTAATCATTTTATCTATAGTTAAAAAGATGTAACAGCTCAGTTATAGCTAGTAAAGGCCAGCTCAGAACTAAAGCTTGTGTAAAGTGTCTTTTAGTAGCACGTCTATTTTTAACCACTGTTTAAATCCACTCCAGCTGCACGACACTGTACAAGCGCATGCACATCCAGGCTGCTAATTTTTTTTAGGTGCATGCAAATAGAGTATAATATCTGTAGAGACCTAATTAAATCTTTATTTTAAAAATTACTGTACAAAAGTAAGGAATATATTTACATATTTGTCAGTTCAGCTAATAGTAATGACATTCTCCTTACACAAGGTCAGATGTACTTTCATTTTCCTTCTCTCGTGACTTTTCATTTATGCTTTTTGTTCCTTCCTGCTCTACAAAGATCAAGTACTAATACTAGTACTACTATAATATGCAATTCTCATTCTGTTTGTTCGTATAGGCTGTGCTTGCATGGCTGTATGCATAAAATACTTTTCAGTATGTTGTTAACCAAAGAGCTATACAAAGCTGATATCCCCCCATACCAAATTTCCATTCTCTCATCTTCCTCCCACACAAACACACAAATGCATACACAAGAATATGAATCTCATCTCAAACAGATGTTGCAGAGAGAAGGCATATTCTAAAGCAACACTGCTATCTAATTTTGTACTCTTTATTGAAATCAGTTAAAGTTCCAACACAGATCAAATAATTGTTTCTCTGCTGGAAATAAACTGTTCATCCAGGAGTGAGTTTATTAAGTGCTGCACTACAATAAATATGTCCTGCTTTGGTTGGTTTTTGGTCAGTCGCATTTATTCTGTTTAATTCCCATTTAGTGTCTTTGGAGCAGTTTGTGCTTGGAGTGCAACAGTGTCAAGACCGAATGAAGACCAAGCCTTGTTAAAGAAGGTATGTGTGAAAAAAAAAAACAGGTTTCCATTTATCTGCTCACGGCATCTAACGCCACTCTGCTCTTCTTCCGACTCATTACACAGAGTCTATGGAAAGTTCTCAGAAGTGCCACAAACAACTTCTTGTGCCCACAATTGACAGCTCGGGTTTTGTCATTGAGTTTTTGGGTAGTGGAAAAAAAAAAATTCAGAGAAGCAGTGTTGACCAGACAAAATTTTGGATGTGTGTCTGTGTACGTTTTAAGGGACAAAGGTCTTGATTATTTTTTTCTTGATTTTCATCACAACTATCATTCCTTTACACTCTGTCTGCAGTGTTTCGTACAGTATTAGAACTACATGTTTATATACTTTATTTACCAATACTGCATGCTGAAATATACACACAGAACTAATGTGCAATTCGCATTTACTGTCATGAATTTTTAGTATTCGGAACTAATTAAAGCAACATTACATGCTACACGTAGGTCAATGCAAAGTTCATATCTGTAGGCGTTTATTATACACTGTCTTGCAAACAAACAAACAAACAAATAGATAGATAAATAAACAAAATGCTGTTTG
>JAQMYL010000038.1:26126850-26154002 GCA_030014365.1 Clarias pachynema
AGACTATTCCATAATTTTGGGGCTTTGTAAGAAAAAGCTCTGCCCCCAGCTGTAGTTTTCATAATACACGGTACTGATAAGCAGCCTGCATCCTTTGATCGATGTAGGCGTGGCGGATCATGCAGTGAGTAGCTTCTCATTTCTTAATCAACCATGTCAGAAGACATATCCTGTGGATGTGGCAAAGATATTACTCTGATACAGAAGGATCAAATTATTGTCCTGCCTCACGAAAAGAAAAAACTAAGGAAATTGCTGAAACTCTGAAAAACTCATTGTTAAAATCTGGAAGGATAGTGGTAAACCATCATCTTTGATGAAGAAATGTGGTTGGAAAAATATCCTGAATGAGCGTGATAGGGGGATCACTTAAACATTTAGTGAAATTAACTTGTTAAAAAAAATAAATAAAAAAAAAGAACTAAAGAGCTCAGAGCTATGTTTAATGGTGAATGTATGAGCATTTCCACACACACAATGCAAAGTGAACTTGAGGGATTGGGACTTACTGTAACAGCTGTGTAGCTGGTCATGTAGTTTGATGAGTCAATATTTACCCTGTTCCAGAGAGATGGGTGCATCAGTGTAAGAAGAGAGGCAGATGAAGTGATGCACCCATCATGACTAGTGCAAGCCTGTGGGGGGATTGTTATGATCATGGGTTGCTTCTGTTGGTCAGGTGTTAAATGATGTTAAATGTGACCTGAAAATAAGATCAGCTGACTATATGAATATACTAATTACCAGGTTTTTCTATCAATGGAATTTTTTCTTCCCTGACGGCATGGCCATATTCCAAGATAAAAATGCTTATTATGCTCAAATTGTGACAGAGTGATTCAGGGAGCATGAGACATAATTTTCACACATGGCCACCACAGAGTCCAAGGGTCCCAAGGCTCTCCATGCCCATTGGGACAATGAATCGGAAACGCCTGGTTTTTGACCACAATAATTCATTAGTATGGTGTAGGGCCTCCTTTTGCGGCCAATACAGCATCAATTTGTCTTTGGAATGACAGATACAAGTCCTGTACAGTGGCCAGAAGGATGTTGAGCCATTTTTCTTGCAGAATAGTGGCAAGGTCACTACGTGATGCTAGTGAAGGAAAACGTTTCCTGACTCGCGTCTCCAAAACGCCCCAAAGTGGCCCAATAATATTTAGATCTGGTGACTGTGCAGACCATGGAAGATGTTCAACTTTACATTCATGTTCATCAAACCACTCTGTCACCAGTCTTGCTGTGTATATTGGCGCATTATCATGCTGATACACAGCACCACCTTCAGGATACAATGTTTGAACCATTGGGTGCACATGGTTCTCCAGAATGGTTCAGTAGTCCTTGGCAGTGACACGCCCATCTAGCACAAGTATTGAGCCTAAGGAATGCCATGATATTGCAGCTCAAACCATCACTGATCCATCACTGTGTGATGCTTCTTTGGGGCTTCTCCACATCGTAACTCTCCCAGATGTGGGAAAGATAGTGAAGGTGGGCTCATCAGAGAACAATACATATTTCACATTGTCCACAGCCCAAGATTTTTTACTGCTAGCTCCACTGAAACTGATGTTTGGCATTGGCACGAGTTACCAAAGGTTTGGATATAGCAGCCCGGCCATGTACATTGACCCTGTAGAGCTGCCGACCAACAGTATTGGTGGAAACAGGAGAGTTGAGGTGTACATTTAATTCTGCAGTGAGTTGGGCAACTGTGGTTTTATGTTTTTTGGATACAATCCAGGTTAGCACCCAGATATCCCTTTCAGACAGCGTCCTCTTGCGTCCACAGTTACACCTGTTGGATGTGGTTAATTTTTCTTGGTGGTATGCTGACATTACCCTGGATATCATGGCTCTTGATACATCACAAAGATTTGTTGTCTTGGTCACAGATGCGCCAGCGAAATGAGCACCAACAATTTGTCCTCTTTTGAACTCTGATATGTCACCCATAATGTTGTGTGCATTGCAATATTTTAAGCAAAACTGTGCTATTACTCTCCTAATTAAACCTTCACGCTCTGCTCTTACTGGTGGAATGTACAATCAATGAAGATTGGCCTCCAGGCTGATCAAATTTAGCCATGAAACCTTCAACACTAAATTGGCCAGTGTTTCAGTTTCATTGTCAAACCCCTGTAGGTGGTTTAACTGGTAATATCTTTAATGTTATGGCTGATCGGTGTGTATTATGCTGCTATCAAATCACTATGTACTTATTGTATAAGCATTTTCCCCTACTCTTAATAACTACATTTTGTTTATAATTTTTTGACTGCTATGTCAGTTACTTGACAAGTGTGCAGTTCAGCTGTATGCTCCTTTTTTAGTTTTCTAAGCAATACATTTTGTAACATTTTCTATGTTTACATGTAATTCCTTTTAACGATGCATTAAACCAAAACAGTTATGAAACTTTCTGACTAGATGTGGAAAAAGGGTGGGTGTAGGGTGGTCCTTTTCAGTCCAGTGTTGTGAAAAATATTCTTGTGGTTCAAACCCTGTAGAATTGGTTTCTGACACTCTCAGTTTCTTTTCATCGTGTCTTGCTCTGTATTTAGTCAAACCCAGAAAGAGGTTAATGCATTTTGATAAGCAATTCTGTTCATGCTTATATCTGTATCATTTTCTGGTTTTGTGCACAAAGAAGAGCAGTATAAAAGCTGAGAAAAAAGCAGACATTTGTAACGAACTTATTATGCACAATAGTATAATAATTTCTCACTAAGTAACAAATGTTTGCCCTTTAGCAAAATTTTTATATATTATTAATAATAATTAATAATTCCAAGAAAAAATACTGCAAGTGTTTTATGTTGATATGTATGTGCCATTTCTTTGTTGTCATTATATTATTGTACATTTATCAGGTTAAAGTGTTTAATATCTTTATCTGTATGCTGTTGTAATGTTGCTGCCGTTTGCAGCATTATTAGCTAGTCATCATTTTGGAACATTAATGTCATTTTTCATCACAGAGATGAGTGAAGATTATGTACATATGCTTTAGGTTGAGAAACTCCAAACTGTGACAGATAAATATAAAGTCTCTGGTGTTCAGTTTGACACAAGTAATTACCAAGGATTTATGCACGCTTTAAACAAGCTGTCCCAGGCCCACACATATGGCAGGTCCTACACAGCTGGGTCAGATTAAAGAGAAAGTTCCCAGGTCCCAGAAAGTTTGCTCAGTTGCTCAGTTAGTCAGCAGTTAGCTACAGGGACACAGGTTACGCTATTCCTCTCTGTCCACTCAGAAAACACCAAACACCATACTCAGTGTTGCTGCTGCTGTTGTTGTTTTGTTTCCGACCAGCTCTTTGATGCTATGCAGTGGTTAGTTCTCACTTGTCTAAGTCGAGTGGAGATATTAACCTGCGATATTTTTTTCCACTCCCTTTTGTCTTCTGCACAGCATCCTGCTGTCACTGACCTTAAACCACTAGAAACATGTTCCATTCGATCACAGACCTGTACAAAGACCCTCTTTCATAGCAAATAAATATTAGCTATGCTGTTTGTTATAGTTAATTCTGAATAATGTAGTTAAATACTAAATAACAATGTTTTTTTTCATTTCACTTCATTTTTAAAGGTTAAAGTCTTTTATCGAAGTGAAATACAATATTAAGCCATTTTCTGTGTTTTGTATATTACGTTTTTACTGTAGTACATTTAGCCTGCAATTATCATTATAGTTGTTTTATACAGTATACTGTATTTGTACCATTCATGCTTCAAGAAAAAAAAATCATGCTTCAAATTTGTAACAAAAAACTGTCTTTAGCCGACCCTCATTTCTTCACATTAAATTAAACTACCTTGCCTAGCCAAAAAAGTAATCATTTCAGAAGGCTAAAATTATTGGGCTACACCAAGCAAAGAAAACAACTATGGAGATTATTGGAACTGGGTTAAGAACCCTTCAACACATTATCAAAACCTGGAAGGACAGTGCTGAACTTAAAACTAGAAGGATAGTGCTGAAAATGGAGGGACGGTGGAACCTAGAATGATACTGTAGTGCTGAACCATCAACTCTGTGAAAGAAATGTGGTCAGAAAAAAATCATGAATGAAGATCACTTAAACACTTGGTGAAGTTGCATGGGGAAAAAATCAACAGTAAAAACCATAGTTGTGTTTAATAGTGAAAGTAAGAGCATTTCCATACGCATACAGTACAATGTGATGAGAACTCACAACTGGGCCATAAGAAAACCACTTGCTAGTGAAAAATAATTTTAAAAAAGGCTTCAATTTGCTAGGGAGCATGAAAATTGGACTTTGGAGCAATGTAAAAGGTCATGTGATCTGATGAATTCAGAGTGACCCTATTCGAGAGCAATGGGTACATCAGGGTAAGAAGGGGAGCACATAAAAGCGATGCATCCATCATGCATAGCGCCCACTGTATTGTCTCTAGAGGTAGAGTGATATAATCTGTGGTTGCTTCAGTTAGTTAGGTCTAGACTCAGAAACATTATGTGGCCATAAAATGAAATCAGCTGATGATCTGAACGTACTGAATGACCAAGTTATTACATCAATGGAGTTTTTCTTCCCTGATGACTCAGGACTATATTCCAGGACTCAAATTATGAACCAGTGGTTCTGGGAGCATAAGGAATCATTTTCACACATTCACAGCTCACTTTGTGGCTTAAGAAACAAAAAACATTCTTCTGAACCTGGGCAGGTACAGGAAATGGACTAAAAATGAGAGCTTAAAAAGTCATTTGGGAAGTCTGGATAACTGCTACTCAATATTCAATTAAAAATGCAAGAAAGTCTAGCTTTTTGGAAGCAATCTATGAAGAAATGAGGGGTGGCTCAAGACTTTTTCAGAGTTCTGTAGATCTAATGTTGCTTGCAAATACGTGAAGAATCATGACATACTAACCATACAGACCAACATCACCACTTTCTTTTGTTAGCAATAACCATGCAACAAACAAAGTCACTTTACAGTTTATTCCAGACTAGCAAGCAGAGAAACAACACATTATTACATAGACCACACCTTTAATTGTAATGACAATAACCATCACTCAGAAAATGATTGCAGCTACACTTCTGATTAAACTACTTCCTAGCCAGTCCTTACCACTTTATGACTCTTCACAAACAAGTAGACAACACAGAGAGCTCGTGACAGAATGTGAGTGCCAATAACGGGTATTGATTACAGTTCCTTTAGCCCACAGCACACATACACATAGTGTGTGGTTTGTGGTTTGACCAGTTGTTCACAATTACTTGTTACTAAATACGGCAGCAGACTTATCAGCACACTCCCGCGTACAGAAGCAGTCCAAAGCTGAGAGGACAGGGGCTTTGACACTAGCCTGTCAGTATGCAATCAGTAGTGTGTTTGCCATTCTTCTAAAGCTAACATGGCGTCTCTGTGCACAAACAAACATTTTTTTTGGTCTCAAAAATAGTTAGGACCGCATGCTTTTTCATTTTCTCTTAACCTTAAGTGTTTGTTCTAGTGATCACCAGGGTGGCATATACATTTTTATGGGGCAGTTTCATGAATTTTCCATGACCCATTCTTAGACTTTAGTTGGTGAAAAAAAAATTCTTATGGGTTAAGTATAGTTCAATGCTTGTAGAGTGTGTGTATATTGTGCAATGATGTGAGTGCTATATGGCAATTTGTTGGAGAATTGCATTTACTAGAATTTAATTAAAGTCAATAAGCTGTTGTGAAAACAAGTGGCTGTTCAGCAATATAACATATTCACTTACAAAAGAGAAGTAGTGTGGATCAGGAGGGTGTGAGTCACTGACACAACCAGACCAAAGTTAAGTGTTACAAGGTCTGACTTTCTCTGCACACATACAGTACTGCGAAATACTGTAGTCATCACACCTACAGAAAATCTGTGGAGCACAGATTCTATATTCAGTTCATTACCATTAATTATACGTTTTAAGTTCAGCCTTTATTCATCACATATACATTACTGCAGAGTAAAAATTTTATTCTTCACATATCCCAGCTTCGTGTTAGTAGGATGGGGTCAGAGCGCAGGGACAGCCATTATATGACGCCCCTGGAGCAGACAGGTTAAGGGCCTTGCTCAAGGACCCAACAACAGCAACCTAATGGATTTTCTGGTCAGCTTGGATTGGTCATGACAGTTCACTTTCGTCATTACAAGAGACTTTTATCAGACTTTAATGTGAACGCGTCTGTTCTTTGAAATAGCATGTATGTGCACATAGATACATCTTTGCTTGCTTGTCTGGGTTCATATTTGTGTGACCACTCATTCTTTTCATACAATGGATAAACAAAAAAAATGCTTGGGATTTATCTCTTGAAGATGGCAAGCAGTTAGCAGTTGTATTTGCTGATGTCCAGAAGGAGGAAATAAGCCGCACGCTTAGCTTTTGCTGATTTAGCAGCTATTGCTAGCAATGATAGGAAATCCCTGAGCTGCCAGTGCTGACTGATGACATCAAGAGCCCTACACATGAACAGAGGCAAAACGTCACGTAAATACCAATCTGCCTGTCCTCATTCAACTCGCATGACTGCGTATCGTATTTATAGCCCTGTCTTAGACTGCGTATATAATCTGGTCTGTGTCACGTTAGGGTAAAAAAAAAATCAGATTTTAGTCACTTCAGGCTCGCAATGTGAATGTAATCATATCTGTATCTCTCTTTCAGTGTCTGAATGTTAAATGGCAAAGGATTGTTCTGAAATGTACTCTTTTCTACTGACATGCGAATGAAGGTGACAAACATTCAAAACAAATCTTAAAGAGGAATTTAGGATGCATAACTTGAGACCTGGAGTCATGATGGCATAGTGGTTAACACTGTGGCCCTGGCAACTCCAGGGTTGAGTGTTCGATTCTCACATCTGGTCTTTGTGAGTGGAGTTTGCATGTTTTTCCCATGCTTGGTGGGTTTCCCCTGGGTATTCCGGATTCCTCCCTGTCCAAAGAAATGCAGATTGGGTTAATTGGCGTTCCCAAATTGTGTATATTGTGTGTGTGTGTGGGGGGGGGTTGGGGTTCCCTGCTACCCCCATGACCCGACTTTGGATAAGCAGTTAAAGATGGATGTGTGTGTGTGTGTGTCCTGCAATGGATTGGCATCGTGTTCATGAAGTTCGATTCCCACCTCGGGTCTGTGTGCATGGAGATGCATGGTGTTCCCCTCATTCTTGGTGAATTTCCTCCGGTACCCCGGTTTCCTTCCACAATCCAAAGACATGCGCATTAGTCTAATTGCCGTTCCCAAATTGCATGTAGTGTGTGAATGAGCGTGTGAGTGAGGGTATGTATGTGTGTGTGTGCCCTGCGATGGAATTACACTTCATCCAGAATGTACCCTGCCTCGTGCCCTAAGTCTCCTGGGATAGACTTCAGGCCCCCCACACACACTGTATACAGGATAAAGAGGTATAGACAATGAGTGAATGAGTGAGTATACATCTGAGCGGTTGAGGGTTAAGGGACTTACTCAAATGCCCAACAGTGGCAATTTGGTGGAGGTGAGATTTGGACCTGGGACATTACTATCAGTAGTCCAGTGCCTTAAGCACTGAGCTACTCCTTAATTAAGTAACCCTATTAATCATGAATTCAGATTGACCCTATTCCAGTGCGATGAGTACATCAGGGTAGGAAGGAGAGCACATACAAGCGATGCCCCCATCATGCATAGTGCCCACTGTCTAGTCTCAAGAGGTAGTGATATAATCTGTGGTTGCCGTTTAATCAAGTTAAACACTGTAGTAGTTATCCAGTCAAAGGATTTTAAGTATTTGCTTGTTTGAATCCAACTGGAATTTTTTTTGGGCCCGGCAGTCTACATACTAATGTCAGAGGTGCAACATTATTCACAACCACATGTGTTTGTGGCTCTTGGTCCTTGGTGAGCCTGTGTGGTGTTGTGACAGCAATTGTAACAGGAGTGTGTGAGTTTTCTAAGGTGGCCCATGGGCTTTTAGAATGCCAGTGCTATTGTAGTCTGAGTGCTCTCATTACACTTGTCAATATTAGAGACAGCCTCAGGAACTGAACAGAATACTGTAGGTGAAAGGTCTATCTGTCAGGGGTCACTATTCCCGGGAGCATTTACTTCTAATTATAAATCCAATAAATGCACACCATTTTTTCCCACCAAGCTTTATGCAAATTTTTAGACTGTCGGTTTATTTTAGGAGTTATTCTTTTTTTACAGAATGATTATTTTTGCCCCAGAAAAAAAGGCTCCAGTAAGCATTTTGCTAGTTTTGTTTTATATGTAATTAGTAAAAAGACTGGTGAATCTCTTTACCTCTGCGTTTAAATCAAGTAATCAGGTAGCCTTTTCCACACACGGCTGACTTCTTTCATCTTAAGAGACGTGAAGATAGTGTGTGATGAGGGGTGCAAGTGGTCAGATATGCCTCATGCTTTTAAAACTCAATATGTCTTGTGAGTCGGCTTTCATTACAAATCATTTCAAGAGGTTGAACAAATGCCGAGGTGGTGGAACGCTAAATTAGCTCTTTGTCGAGCAGGGTTGTGGGAAGACTGTAGTAACCCAAGTGACTCATTCAGGACTTACAGAGGAACAAACAGAAGGTGAATGAGTGTGAGTTGAGTAATGCATAATAAGTAGAATGTAACTCCCTCCATTTTAATCAGGGGAGTGTTTTTTTTTACCTTTTATTTGAAGGGAACAAAGCTGTATTATGAATGCAGCATGTTGTTCACAAAATGATGAAGGGTTTTCACAGCAGGGAATTTGGGGTTAGCTTTTTTTAAAAATTGGATTATTGATGGTCATTGACGATATTGGAGATTTTAACTTGAGCAATCTCTTACAAGTAATGATTAAACTTCATGAATAGTTCACACAATTTTATCAAGAATACAATCTTCAGAATATTGTCTGTCTTACCTGTATACAGGATAAAACGTTATAGATGATGATGATGATGATGATGATGATGAGTCTGTCCTATAGGGAAGAAGACATTCTAGCCATGTTAAATATATAGTTTATAATAGTGTACAAATAAGTGCAACCACATTCAAGTTTATCTTTGTTGATTCAGTCCATTTTTATGTCACAGGGAACGGTAGGACCCTTGAACTCAGGGCAGACTATACACAATAACATTGCAGAATTAAATTAATTGTAATGAAAGTATATACAGAAGTTTGCATCGTTGTTTGCATTGGTTAATGACAGAAAACATCTGTTTTTTAATAATCATACAATTTCTACAACAATTTCTTTTTATTCTTGCCACGACTATAAATGTAATTCTATGCTTGTACGTTTTGCTTTTTTCATCCACTAGAGGGCAGAGTAATCTCTGTAGCCCTCTGTATTTATGGTCTGCTTGTAGATACTCAACTCTGGATACCTACAGGAAAAAAGATTGCACAGTATTTAATATCTTATAAAAATATTTTTTATATTATATTTATTTTATTTTTTATATTATTATAATAATATCTTTTTTTAAATGTTGTTAGGGTTGTGTGATATAAATGTATGTATTTTGTGATTTACTTGTTCTGCAAATAGAAATGTTCCTGTATAAGTCAAGTATTGTTATTGAAGGGCTGACATTAAAGAAAGCAAATTATATCTGATCTTGTTTTTAATAAATAACAATGTTAGGAAAAAGGCACAAATGTTTTAAGCACTATACAATTATTAGAGTGATATAAAGTGCAGGCTATTCACTCACAACTTAACTTACAAAAAATGAGGCTAAAATGAAGCGATGCAGCACTTATGTGTCATGTTCTGGCCAGCACCAGAGAACATAGCTATAGCTGGAAAATAAACATATTTAATTTATTTGAGTGAAATTATCAAAGTTGCCATTATACATTAAAAAAAATCTGTTTTACATAAAATGAGAAATTAACTCTCTATTAATTCCTAATGTCGTTCTGTAGAGGCGTTTGATATCTCTAGGATGGTAGTGTCAATCAAAATTTCTGAGCTTGTCTCCATTTTGTTCCCAAAAGTTTATCATTACACTGATCATTTCACTTGCTTGAGAGCCATCTTCAGACCCCTTTAACTCCTCATTTATAGATGTAAATGAGTCACTGAGACTCATGATGTCCAGTGTGACATAGCATCAGAGGTTCACCCTGCAG
The DNA here is from genome assembly GCA_030014365.1 of Clarias pachynema. NCBI lineage: Eukaryota > Metazoa > Chordata > Actinopteri > Siluriformes > Clariidae > Clarias > Clarias pachynema. The sequence continues at coordinate 26,136,995 of JAQMYL010000038.1, forward strand.
GCAAACACCTGGCCATCCAGGCCTCTTTACGGTTGTGTTTTGGTACAAAACCAAATTGGTGTTTGGATCTCTTCCAGCAGTCATCCTAGCAAACCGTGAGTTTGATGATGACTTACTTTGCAGACTTTTGGAACAGGTCTGATCTTGCCAGTTTCTACGAAGAGCTGAGAGAAATCGAGCTGGCAAGACTATTAACTGACAATTATGGGTGGTGGCAAGCAGACCAGTTGGGTGGAGGTACTAACACTAAACAGCCACAACATTAGAACGCAACACATCATTCTCAGTATTGTGTAGGCTCCCCTTGTGCCACCTGGGCAACTCTGGCCCTTCATGGCATGACTCCTCGAGACCTCTGAGGTGTACGCTTACACTCTTGTGTCTGGCACCAGGACCTTTAGGTGCTGTGGGTTGCAAGATGTGGCTCCAGTGGATTGGAATTATTTGTTCAGAGCATTCCATGAATGCTCGATCAGGGTAGGATCTGGGGTCCGGAGTCGGGTCCTAGTCCTTATCAAGCTCAATTACAGTCCAATGGGCTGCATCAAAGAAACCCCTATGACCAAAGAGCCCTAAGGGTGCCCAGTCTTATCTGCAGAGGCCCTGTTTGGCTGCAGGTTCTTTTTCAAACAAGGCCACCACCTAATCTTGGCCTTTAACTGACTGTCGAAGTTCGTTTCTGCTTGGCTACAGTGAAAACCAACTACTTGCAAACAAACATTGAACTGTGAATTATGAATATGCAAAGGAAGAATTTAATTGTATGGAGGAAACATGTTTCTTTACTGTGACAATAAACCTGAAACATCTACAGTATAAAACACCCAAAACATCTTCAAGTCCAATCAGTTAGACAACTCAACATTCAAAAGTTCCTTAATGTTTCCAAGAACTGCTGCACAGCAGCACAAATAGGATGTAGAGCAATGTACTGTAATATAATGTCTACCAATGTAAATTCTATAGCAACACTGCACTATTTTATACTGGCAGTTTTCCTTGTTATGACTATCCAATTTCTTTTTATTATAGTGAACTAATAATTAAGCCTTTCAGTAGTTGAAGGAGATAATTGCAAAGAGATTAGAGCAAAAGAGAGAAATTGGTTTTACAGGCACCGTGGACATGGTTAAAGTTTTAAAACTGTTGTCATTTACAGTTATGTATGTATTGTTTTTGTTAAACTTTATTATACACTATGTGGACAAAAGTATGTGGACACCAGACTATCACACCCGTATGTCCTTGAAAAACCCATTCCAAGCCATGGGCATTAATGTGGAGTTTGGCCTGGATTTTGGAATGTGGCTGTGGGGATTTATGCCCAGTCATTCACCAGAGTTTTTAGTGAAGTTGGGAACTGATGTTGTAGGCCTTGTGCACAATCGGGATTCCAAGTACATTCAGGTCAGGGCTCTCTGTCAGCCACTTGACTTCTTCCAAATCAACTTTGTGCACAGGGGGCATTATCATGCTGCTTTAGATCCAGTTGCTGATTACCAGTATAATAAAAAATTAATCATACAGCATACAAAGACTTCCTAGAGAATTGTATGCTTCCAAATTTGTGGCAATAATCCCCAGGTGTCCGCCTACTTTTATGTATGCATCCCATATAGTGTATGATAAGTATGGTAAAGAAATAAATAGATGCAACCTAGGTAGCAGTGGTTTGATCGCCAATACTTTCATGAGACAGTTATTGTCGTTAATTGTGAATGATACACTATATGGACAAAAGTTTGTGGACACCAGAGCATCACACCCATATATGGACCCAAATTGTTGTTATAAAGTTCGAAGAAGTCTGGATGTATTTGTATGACGTAGCAATGCAGTTTCTCTTTACTAAAAGTAAGAGGCCCAACATGTTCCAGCATGATGGGAGTGGTAGGAGGAGGAGCTTGGGAAACCAATCTTGGTTTACCAAGATCGATGTAGAAGGTTTGTGTAGAGTGGGTTGCACAGAGCCCTGATCTCTACCCTAAGTAAAACCCTCTGTGTTGGATGAATTGAAATTGAGAGACCCACTACACCAGGTGTTCTCACCTCAGTCCTCAACTTCATTAATGCTTCCGTGGCTGACTGAGCAAATCCCCATAGCCATGTTCCAACATCAGGTGGTATGTCTTCCCAGAAGGGTGGTGGCTGTTATAGCGGCAGAAAGGGGACAAACTATCTTTTATTGGCCATGGTTTTGAAATACGCTCAACATACAAATATGGTTGTCACAGACAGATGTTTGGCCATATCCTGCATATAATAAAAATGGCAGTTTTCACATTTCAATTCATTCACTCTCTCTCTCTCAACTTTTCTCTATACTTGATGCCAGATGACTTGGGGTGTCAATCCATTGCAAGGGCACACAAGCACACACTCACTCACACGCTACCGGCAATTTGTAAACTTCAATTAGCCTAATTTGTAAATTAGCCTAATCTGATTGATGTTCCTCAAATTGCCCATAGTGCGTGAATTAGTGTGTGATTGATTGTGCCCTGCGATAGTTTGGCACCCTGTCCAGGGTGTACCCCGCCACTGTATACCTTGGAGTTGTGAGGCCTCCAGGTTGAGGGTTCACACTGTGCTGACCATTAGACCGCCATATCAGCTTAAGCTCCTGAATCATCCATTCAGGTTAATTTTATGATTAATTGTGCATAGTTTTGCAATATGTTACTTCTTGACAAGGTGTGTTTATAATGTGAATTTGTTTGCTGAACCAAAATTTTTATTTTTACTTAAGGCTTTTATTGTCATATTAATTTATTGTGTTCACTGCTTTCAACTGCCTTCTCTTTATGTTTTAAATAGTTGTGGTACTAAAGGCAGGAATATGCTAACCAAGGCAGAATACAGAGGCCTGCTAATGACAGCTGATATGTTGTACTGTAGATAGTTATCTTTACTCCAGTTACTCCACACCATAGAGAAAGTTATATGCTGTCATATACAGTTATATACTGACATTATAAAATGTAACAAAATTATAAGACCTATAAAATGTGATGATGATTCATAATCTTTCCCTTAATGAAATGTTATTTAACAAGTAACTTTATGCACTCAGAACTTCCAATTTTCTTACAACACAGCATTATAAATAAACAGCAATTGCATGCTATTTGCTTGTTTTTTTTTTTGTGTTTTTTTTTTTTTACAAAATCATGTCTATATGTAAACCTGTTTGTTGCTTCTTGGATAGACACAAACTCTTCCTCATTCTCTATATCGCTTATGCTGTATAGGGCACAGGTTTAATGGTGTCTATCACAGGGGACTCAGGGCTCTATGAAGGATATCCCCGAATGGGATGCCAATCCATCAAAAAACCGAACCTTCAACGCTGGAGGTGCGAGGCTACAGTACTAACCACTATACCACCTGCCGCCCAGATAGACACTCGTACATGGTAATTATTTATATTCTTTGTATTGCTTAGTTTATCAGATCAATTTACGTACACTAGACATGTTACAGTACAATTAAACATTGTTTATACAGTAATAGTGCTCAGTAGTGTATTATTGTATATAGCGCATTGTGCAGTAAATAGTTTGACAAAGAAGTTTTAAGGAATGCAATCTGAGTAAAACAGATTTGTGCGTTATATAATAAAGTTTTATGTATCCAACAAAATTATTTATTTACACAAATACAGTGGTGACAAAACAAGTTCTCACAAATTAGATCTAGCATATTTGGCTGAAAAGTTTTGCTAATTAGCGGAAAAGAAAAAAAAAGAAGCTGCCTATGTAATAATGGTATTCAGCACTATGAGACACGGTCTGGGTCATTTCGGTACCTAAAGTCAATAGAAAACTGTTGGTGAAGAAGGCAGAAGCATCCAAAAGCATTCACTGGTAAAGAAGATCTTTAAGAAGCAAGCAAGCATGCCCTTTACTGAATGACTCAGACAGATTCAGAAGGTTTTGAATAATAAAGGACTCCATGCTAAATACTGATTGTTGGATAGCAATTTGATTGCATAAAATACATAATTCTTATTACATTGTAATTATTAGAAATAATTGAAAATATCATTTTCATTTTTAAATTACACTTTTGTTTGAATACTTTTGGCCCCACAGCTGTATATACTGTATTTAAACGTGTAGTTACTGTATATGATCTGACTTTCTAATCTGATTGGTCAGAAGGTGTTCTTGATTCTTTATAACAACTCTGACAGTAGTGTCAGCTACAGTACCTGACAAATCACTGTTGTATTTTAATTGTAAAGTATCCTTGCTAACCCTAAGTCTAATAGTAAATTGGTTATTTAACAAAAGATTTTGCAGAACAATATTAACATTGTCAATGTGTTTATTTAACACTTATGGGAGGAATCCTGCAGTTTCTATTATTAACCTAAAGAGACAAAGCATGAAATGTAACTATAGCTAGTAAAAGGTACAAAAACACCCCTACCTGTTACAAGGACACACGCCTTTAGCCAGGCCTAGGGTTTGTGTTTGCAATTAGGCATCTGTTGACAGCCCATGTAACCTGGTCAGACTCCCCTCCTGCAAGAGAAAGGATGGGGGACAGGTGCAGTGCATGTCAGGTGGCCAGCATATGATGAATAATCTTAGCTATTCTTTTGAAACAGAAAATTTTATTAGATGTAGACTAGATATAGTCAGTTTTATACCACACACATTAAAGTTTCTGGTACTATACATTCTTGATCATGGTAGACTCTCTCCTACTCCGGCATAGGGATACTCACCAGTTCCAGGGTGATGGTCTTGCAGTTAGATTTTTTTTTCAGTAGAAAAAAGTTTTAATTTGATGAGAATTTAAATCTCAGGAAGGGAAACTGTTCTTGTTTGTGGACATGCACCAAATAGCGGAACAGATTGTTCAGCCTTCCTGGAGCGGGTGCTTAAGAGGGTAACTAATAAGCCCATAGTGCTCATGGAGGAATTCGGAGTTCATAGTTGTAATGATGGAGATCTTTGGAGAGGCCTGATTGGAAGGAACTTTTCTTTGACTTTTGTGTCAATAGCAAACACAAGAACAGCCGTACACTACACATCTTCTAGCCAGGTTCATTACAGACTGACTTGGGTTAATGTGTATGAGGCTTTAGAACACTGTCATGTGTGGCCGTATCAGAATCTGTAAACTAAATGTACAGTAGAACTCCTTTCCACAGATGAGCCACTTCTTTTGATTTCCTGTTTTTTTTCCCTGCATGGGGCAGAACACCTTATATCTTCCCGAAGATGTGTTAGTCTTTCTGAATGTTCGGCTACAAAGAAAAAAGATTATTAATTAATAAAAAATAATGAATAAGAAAGTACACAACTAAAACACAACTAAAAATTGACCTCCGTTTTCCCTCACTCCAGCAAAAGAAACTTAAAATATGGGTTTACCATGCAACAAAAGAATGATCCTAAGCAGGAAACATTGTTTACCGTTACAACAAAAGAGCAGCAGTTCTTAGGAAAGAGGCTGCATGCTGCTATAAGGGTGGGCTAAGTAATCAATTCAGCAAGGGGTGTGCAAACTTTTAGACACCTCATTATATTGATTGATCATATACATACACATGCATATACTGTAATTATAAGTGATCCAGAGCATCAGCAGAACACGACTACCTACTGTGCAGCAAGTTACAGTCCCCTCCCTCTTGCAGTGGGCGGGGCTAAAGGGCGCTTTACTGCGTGACCATAACGCGGAGCTGCCACACAGCCGCGTGCGCGCGCTCGGAGTCGCTCTGAGGAAGTGTATTGAGAAGAAGAGAAAGAGAGAGAGAGAGAGCGCTTCTCTCGGAGCGCCCGCAAACAAAAGAGACGAAAACAAACCTCGCGTCGCTTCTTATCGAACAGCGCGAACTGGAAAAGCCCCTTTTCCCTCCCACTCACAGGACAACTCGGAACATTTAGTTTTACTGAGCTGCCTGCAATCATAGAAGATCTAAATGCAACTTCTTTTCTTTTCGCTTCTGTCTTCTTTTCTAAGTGGATTTCTGTTGCATGGTCTCTGCTCGTCGTCGTCGGCTTTTCGTCTCTCCCTGATCCCCTAAGCCGTATGCCCCAGGAACATGTCCAGGTGAGCATGACACACAAGACTGCTGATTTTTAAACTTCTCGGAATAATTATTTTCTTTATATCGGATACTTTTTATTCTAACAGGTCCAAGAAGCTGATCATTTAAACAATAAAGGAAGAACAGTGTGTTCATTTGTTTTGAGCACAGTACCGAATTTATTTGGATCATTGTGGACTTTGTAATGCACTTAAATAATGTTAGTACTGCTTCTGATCAAAAGTGAAAAGTGATTACTCTGGTCTTTGATGAATACACATGCCGACAAAAGCTGCGCTTTTTTTTTGCGCCATACCGCTCCTCTGCAACACATCTTTCCTAGAGATAAAAGTCGAAAATGGAGTGATTAAAAAAAAGAAAACTTGTTGGTCTGCCGCTTGAGCATGCTGAATTATTTAGCCGTGTTGTGAAAAGCCCAGGAGAGCACCTGTTTGTTGTTGTTTTGCTCTGCTTTGCTCTCCCACGCACGAGCGCTTGATCAGAGCAACCGGGATGGCAAATGCTTCGGTTTTTAATAAAATGCACTTAACTGCAAACCTCATTTTCTTTAAATGGCTAAAAGAGCTATTCTTTGAAACACACAGGCTACCATTTTTTCTCATTTATGTATAACCAGATTACTTCGCGTTTTTTTTCTTCTTTGCTTTGTTTGGATACTGAATATTTTTTCCGCTTATTCACAGGACCGACTGCGCAAGGTTTGAGCCACTAGGAGGAGCTCATATTTCCCGAAAACTTTATTTGTGGAAGATTTTTTTGTTTGGCTTCTTGACTGCCAGTCAGCTGCGCGGTGATCCAATCACTTGTGATGCCGAGGACACGCGTTTCCGTCTCGCGCTTCGTGCCGCTCGTGCTCGCAGTTTTCGCTTTAATGCCGCAGGAATCCGTCGGCACGCGCAGCTCTCCCCGTGTCTGGGACAGTCCGTAGTGTGGAGACAACCTGTGCACTACATTACCAGTGAGTTACTGAGTGTCCTTAGATTGTTTAGAATGCTGGCACACAACAAAATAAAATAATTTAAAAAAACACACACACACACACGCGTGCGGTTTAACATACAGTAGCTCGAGTCGCGCGACTGCCTGCTATACGCCAGTTTCCCCTGCGCACGAGACAAGATTTCTAAACGCGTACACGTTCTCCGGTGTGAGTTTTTAATCATCAAGCGCTCTTTAACAACGCGTTTCACTTGAACACGGCGCGTTGCGGGCGATTCGCGTCGAAGAAAGAAAATAGGAAGTTAGACTTGGCTCGGAATGAAGTCGACTTGTGACGCAGTTTGACCGGAGCTTCTGCCTCGCGTGACCCGGCCATCACAGACCTGGCGTCGGTAGTAAACACCGCGGGGAACTTATACGGAAAAACTGACTGTCGCGTCGCATATTTAAGCCCCGGTGCCAGAACTCCGCTGAATTTAAGACGTCGCGATAAGTGAGATAGCTTGCAAAACTTTTTTTTTTTTTACCCCCATGTCAGAAACGGTAATTACTGCTGTTTTATTTTATCCCGCAGACGGCAATACCGGGCCGATGGCCCAGCCTTCTTAAAGGAGCAGGGGGAATGCGGAGAGAGCGCCTCCCGGGCCGAGCCGTGTGAGAGCCCTCAGCCCAGAGATCTGGAACTGGTTTTTAGGGGAGGGATCGCGGTGCCCAGTAGCCTCGTGGCTTACCAGTCAAGGTCGCCGGTGTTCCGAACCCTCTCCAGGTCGTCGAGTGGATATTTTTCGTTCGACAGTGAGCCGAGCTCTCCGCTAATCACCCATAGCACGGCCACTCAGACCCCGAGCCCGTCTAGTCAAGTGATAACGCACGCCCTGCAGCGCATTTCCGAAGCGCGAGGCGACGCGCACAATCATGGTAAGGACCCCGACTCCTTCTACCCCCACCTTTTTTATTCCCAGCAGTGTGTTCTGTCAAAGTGCATGCTGAAATGTCTTTCCCCGCTTTATTGCACGTTAATGAGGCCGTCTTGTCACAACCATATCTCATTTATAACGACTTCTCGCTGCATGAGAATTTACAGGAAAAACGTGGTCTTCCCATGCGTTTCCATGCATGATCATGTCTCTGAAATGCGTTTAGAAATCTGACCCAGCTGTGCAGTAGTAAAATGTGCATGAGCATGTTTAACGAAGTTTATTTTTTTGTGTGAGTACCTACAAAATAGTCGTGTTATTGTATATTGCAAGTTATATTAACATTAGTAAACACGTACAATAATTGCCTGTTTATGCTCCTCTTTTAATCAACGCTGTTAAACAATCACAACTTGATAGGTGATGCCCAACAAAAGTTTCTTCATCCATAAGTCAACATTATTCCCATCTATTTCTTAAACCTTGAGTATTTGTTTACACATGTGACTGTACTTGCATGTACATGAACATCCGTTTGAGTTAGGAGGTCCGTGTACCTTTTCACATACCCACAGGAAACATTTTTTTTTTTGTCTTTGCACTGAGGGCAACCCCCATGTTTAGAGTGTGTAGGGAGTTAGCATGCACCTTTCCTCACAATGGAAGTGATGGAGTAACTTGATTTGCTTGTTGTCTCTTTATTTCTGCGTACTGTTCCAGAGGCTTTAGGTGACCAGCCAGAGCTGAAGCTTTATACTCAGGCAGTCAAAATAGTCTTTTGTGAAGCCCAGACATGAGAGCTAACCATTCCTATTCTCTTTTATAGAGAGTTAGGAGATGAGAGCCTGTGATAAATCATGTTTGTGGGTTACCTTGCTAGTGTCCTGTCTCCAAGAGGCCACTCTTATTGGAGAAGGAACACAACACTAACTTATCAGGGCTCTCATCTGTCTCCTATGAAGCAGGGTTACCCCATCAGTATTTACTTGTTTTGTTTGCATTTATTGTAACAGTTTGTCATCGAAATCAGCAAACTTTGTTGTGATTTATAAGATGTATATTATAGAGACGTATATTGTGATATGTTTGACACAGTGAAAGAGAGTGTATCATATTAGTGTGTCAGTCATAACAGAGCACTTCGCAAATCCATCCGACCACAGTGACAGCTGACATGTAAACAAACAAGTCTTATATTATTACCCGTCACTTTTGCTGTCGTTGGCCTGTGGCCCAGCTTGTAAAAGTAGAGAACGTAATTGAGTAATATCATGAGTGAGTTTTTGGCTATTTTATAGTGAAAGTCTCAACCAGGCTGATGTGTGGAAATGAGTAGCATATGGTCGTAATATGATTGGGCATGAGAAATAACAGTAAAACTAGTTCTCGCTTGAGTCATAGCTGGAGAATCAGTGCACCTTCAGCCAGATTGTGGTTGTATTATTAGCACTTAGCCTCAGTATTCTCTCCAGTGTATTCTGACCACAACTCAGATTTACTGCAGGGCTTAGAGTTTTATCGCTGAGTTATCTGACGTGTTCAAATTGTTTGTCCTAAACAGTTCCTGCGCACTGATCATATATGCTTTGCAAAATCTTCAATGCATGGCAGCTAAAAAGCTTCTTCGAGTTTGCGAGTTTTTGAGGAGATGAAATGGGATTTGCTAGGGAAAGACAGGAAATAAGATGAAGACAACATTAACATTTTGGTATCTGACTAAACATTTGATATCTCACTAAAGAACTAAAGGATCTTTTTTTTGGTAAGTCACATAGCTTGCACATAATTTATCTTTATTGTTTCTTTGTTTTTCTTTTCCTAGAATTATGGCCTGCTCTCCATAACCACTATCCACCCCACGGAGCATCATCTGCGGGGGACATGCAACCGGAGGTGTACGTTGCGTTAGAGTTGCGGCGCATCGGTGATGAATTTAACCAGCTTTATTTTCAAGAGGTGAGAAATTTATAGTATGTTTTTCATGTCTGTTCTCTTTACGGGGAACAAGAGTCGTGACCGCATTTAAGATTTGTCACTTTGTGCACCCTTTATTGTCTGTGTACAGAAGTTACATCACTTCATTTACAGTCAGAAATCATGGTCTATTCCTAAGGAACTACTTCTCATGAGTCATTCAGTACACTCTTAGAAATAGAAATGTGTCAAGGGTTCTTTGGAAGGTTACTATTTCTTGTAAATAGGCTCTGTTTAAAATCATTGCTGAAAAGGAACCCCTTTTCTCTTTTTGGATGTTTTTTGTTCAAGTATGTTTATTATGACCCCTGTTTATAGTATTCTAGTATGCCTTTTTTTTAAAAATTATATTTAGCACCAGATAAGCCGATCATTATGTATTTTGTGTGTGTGTGTATATGTGTGTGTGTGTGTATATATATATATATATATATATATATATATATATATATATATACACACACCCAGACACACACCCACCCAGACACACACACACCCATGCGCGCGCGCACACACACACACACACACACACACACACACACACACACACACACACACACTACCAGTGGAAAGTCTGAGCACAAGTTCAGAACATATTGGATTTTTTAAAACTATGAAATAACACATATGGCATTAGGTAATTAAGTAACAACAAGAACAAAAACATGTTATTTAAAGACATGAAGGTCAGCTATTCAGGAATAATTCTTGCAAGAACAGTACTGTCAAGTGCATTTGCAAAACCCATCAAGCACCATGATGAAACTCTCTGCCTCTGCCTCATATTCATATAGAGTTACCAGCCTCAGTATATGCATATAAGGTGAATTGAGATTTTTCTGGGTTGTATCAATATTTAATCCAGAATCTGTGTTTGTCCCCCCAGAAAACCTGAGGCTCTACGGTATCTTCATGTACGTTTATTATCACCAGCACATAACTTCATGTCTGATGCTAGAAAATTATTGCACTCTTTGCATGCCTTCAAACTCGTGTCACATGCTTCATACATGTCACATGCTTACATGTAGCTCAGATCCTGAGCTCTTTATGCAAATTGAAACTTATCTTACATGAGTTGATCTCTCTCCTGTTCATCATTGTCTCCCTGGTTTAGCTCTGTAAAATATCTTAATTACAATTACAGGGTTTAGATCATTTTTTTAGTGTGTCATTGAAAATGGCTTAGAACTCATTTTGTGTTACGGACCAGATCACAACAGGAGCATTGCTGTCAATGTCTATTACACACTTATACTCTGAAACAGAAGAGAATCTGTGAAGTGATGCATTTAAACGGAGACTTCATTATATTATGCTAGTGTAACTACTAACAAGTTAATGCTATTTAGATATATGGACATAAATGATCTTTGCTGTATTGGTAACTGTATTAGCGTTCTAATACATTCTTTTAGGTATTACACAAAAATCCCGATAAGCAGGAAGCACCAGGTTGATTACAAAATTATGAAACAGTGACTAATGTTCTGACTCAGAGACGGTCTGTCACCTTTATGAGAGGTGTTTTGTTTTGGTTATGTTTTCCTTTACCTCCATGTAGAAGTGGCTAAGATGTCGGTAACAGAACCATGTCATATGCCAGAAAGCAGAACAGGTGCAGTGTCATGTGTCCCATGTACGATCTTCTGCAAAACATACCATTTTCTTTTGCTTTCCACTATCACTATCATAAAAGTTCTGTTTGTAGAAGAGACATTTTTCCTTTTAGAAAATAGTAATCTAAAAACAAGCTTCATTTTAGATACAACATTCAGATTTCCACATATTTTCTATCGTGCATGTACTGGCGATGTGCTTCTCAGAGTTCTAGTAAAGATCATAGCTTTGGATTTGCTCTGTCCCCCATATTACAGTCTATATTTCTAGTAAGGATGTTTTTATGCTTATTGCTGCATAATAGACTAATATCTGCTGGAGATTAGTAGTTTTTGCATCAATCTGTCATTTTTAAAATAGCGTTACGTTCCTAGATGTAAAATGCATTAGCTGTGTTTTAGAAAAAGTCTCCAAAGAATACAAGGAATATTTTATTTTATTATATTGCTGTCTCAGAGAAAGGTTAGCACATTACCACTGCAGATGTACAATACAGAGGAGTTGGTAGTTGTATTAGTTGTAAGATGTTGAGGAGGCTGAGAGTGTTGCATGGCAGGGTTCACATGTGACCAGAACGAGTCGACTTCATAATGTTTACCCTGTGGTTAGACTCCAGGCTCTAATTACCCACTTGGTCATTCTCCTCAGCGCCATGCAGACGCACTCAAGGCTAAGCTAAGATCTGCTCTTAGTCAGGGTCAGAATTGAGCTGTCCAAAGACGTTTTAAATGGATGGGTTTGCGCTTTTTTTAACCTCCTGCTTAGTTTATTTTTCTTCTCGCATGTCTGTGATGTCACTGCTTTGCTTAGTTTTGCTTGATGGATAGATGTCACCTGACCTAATTTCAGTGCTTTCTTTAGTACCCTCACCCATGAGTTCTCATGATAAGCAAAGGAATGAGTAGAAGAGACATGTACCGTGACCATAATAAATAAATAAGTGCTACAAGTCGATTTTTACCATGTGATCAAAGATACATCTTAGATCTAAATTCTCTGTTAAGTCTTATGTAAATTTTACTCGATAATTAGCAAGATGTCTATAACTGCTAACACTTTCTTTCACTTAATTTTAATGGTCTCTACACACAAGTAACTGTTTCACATACACAGCCATGAGACCATGTTGACTTTCATTATGACTCACCTGCTACACCAAGTGTCACTCTGATATTACTTCACAATTTACCAATTATGAAATTAAAAGAGAACATAGGAAGCACTTTTCCTGAGAGCCTATAAAATCTTACTATATGTTGACATGACACTTGAATAATCACTGCTTTATCTCAGGATTCCTACTGGACACTTCATGAAGCTTAGTTGAGAGGTGGCTGTTGTGTCTTTAGTATAGTAAGCAAGCTACACGCTAATGCAGAGCAGATGACTGGCCTCGGAGTTGGTGGCACTGTTCCAGGCCACTCTGTTGTTTGCATCCCACCAGTGCACACTGTTGACTTTTGTCAGTGATGTGCATCAGTGCTCTTTTGTTGCACATCTCCTTGCCCCTGAGGAGCAAAACAGTGTCTTCCTTTGTGCCCCTGGAAGTTTCTTTATTCAGACAGCCACCACTCAGGGGATGTTGGGTGAAGGCATTTATGGTCGAACATGTTGTTTGGCAGTGCATAACTAGCACTCTGTCTCTTGCAAGATGCTTAATGACTTACAAATGAGAGATGTGCATTCATCAAGGTTAAAGAAAAGTATTAGACAAGACCAAGAAAAAGAATTTTAATATTTAATAATAATATTTAATAATTTTAATATTAATTTTAATTTAATATTGTATGCAATTGCATGCTGCCATTATTGTGTTTCAGATGAAGGAAATTTATGAAACAGTTAGTTCAGACAGAGAAACCTGATTGGAGGAGAGGCATTCCACGAGTGCTGATATAAAGCACAACATTTCTGGGCCGTTTAATCCTGTGCATCACTCTGCATCACAGGTGTTCTAACGATTGTTAATTACACTAACCGCCAGCATGGGTGAAAGTATGTAGGTACAGTGTGTAGTACTGGAAAGCCCAGTTATGGAAGCATTTTCATCAAGAAAATAAACCTGGTAGTGTTTGTCTCCTTAGTGATCTGCTTCTAAGTTGTTGTGAATTGTCTCTGAAACGGGTTGTTTTGTTCACGGGTAACGAAAGTTACAAAGCTAACTAGTTTCCAACACAAGGCTGAATCTCAAATCTCTCTGTAACCACTGATCAAGGGCACTACTTGGTGTGTGGAACAAGGAATTGTACACCTTGCATAATGCATTAGCATTCCATGTAACCATAGCCAGAAGTTAGCTAATAGTCTCAAGCCAAAAAAGTAGAAAGTGAGTCTCATAAGTTTCTCAGGACTGTCCACCATTTCCATGGTTTATTCTCCTCACCTCTTGGCTACATAGTACCAGAGAGAATTGAAAACTTTCACCCCTGTTAATTCCATCAGTTGGGGTTTAGTAAGTTCCAGTCGCAGAATGTGTTGGCGGAGCAAAATAACTGGTTAAATAAATATATTGATAATATATGGCATTTGTGTATTGTGTATAAAAGCAATATCACACACAAGGTTGTGAGGTCAAATCACAGCCATGCCAGTATTCAGTACAACAGCTACAGTGATATTGTATAATACTGTGTGGTGGTGTTGATGCGTTGTCTCTCCTGTTTAATGTCTTGAATTTACTCAGAGTTTGCAGATTTGATTTGGTCATAAATGATTGCTGTGTACTGGTTAATAAAACATTAATCATCCAACACCTGTAGACGAGGCAGTCGAGTAAAGTCAACATATTTTTACAGATTTTACAGGTTTTTAGATGTATTTTAGAAGGAAGTATTTTAGATTTCCTCCACTATTTATAACTATAATGGCACTCATTTTTTAATAATCAATAGGAGTTGTCAAATACATTAAACATAAAAAACTGAATAATAAGCTGACATTTTACAGGGATAAGGATCATTTACATTTCCTAATCTTCTAACAAAGTAAACTGTTTCTGCTAAAATAACTTTAGTAAATCTCTGAACATATTAGAAAAAGTATGTTATCTCATCCATACTGCAGCATTGAGCCAGGCTGAGAAGTGTTTTTGCAGTTCTTTGGCTTGTTGCGCTTGTGGCTTCTCTGCTTTTCTTCCATGTGGTCTCGCACACCAGCTTCCAGTTTTCTTTAAGCAATATGCGAGAAGCTCTAAATGCTTACCCACTCTATTCCTTATCACTCCCTTTCTCTCTGCGCCATGCAATACGATCATACAGTATGCTATACGATACAATATTATGCTGTGTACATATATTAATGCTTAAAAAAGAGGGCTTTCACTGTAGCTGTGATTCTTTGCCTGTTGAGTGGTGTGTAAGTTTGATTCACGGGATGCTCCTCCTGTCATTTGCCACTAAACTGCAACTGTATGCTGTTTCTGCACTGGAGCATGATGGAACATTGTTTAGATTGAATCGATGTGTGACTTACTTGTGTGTATGTGGTTATGATGGTAAAGGGAAGCTCATACATTTTTGCTTGACTGCATATTGTTAATTGGATATTGGTGTTTTTGTTTTGTTACAAGAAAGAAGAGCACAAATAAATATGTGCTTATATAATACTAATATAAATCATGTACAATACTATGCAAAAGTCTTTTTCTTATTTAATTTTAAGTCAGGGTTAAAAGCCATTGACTAAAAACGATGTGTGACTTGGCACTGCATCTCAGTAATCCAGCGTGCCGCAATTGACGTGTGAGTGACGTGTGAAAACTTAAATCATTCCTTTGGCATGAACAATCATTGGGACATGTTATTAGTGAAATTCACTCGTTCTCTCACACTATCTGCCTCTGTCTCTGTGCCACACCACAGGGTTAAAAGTCTCTCCATTTTACTCCACTTCCTCCTCACCTGTTTCCTCTGGCTGAGCACACAATCACTTCTTGGGCACGTTGTGGCTTTTGGCTTTTCTGAATCAACCCCCCTACCCCTTCTTATTTGTCACCCGCTGTATTTGTTTATTAAAAAACGCTTTTTTTTCACCAAGTGGTGTAACCGAGGCTAATTTAGACCATATGCTTCAACACAGTATCCTCTCGCTTTCCTGTTTTTTTTCCTCTCCAAGTCTTTGCACCTGCCTTAATTCAGATTACATTCTTTTTATAATTCATCCTTGATTGTTAGCTCTTATATCTGACCTTATTAGACTGAGGCACAAGATTATTATCCATGGAGGTGAAATTGCGGCAGACCTCTCGAGCCTGGTGTTTTTCCATCCTTCTTTTATACAGTACAGGAAAGCTTTTTTTCTTTTCCTTTTTTCATTCTGGAGTGTGTTTCCTCACTGGTTCCTGCCAAGAGTCCCCAGGGGGAAATGCCCTGTTCTTATCGGGGTCACTGTGTGTGCTTGGTGTGAAAGTATGCCAAAGGCAAGGGCTTGAAGAGGCCACCTGATTAAGCCTGACTGCTGCCAGATCTCACAAAACCAAGCTGCGGAGACTCGGTTTTATTAGCTGCAACTCTGATTGTGATGCCAAGAGCCCCTGGTGGGAGAATGACATGAAACTAAAAGCTAGTGCTAAATTTAATTCAATGCAATTTTATTTATATAGAATGTTTATCTGTGGCCGTCATCACAAAGTAGCTTTACAGAAATCTGGATATAAAATTGAAATGAAAACTTTGATTTATCCGTAATGAACCTAAACTCCCTGAGACAACAAACCTTTAGAGGCACCAGACTCAGAAGTGAAGCCTCTTCTGGATGACACTATAATTTGATTATTTAATTCATTTCGATTACTAGTGGCTGAATGATGCAGATTTGCATGTAAAGTGTTCCTAGGAATAGCAGTGTTCAGGCACTCCAGAAAATCCAGAGCGCTCCTTAAGGTCTCTGTGTGGTATCATTAACTGTTATCACAATAAGGTCTTTAGGCAATCAATTGTTGGACCAGTTTCAGCAAGATTAAGTGATTTTTTTTGTTTGTTTGTTTGTTTTAGATGGTGTAAGCTAAAAGTCAGGCTTTGGGCTGGAGCAGATAGGTCGAGAGAGCAGTCAGGATCTACTAATTCTGACAGATTTACTGTAGTATATAAGCCTGAGATGTTAAATAATGTGTGAGCGGCAACTGTTACTAAAGGTTTAACAGGTATGTGTGTGCGTGTTAGACTGAGGTGATTTTTTAGTGTTTTGATTTGTCATGGTTTGATTGCTGGATTAAAGCTGTATGAATGTTTGAAAAAGCTGTTCAGTATGTATTTTATAATATATCAGTTTGTATTATTCATCATCAGCACTGCCATTATCACAACATTGACCCGGACGAGATAATGATAACGTCATATACTGCTATAGACACTTCCTGAATAACGATAAAAAAGTATTCGATAGGATGGCTTAGGGGTGGGCGATATACCAGTATACACGGTTAACCGGTAGAAATTTGTCAACCGGTAGAGATTTTGGTCTATCGTCTTAACCGCGGTTGAGATCACGTGAC
>JAQMYL010000038.1:26173789-26202006 GCA_030014365.1 Clarias pachynema
ACACACACACACACACACACACACACACACACACACACACACACACACACACACACACACACACACAGATGTTTCCAGGAAGAACTGGGACTGCAGAAGTGGTTTGAGCCTAGCTGTGCTGATCTCATTAGACTCCAACACGGACAGGCAGAAGAAGAGGCCCCTCCCTGGAGTCATGGAAAAAGTGTGTCACTCAACCCTTTACAAGAGTAAATATATGGTCTTAATTTTTGCCATTGTTTGGCCAAATTGACCTATACTATCTTTTCTGTTTTTCTTTGCATCTGATAACAATACAAATCAGATGAAGACTGACAGGAATGCTTTTTATCTTCATATTCTTTGAGGAACTCTGTGGAATCTCACAATGAAAAAGTGATTTCACTTTTAGTGTCAAAGCTCTCGTGCAAAGGGCCAATAAACACCTCCAAACCTCTTCAACAAAAAAAAAAAGTCCTTTAGCAGAAAAGCACTTATAATCACTTACAATCAGAGAAATAAAAAACAATATTGAACAAGTGAAGGTTAAGATCTACTGTAAATTATGCTGACTCGCCCTCACTTGCTTCATCCATCATTATTCACTGTCAGCATTTCTGTGTGAATTACACCTTCAAGAGAAACAAAAATCACCCTGGTCTACTAGAGACTCCTTAAGGGCAATGACCCTGCTCACCTGTGGGCTGTTTGCCCCCTGTGTCACCTTTGGGCAGTGGCTTGCTGATGGGAACACCATGTACTGTACTTTCCAGGGGTGTTAGTCATTCCACAGGCTCTTTCATTCTGTCACCTAAGGACTCCTCCTGAAAAATCCCCACCAGGAAGTGTCAACAAGTACACCAGCAGGGCCTGAGGGTTCCTCCTGTAACACTGCTCACGTAACACTTATCTTTTACTGATGTTAGGAGAACAATTTTTATTATAGTCATAAATTTGATCATGTGTAATTTACTTTTTAATTATTTTTTATTTGATTACTGAATTCATTATTTATGTATAAAATCTCGTTTGTGTGTGTGTGTGTGTGTGTGTGTGTATATATGTGTGTATATATAAATATATATGATGGGAAATATCCTTAAGTGACATAATAATTCTGTAAGTACATTTTCTTCTTTCTTTTCAACATCACCCTGTGACCAACCCAGGCTTGTGTGCTTTGTGTACATCAGCACAACTCAGCGAACTGTCGGACAACGTGAGTGCGTGCGGGTATACCAGAGCTGTGAGTCACTGTGTACTGCAGTCTGCTAATTGGCTGATCTAGGCAGGGTTATTTTAAGCAGGTATAAAGTTCAGGTGGCTTCAGCTTGTCAACATAAATGCTCCTAGCGTTTGTACTTAGATGGATTTCTTGCCGAGTGAAATGGATATACAATGCAGGATTTTAGAAAAGATGATGTGAATTAACTCTAAGTGCTATGTAAACAAGGTCAAAAGATCAGAAAATACAAGGAAATTTATTCATAGACTTTATTATTATTATTATTATTATTTTTATTAAAGTACTAGATAGTATCAGTTACACCTTTTTATAACGTGGCAGTAAAAAAATTAGCATGTGCAAACCAATATGTCAATATCTACAGCTGAACAATCCGGAGACTATATGAAACAATAAGCCATTGAAGGGAATTAATTAGAAATGTGCTGTGTAGATTGGTGAGAGGGTCAAAAAGAGGACTGTCTGAGTGAGTGAGCGAATGAGAGAGCGTGTAGACATTAGTCTGTATGACGTGAGTCATCCCATTTCGTTGGCAGACTGAAAACACAGCATCCGCCATATTTTGACACCATGACATTGCGTTCTACTTCTTCTTTAACCCTTGCATGCATGAAGTCTAGTTTATTTCTATAGAATTACATGTATACACTCATTTCTGTAAATGTCCATAAGTGAAAAAGAACATTTTTAAAAAGTCTGTCTGAAATAATAATAATAATAATAATAATAAGAGTTTTAAATGCTCCAGTGCCTAAATGTTTTAACATTCAGGGTAAAAGCTCAATTTTAGAGAATATACTTTCCAGACATAGAAAATTCACAAAGTTTAAGACTCTTCAGACCTAGACAAATGTAAGAAAAAACAAAAAATGCAACAAACAAAATAATTTCCTTAATCTTATTTAATTTTTTTATTTGAAGGTGATCAGTGGAGTCTGGCACAAAACATTTACATGCATTTACATAATTCACATTACATACAAATAGTCTAGAGAGCAACAGAAGTTTATATTACGTTACATTAATTTTCTCACGTGATTTTGGGTTGATTTACATTTTATATTTTCCTAAAACGGTGGCACAGTTTCTTTTACTGGTGGCACAGTTTACTGGTTCGCATTGTTTCCTCACGCCTCCAGGGTTGGGGGTTCGAATCTTGCCTCTGGTCTGTGTGCTTTGAGTTTGCATATTCTTCCCGTGCTTGCTGGGTATAATCTTAAGACATGTTATATTGTTATTATTATTATTATTATTATTGGGGCAGTAGTGGCCACTGCTTGCAGAGGGTTGCTCCAGAAAGGGCAGCCAGTGACATGGTGGACTAAATAATCTTATATGGCAACCCATAGGATTTATCACTTTAACTGGGCTTGGGACACTCATTCACACATCAGACAATTTGGAAATGCCTACCAGCCTGTCCAGAAACCCGAGACCAGAGGCAGGACTTGAACTCTTTACCCTGGAGGTATGAGGCCACAGTAAAATAAGAAATACAGTACTAAATAAAAACAAAATACCAAAAGTACAGTAGTTTTAGTTTAGTTTTAGTCCTTTGCTAATCAGGGATATCTGGTCACTTTGCTGTGCAAATGGAACGTAACTAGAGATGAAAGGTGACTAGAATTACTGCAACTTACAGAAAGAAATACAGTAAATGGCACTTCAACAAAGTTAATAAAAATATATCATGATTCCTATCTGATTTTCCCCATAACTGCTGATTCCACTCAAACTATACACATATGACATTTTAATGAAAACACCTGTACCTCTGCTTAATTCAAGCAATTATCTAATCAGCTAATCATAGTAGGCAAGATAATGCACTGAACCACTCAGTTACAGGTCAGGATGGTGCCAGAAACTGCCGACTCTGTCGCACATGACCGACACTAGTGTTTACAAATGGTGCAAAGAAAGAAAAAAAAAAACAGTGAGTGGCAGTTCTCTGGGTGAAACGACTTGTTGAGAAAGTAAAAGCATCTCAGAATACACAATGTAACTAAACTTAAGGTTGACGGGCAACAACAGCAGAAGACCACATCAGGTTGCACTCCTGCCAGCAGACTCCTGCCATAGTGGACACAGTCTCACTTAAAATGACCAAAGCCCTAATTTAATGAGGCAGAGGATGACAGGGAGAACCTGCTGCCCTGCCCACACTTTATGTATTAGGGTTTGTTAATGTCCTAATAGTTTGTTAATGAGTGTGCATAAAAAGGGTTTAAAGACTATTGGAACAGCAAGGCTGAAGAAGGCTTTTTGTTGAGCTTGAGAGATGAGTCAGACACCCAGAATCGCGACACTTTAAGCTGTGTAAGGCTTTGTTTCATTTTGTGTAATGCAAAGTCACAAGACTTAGTTTTGTAGCCTTTGTGTATGTATTAAGAGTAGCTGTAACTATCTAGCTAGATTGGATGAATAAAGCATTTTTAAAAGTGTTTCACTAGTAGTCTATAGCTAGTTTCCAGAGAAACAGGACATTTCAAGAAAAGTCCTTAATCAGTTGAGCAAACAAAGTACGTCTGATGAATATCAACTCGTTTCACCTCTTAGAGCTTCAAAGCCACTTTGCTTACACAGCATTTAGTAAAATCTGTCCACAGTTTTCTTGGATAACTGAGCTATAAATAAATCATTTTAAAATAAGGCGTGTCAGAAGCGTATGTTCCTCGTGCTGGACGTCAATCTCTTTCACGCTGTGTCTAATTCCTCCACTGAACTGCTTATCTCAGATTCCCTTGTTTGCTCCTGGCCATAAAACCCATAATGTGAAAACCTGAAACCAATTTTCCATGAAAATTAGAAGAATATTAACAGAATAAGAGAATAATGTTTGACTTCAGACTTCCAGGAAACAACTAACCAAGCCCATGAAGGAACTGTTTTATTTTATTGTTTATTGTTTAATCACAGCTGCGTGATAAGTTCTGTATGAATTCGCAATTGTGAGACTTGTGTTGAGAGGCAGTTTATCATCCTTACATACTGTCTGTGCTCGCTTGTCTCAAGCTAATCAAACTTTTGTTAGAGTGAATAGTTTGAAAAGAGATGTTAATCAGGGGCAACCATATGGCCCTGAAATAAGTCAAGACAAACAGTTTAGTGAGAACAATAGACATAATGGCGAATGCTTAGATGCTTCCAGTGCTGCGACTGTCTAATCCTTGCGTCATGCTTGCGGCAGAGGGTAAAGAAAGGGAGGGAGAGAGCGTGGTGGGGTCAGGGGTGTTTCTGAGTTTCAGACAAAGCTGAGTAAAGTCTACTCTCAGCGCAGCAGCACCCGATGCACGGTGCACCTTTTGTTTATACAGCGCTGGACAAAGCCACAAGGAGGGAGAGCAGAGGCAGCTGAACATGTCAGGGCGTGTAGGTGTCGCCCCGGGCAAAGCGCACTCTCACTGGCACTGAGACTGTTTCTCTCTCTCTCTCTCTCTCTCTCTCTCTCTTCTTTCTGCTTCTTCCTGACTTCCTCTGCCCCCACTCTTTTTCTCTCTCACTCTCTCTCACTATCACTCCCACCACTTCTGGAGATGAATAAACAAAAGTCAGACTACTGTCTCAAGATAATGACCTTAATAAGCCCAATAAAAAGCAGCAGGCAGGACAGGAGGACACTGATCACTCGTCATGGAGTGGTTGGCGAGTATCATCTTATAAGTGAAGGTGAATATGATTGGTCCCGTTCAGCTCATGACAAATGCAAATTGTACTAAATCATACCGGTATATGATTAGCAGAAACTCTTCCTGACTGCACAGAAACTCAAATAAAGTTATGCACAAACCATTAGCATGCAGGTGAAAGCCCACGTCATGCTGGAGTAATATTTGTTTGCCACAGAGGTATTAGCACATCTTTGTTTTCCCCACAGTGTAAACTGCAGTAGAATAAAATTAGGCAAATCCTTAACAATGTACACCTTAAAGGCAGAACGACTGCACTTCAGATCATTTTGATGGTCTGTCAAAAGTTGGCGCCTTAAGTCAACGCACACAACATTGTCTGCCGTTGTGTAAGGACGGGGTTAATTTGTCAGGATGTGTCTCAATGCCATGAGTCACCTCAGTTTTTTTTTTCTTTTTTTTTTTTTGAGGTGGGTTTCAGCAGCCCGTAAACAGATAGTCATCATATCTGTATCACACGTGCGTTGGCTCCTAGATGTCTGTCTGACATTTTTTCCTGTGTTCACTTATACTCTTATACACAAAGGGATCACAATGACACATTGCCACTCAGAACCATTGAGATAACATCAGTGTTATAATATAAAATGGCGTTTTCCTGTCCTCATAATATGCCAATTAAGATGAAGAGGTCATCAGGTTGGCCAGAGTGGAGTGCTAGTACAAATGTGTAAAAAAAAAATTAAATACAACACAATATATAGTGTCATACTGCTTGGAAGTCACACGACTTCCTGTGAGTATGTTTCTTTTTTTTTTTTTTTTTTTTGCCGAGTCATGGGAAAGGGAGCGGTCAGGAAGAGATGTGGTGTACAGGTTCTTCCTTATTGTTTCAGTGGTATATAATAATAATGAGATTCAATTGGTCCAGATCATTGTCAGTGTTACATGACAGACTTGTGTCAGAGAGTTTCATGTAGTAATAATAATACTAATACTAATCAGAAATGCTTGAGCAGAACACTCAGTTTACTTACATCTGCCTAATCATGCGTTTTTATCTTTCTGATGCTCACAGCCGCTTCACTACTCATCTGTTAATCAACGTTGTTGTTTTTTTTGACCAACATCTTTACAATTCGGCGGGACACTTCAAATGAAAGCCTTTGAGTCTTGTTCAGAAATGATTCACCTGAAACCAAACTATATTCAGTAGTCTTTCCACATAGTCTTTAAATTGCCCATGTTAGTTTTGAAGGCTGCTTTTACTTCTACGTGAAACTGTAAAATAAGAATACTTTCACTCGATTGTGGTTTTCAGACTACGCTTCCCACCCAGTGCTTAATATAATGCCAAAACAAAAATTCCATCTGTATATGAATTCAGATCTTTTACAACCTTAACCTTGATGATTTCACTTCTGTGACATTAGCTCTGTGCTTTCCCTGAGATGACGGATATCACCAAGATATTGGCAAGTTGTTAACCTAAAGCCACTTCCTAATTTTTATTTTAGATTTTTGCATCAAACGCAGTGAGGAGAATTAGTCAAGCAGAAGGCCTCATGAAGCCCGCAGCGCAACACAGGTGACCATTTCATCAGATTTCACTGGGGGGGTTTTTTCCCCAGTGAAATATGTCAATTATCATTTTTTCCCATGCAAGCAAATCAAAATCTAAATTCCCATTATGCAAATGATCCTAAAAAAGTCAGTGAGGGCAAAAAAAAAACATCAACCGAAAACACGGTAGGATTGTCCAGTGAAGGAAACCATAAATACGACAGAGAGAGAGAGAGAGAGAGAGAGAGAGAGAGATTTGTAAGTGAAAACCTGGGACTGCCCATAGTGTGAAAATAAAATTTTCTAGCAAATGATATGAATTTACAGATACCAAATAGGAAGATGAAATGACAATTAAAACAGGAACTGCAAAATCCACATTTGTCAAGCACGTAAGGTTTAAAAACAAAAACGGATTAGGTTTCCATAAATTGTCTCATTGTAATTCTAGCAGTCAGTCACACGAACCTTCCCCAGGTGATGGTGGCTATTTATGGCTATTAGCGTCATTAAGCGTGGATAAAGTATGTGTCACTTTATATTTAAACCAATCATGATGATTATCGTAATGACATTATTTATCAGCCTCATAATCCCATAAATCAAGACCTTCAGTGGAATAAATACACTGACAACACGTAACATTGTTTTGTTAACTTTCCGCTCATTGAATATACATACTGTATATGTCTGTCTTTATGACTCTGTCTGATTGTAATTGTTCTTCACTATGGAATTATGTGTTCTATGCATTTATTCTGTCAATTCCCTAATCCCACAAAAATAAATAAAAAATCATCATCATCATAATGGGCAGGACAGATTTTAAGCGTGCCCAGGAACTATTGCTCCCACTCCATACTCCCACGCAGGCCAGAGTTTACATTGTTTTTGTTCTCCATTCTCTGGTTCACGTGCGAAGTGTACACTCTCTGATACAGAAGGTGGCAGTATGCATGTATTGGGTTTGTGAGCCACCACACAAGAGAAGAAGAGAACAAGGAAGTGAACTTTCGTGCAATGACTAATATTATTATTATTTCAGAAAAAATGTAAAGAGAAATGTTCTGTGTGCCGTTCTATTTTATCAGCTCTGGCTTTGTAAGTCAAAGGGTGACGTATGACGACAGATGATGTCTCGTCTAAACAGAAATCTATTTCCTTCATCTGGTACGATTGTCCTCCATGGCTAATTCAATCCGTACATGACTACGTTGTACTGTGCCCAAGACCATACTTGGTCCTGAGCCTGAAACTATTGTCTTCTCACTGATCAAAATGAACCAGAGTTTCAGGTCAAGAGTTCTCACAAATAATCCTGGAGCCCTAATGTGAAAAATACCCTTAATGTTAGTGGAGGATCAAAATGTTCGACACCACTGCCAACGTTCTGGTGCCAAAGACCACAGCACCCCATGTGGCCCTGCAGAGCCGCACCCCAAGGGGAATCACAAGGGGAAACCGAAACTTAGGTGGTTTTAATGTAACTGGTTTATATTCAAAGACATGGAATCAAATCAAACTCCACACACAGACACCCATGCTCACAATCAAAACCAGGACCCTTTACCTGGGAGGCAGCAACACTACCAACTGTGCCCCTATGATTATACAATACAAAGTGATTGGTTCATGTTAATACTTGATCAACAGATCAAACTTTGCACTGTTCAAGCTAATACACAAATCTATTGTTATAATGTAGTGAGAGCAATGAAATAATGTTTTAATGAGAAACAAACTATTTTTATATACACTGTGCAGAAGAATTTCTGTTTAATCCAGCCAACCAAATGTTCCCTTTTTATGTATAATAATAATAATAATGAGAAGATGAAGAAGGAGAAATTTGTTTCAGCTCTGCCAGTTATATACTGTATGTGTTATTTTTCAGATTAATCTATTATATCTACAGAATTTTGGAGCTTTTAACATGCTTCTTCATCTGATATTATAAAAAAAACAACAACAAAAAAAAAAAACAATGAAATGAAAAAGCCACAGAATAACAGCAAAAGTCTTAAACTGCAAGTGTTTTAATAACATGCAGGTGGAAGGTTAATAGAACCACCACTGATCATTCCTTATCAGGTGAACCACAGAAGATTTCACATCGCACTCTCAGACTAATAATAAGGAAGGGAGGGGAGAATCCAGTAGTCACTGGAAAAGAACTGCAGGATGATCTGAAAAGCAGCAGGAGCAATAATTACACAGAGAAGCATAAGCAATAAAGTGCACCACAAACATCTCAGTTCCTACAGCTCATACAGACCCTCTGCTACAAAACCAAACATAGCAACGTGCATCTACTGTAAATGCATTTCGATGGAAAATATAAATAAATATTCAAATAAAGAAGGAGGGGTTGTACAAATGAATCCAAGAACACCACAGACCCACAGTGAAGTCTGGAGATAAGAGCATCGTGATACAGAGCTGCTTCTCTTCAAACAGTACTGGAGCCTAACATGACATCAATGCAACCATGAATGCAGTGCTGTACCAGTACACTATAGAGGAAAATGTAACCTCATGGGTCCAGATATTGAATTGTGGGGAGATGTTGGACACTTCAGCACACATCCAAACACACATCCATAACT
The DNA here is from genome assembly GCA_030014365.1 of Clarias pachynema. Lineage (NCBI taxonomy): Eukaryota > Metazoa > Chordata > Actinopteri > Siluriformes > Clariidae > Clarias > Clarias pachynema. Next base: position 26,182,813 of record JAQMYL010000038.1, read on the forward strand.
GGCCCAACTCAACTCCTGACTTGAAATCCAATGCGAGTTCATCACAGGGACCAAAACTTCTTCCAGACATTAGCTTTATTTGCAAACGGCGTTTAAAAAACAAATGCTTGGTATGTTTGGTAATTTGTGGTGTCTGAATTGTTTTTTTTTTACTTTTTAAAAATATCTTATATACTGTATATGTATAGCAAATCATAATTAATACATCATGTAAGTGTTCGCTTATAAAGAGAAAATATAAATCTCTGTATAAATAATTAATGCATGAAAGAGTTAAGATTGCTCATATTTAAAAGCAGAAAGTGTACGTGTAGGCAGCGTGTCTGAGGCTGACACTAAGCCCACTGTAACTCCCTGCTCCTGATGATCAGTAATACCGGTATGCTGAAGAAGTGGAATCTGTTTCTCATCAGATTCAGAAATTTCTCTCGAGGCTAAGACCTATTTGTTAAAATGTGCACACATGGTCTCTGAAAACCTGAAGAGTCCCAGAGCATTCGGTACAACAAATAAAACCCTGATGATCTGTGTAAAGAATATAAGCTGCAGAAATCTCAAATGTGAAGCTGATTTCTACTTAAACAGCAGTTCGTGACCATGATGAGCTCTGTGATAATATCCTGACCTTTAATCATCCATCTTGAGGCTAGTTTAGACTTAAATACTCCAGCAATGATACTCCTGACTATCTGCTAATTTCCACAATACCTCTCTATGTTTAAGAGCATGAACATTCTACACATGGCAAAATTAATACATTATGTAATATATGATAAAATATGATCATGTATATTTCACATGAAGAAGCTGTTACTCTTTACAGTGTGCATGACTGTTCACTATAGTTCATGAAACTGGGACTTGCACATTGGTATTACATAATGTGCATAAAGTAGTTTATTACTGTTCAGAAAATATTTTGATTAGTTTCAAGGTTAGCCTGTGAATGCAGAGGAATAATACGACAGCACCTATTGCACAGTACAGAACTGTACAAAAGGCATAGATATTAAGGCCATAAATTAAAAAAAAAAAGAAAATCATTTGGCCTTATATTTTTAATATTTATATTTTTTAATCTTTACCCTGCATTACTTTGTCAGTAGGAAAGAGCACATTTTAATGCTATGGAGAGTAAGGTCATTAGCTTAAAAAATGACATTAAATAAATTACTTTTTCAAAGGCAATAAAACAGTTAAGGGATTTGTAAAGACAAAAGTACTTCTTTGCTCTGCAAAACATACTTCTATCAATATTTTTAAAAACTTGCAGCTTTCAGCTAACCATGTGTCTGATAATGTGGGCGTAGTTGTGTGTGCGTGTGAGTGAGAGAGAGAGAGAGAGAGAGAGAGAGAGAGAGAGAAAGAGTGACATTTGAAAACGTTACGCGTCCCCATAGAGTCTGGGAATGCATAGTCTTCTTCTAAACCACAGCTCAACCACTCTGCTCTGGTAGACAAGTAGGAGGACACATCAAATGTAAACACACCGTTAAAACAAACACTTATTTGACGCCAACCACAGAAAGAGACAAATGTCACGCTGAGGATGTTTCATCTTTTTTTTTTCAGGGTAATATTTATTATAACCAATTAGCTTCTTACAGTACAATCAGCTTCGGTTATCAGTAGTATCAGGGTTTCACATCGACTCATTATGTTCACCATCTTGATTATTTGTTGCTCATATATACACAGGCATACAGTTAGAGATAGATAGCTACAGATATATGAAAAAATAGAGATAAAAATAATAATAAATGCAGCAATCCAAAACATGGATACCTGACTTGAACTTGTCCTCAGGTTTGCTAAAACGCTTGTGGCTGATCAGGACTTTCTCTGGCGACCTGTGCAAAAGAAACACACCGGGTTACCATCAGCACCTATTCACTACAGCAGTCATTATTCTAGGAAATATCAGGAACAGCTGGCCCCGAGCTGTAGCACCTGTCTAGAGTCATTTCCCCCTGTGCTATAGACACGGCTGTAATCACAGGGCTGAGGTTTCACAGCCATAGGTGCTACTATCAAATGCCCAAGTTTCCTTTTCTTTTTTCCTTTCGCTTTTTCTTTCTTCTCTTTACCAACCAAAATACTGTAAAAAGCATTTTAAATGTTCTAGCCCAAACTGTATTGCACTATACAAATACAGTGCAGGAGAAGTAGCCTTGTGTGGCAGGTTACTCTGTGAAAACAGATTTTCCATTACATACAGAATTCAAACCTGCAAAACACGTCATGTAGAAAGCCATAATCCCACATCAAGGATTAGCTCCCCGCTTTAAGCTTCAAACACTACTGCACATAACTCACACCTTGTTCAATTTGCATTATTCAGTTTTCTAGACCCCTCGACATGCTTGTTCTCGTTTGTGATTTAGCCACATCTTTTTCTGCTGTTTCCCCTTTCCTACTAACTCATTAACACGAGACACATTTTCGGTTTATCGGCAACAATTAGTCTCAAAGCCCACATCCTGAAAGCAGAACGTGATAAACACTAAAAAAATTAACAGGAAAAGCATTTAGAAATGGAAAGGTTTAAATATACGCATTCTGGTTTAATGCTTGCAAGAATATTACAAATGAATATATGATCTATGTCATTTATTAGCCTCCAAATATGAAAGCAGATGCAAATATGCAGCAGTCTAAGGAGCTTTATTTCAGTACGTGGTATGAAACTTGACATTGCAATCAAGAGTGTCCTGGATACTTTAACACGAACAAAGACACAGGCGTGCCCCCACACACACACACACACTCACTCACACGGCTTATTTTCCTTGTAAGGACATTTCATTGACATAATTATGAGCTAAGCAGTTGTCCTCATAGAGGCCAGCCAAATGTCCCTGCAAGGTCAAAACTGTCACATTTATTCCCCACCAAAATCTAAAAACATTCATAAAAATAAACACATGCAACAGATATCCTCTTGTACATTCAGTGTATCATTCTCCATATGCAGCTTTAATGATCACAATGATTATTTCTCATTCCTGATATTAAGCATGATTTAGGGTCAAATTAGAGGTTTAATATTAATATTTTATGTTATATTCTTTAAAAACATACTAAGAAATGGATTCTAATTATATCATCTTGTGAGAACAATCCTGACTGATTAAGAAATGTAGGGCACCTGTGAGCTGTTCTCATGCATTTCAGGTTTATTTAGGCTACAAGGTTGTGTATAATTAGACAAGACTGAGAAATATGGCAGCGATGAGCATTTCACTCTCTTCTGTCCTCAATACTGGCTCATGAAACATATCAAAGTCTTTGGTACTGGTCAGGATCAGCCATGACATTAACACCATGTAACATTAAATGCATTAACACTGATCATCAGTTATATACCAGTAAACTAGTGACAGGATCATACAGTAGGTACCCAATGCCTGTGGCGACCAAAGGCCAGTCCTTGGTTCGATCCCACAGAAAAGCTAAAGTAGCACAAATTGCTGAAAAAGTCAAAGCTGGCTATGATAGAAAGGCATCAGAACACCCAGTGCATCACAGCACACAGGGCAAAGCAGGCAAAGAGCCCAAGACCGCAGACCCGGCCTCCAAACTCCCCAGATCCCAATCCAATTCAACAGCTATGGGATTCACCGAACAAATAAAGCCCAATCCACGGAGGCCCCACCTTACAACCCACATCACCCAAAGGATCCGCTGCCAATGTCCTGGTGTCAGACACCACAGCACAATCCAGAGGTCTTGTGTAGTCATGCCCCAATGGCATAAGTGGAACCAACAGCAGAGCTGCCCCAGTGGCACAAGAGGAACTGATGCCATATTCAGCTTATATGTTATATACGTTTAAATTCAAATGACTCAAATATAAGCTACAATTATTTAAATGTGTATGACTATATTCTGCCTATTTATTAAAGCCACAGTAGTCTTTATTCCTGAACCTTCCACTAAAAGAACACTTTAGCTTAGGAGGTTTTGTTTTAAACCTACTGAATTTAAGTGACCAGTCAAACTCGTGATAAATATGTAAAAATATGTATTTTTAAAAAAATGCAGTTTAACAACATTTAAAAACCCCTGGTGTACAGCTCCACAAGGTCCTGTTTTGCACAGTTCACCTTCAAAATATTACACTGGTGTCTTGCACATCACTTGTTCGGTTATGATGATAAGCATATGACGAAGGTGCGAAGCAAGTTACACTTTTGACCTGCGTCATGACTAATATTTATGCTGTGGTCAGCGTCTAGTCACATTTTTGTATAAAAAAAACAGCTTTCCCGCTTTTTTTTCAATCCACATAAAGAACTTTGTTACAGACACTAAGCCGGTGCTTCATAGGCAGTAATTAGCAAATGAGTTTAAAAAGCACACATCAGTACTTGAGTCAGCGTCAGATCTTGGTGATTAGTAATACCTCCTCCATGGTGGTAGATACAAGCAGGTCAACGAAGGAAAAAAATTATCTGGTTTATAAGTGGGTGGAAGAGGTGTGATTGATGTATGTATGTGTGTGTGTGTGTGTGTGTGTGTGTGTGAAAACTACCAGAAAGTAATTAATCAGTTACTTGAATTAATGAGAGTGAGAGCAGGAAAGACATAGCGAGAGAGAGAGAGAGAGAGAGAAAATGAAACATACAAGTAATGGTTGAAAAAACGATCAGAAAATGTGAAGAGATTTATTTCATTGAAGTTTTATTTCATGTCACAAGTACAGTATAAATGAAATCTGTACTCTACTATTGCATTGAGTTATTCAGAGACACGTGATACTGTTTCCTAATGACTACGACTTCTTTCACTACTGAAAGAATCGCCGTCTACTTCTGAAATTCTGACTGACAACCAGACTGCATTCCCTCTTTAATCATCTTCATCTCTAAACATCATCGAATTCAATTAACTGCATGCTTATATTGTGGCCAAATCAAAGAATTTCTTTTTCCTCTCTGCTTGGTCATGGTTTATGTAGTTGAACTTGTAGATCAGTAAGTGAGTTCACATTCAATGTCTGAGACGGACAACTGGTTACAAGGTTAAAAATATAGCACCTTTGAATGGTAAACAACACAGCCTTAAACAGGAAGTGGGAGGCTAATATCTGTCTTCCCCACCAAGTACAGCTCAAAGACACAAATGAACATTTTAAAACTGCACAAGATCAAATGTGCAAAGTTTGATTTAAAACATGATCAGGTGTGTACAAACCGGAGAGCTGTGTAGAATAAGGAAGGCTACTTTATAATGTAGACATCATACTGAGTTGTATAAGCAAACAATATAAGCAATTAGCACACAGTTTAACTAGAATTTGACCTTTGTAATGAATGTACAGAAATATTACAAGAAATATTACATTTGATATATATATATATATATATGTAAAGTATGAATATACTTTAAGTCATGTGTTATCTTCAAATCACAGGCACAGATCTGTAACAATGAGAAATCTCAAAGAAGGACAAATAAGAACATTAGTAATAATAATATCAAACTAAGAGTAAAAGACAACTTACATGTAAATTTCACCGCACATTCTACAACTAGCCTCCCATTCAAATCCTTGTCATAAATGACTAATAAAATCATGTTAACATCTCTTAAAACGGAGTCTCTGGAAAAAAAAAAAGAAAAGAAAAGAAAAACTGATGCACAATCTCATGGATCTGCCCACACGTTCAGCTTTATCAAGAACTCACCCTGACAACACAGAAATGATAAATGTGTCACAATGTCAGGTATAAAATCAAACATCCCCAGTTTATGTATTTTAAGTAAAAATAATAATCATACAGCTTAACTTAATTTTATGTGCCTTCGTGTGGAAATCATGTCAAAACAGTGTGTGGCCTGAAAAAACATTGCTCACTCACTCACTCACTCATACACTCACACACACACACACAGTCACTCTCTCACTTTGATGGGCATTTGTTAGAGCTGAAAAGGTTAAAGATTTTTCCTATGAAACTGAGTGGGTTGTGAAAGAACATGTTTGAGAGTCAAATTTCCCCCGAGTGTCTCTAATATCATCTAAACCATCAGTTTCAAAATGACTTCAGGATTTATTTATATAAAAACAACTACAAGACATTTACCTTTATCAATAAAGTAATTGGAAAAAAAATAAATATATATATATATATGAATTACTCTAGGGTTTCAACTGGAAGATCATTATTCACTCCACAAAATCACTCCCCCAATTACACTATTCGATCCAGTTCACACATCTGATGTTCTTATGAATTTGGTTATTTATTAAAATTGAATAATATCAATTTGTTGGTCAACAAAATGATGGTTTTCTATTACAGTCTTAAAATTATGTTTGATTTCATTTGTATGCTTGTTTCATTTATAAGTGAGCAGCTTAGAAAGGAAAGATAGGAAATCTATTTATTTCCATGTCATGATATGAAATATACACACACACACACACACACACACACACACACACACACACTGTTTTTTTTAATCTAAATTAGTCATTTGAAGGTGACAGAAGCGAGCGCAGAGGAGTGTTTGATGGCTCCGTGGTTAAGTGCAGAGAGAAGGGCTGTGGCCAGCGCATTTGTTCGACTCAATCCTGCTAAATCAGACACAATAACAGAATGACAGAGCACACGGCAAACTTTAGAACTGTAATTAGGTTTTAAATTGAAGCCCAGATGATACACTGCTGCTGTATGATATAACTCACAGCAGGAGAGGAAATACAATGCAACCAAATCCTTTTCTTTTTGCTTTTTTTCATTATAAATGGAGCTTTTTGAACGAATATTGCTTTGTTTTCGTTGGATCAGGATCACACAATTTGCCTTAACAATATATCGATACCTGCTGTTACTCCTTTCACAGACAGCACTACATTTTTCTTGAGAAGCATTTCCTTTTTTAACCTTGAGCCATAAAAACAGATGAGTAAGAAAGAGAATAATTGAAAGAATTTCAAAGCAATACGAAGCCGTCCTGGTGTCAGGACAATATGAGCGATTTTATTAATAAAACATAGAGTGAAATTCAGTGTTCTGTTTTTGACTGGCTGCTGATAACAGGTTACACCTACACGCAGACTCAGTGACAATTAATACTGAAACTCTCACAGACAACAAAGATCAAATCTCCACGCATGTCAGCTAATCTTACTCATAGCTTCATAAACTGTACAATTTAAACGCACATTTTTTAATAGTCATGCCTACCCTAACTAGTAACAGGTTATTTTAAAAAATGAAAAATGTAAAAAAGCCAAAGAGCTTCAAAGCTGCATTTTATTCAGTGCAGTGAAAAGGCCTGGAAAAGACAAAGCACTACTAAACCCTAGTTCTCTTCTCAAATCCGAGAAACTATGAAATGGTAAGAATGAAGCTTTTACAGAATTGTTTCAACTATTATCACATTTGCTGAATTAAAAGCATTCCAGTTTGTCTTGTTAGAATTAACACAGAATTAGACAGATTAAAGGTCTGTCTACTAAAATAAACAACAACAACGGAAAAAAAACAAGAATTGAAATATATGAACAGTGTCCATTTTGTGCAGCTTCTAATTGGGTTTCTTTTTTTTAATGCAGGAATGTTTTTGCGACTACCATTAACCTCTTACTGTTGTCTGTGCGCGAAGCAGCAAGCAGCACACAACCACAGGTGGGAGTACTGATACACTTGGTGAGATACAAAACACACACACACACACACACACACACACACACACACTTAGACCTATGCAGACATCCAGACAAAAAGGCTGAAAGTTGACTTTTGAAAAGTGAAAGACACACATCATGAAAAGTATACTTTTCTTATATGTGTCTTTTTCCCTTTTCAAAAACATGAACCTGAATTAACAGCAACAGGTGAACTGCACTCACAAATATTCCCTTTATATAAAGTGTATTATACTGGAGTATAAACTAACAGCACCGATGTTAAGGCAGTTGGGTTTTTTTTTTCTTTTTCTTTTTTTTCTTTATTGTGTTGGAAACATACACCCACCTTGTGGCTTTTGAGAGTTGAATAATGTTAAGGCAGTATGGGCAAAACTAAATGAGAAGTTTGTGTATCTGATAAGCAATAATCCACTAATGCAAAAACTCACTGATCTGTAATTATAATTGTATAAAATTGACATCACAGTTAAATGGATTGTCATGTGCTAAGGCAATCATAAATAAATATAATTGTATATTTGACTATAGTGTACAGAATAAATTAATCCTGGTGTTAAGAGTCTCTCTAGTCTGCTCTAGCATTTAATAAATGCAATGTAATGAACTATTTTAAAATACATTATACATAAACCATCAAATCTTAAAATAAAAGCAACCAACCAAAAAACAACAACAACAAAAAAACCCTAAATAAACATCTTGTTTAAACCCTGCCACACAACTGTCCTCTAAACATTACACTGCACATTACCTGCAAAACAAAACCAATACAATTCAAGCAGAACAACAGAGCTGGAAAAAGTTTACATGTCAGTTTTGTTTTTAAAGCCGTGCACGTTTCTAAAAATGCTGTTAACCAGCAGAGGTTCGAAGAATGTTTGTCTTAACACAAAGATGGTGAACTTAAACATAAGCCAAATTACGCCCGAAAAACAAAACTGAGAAGGCTTGTGGTTTTCTGAAAAAAGAAAAAAAGGTCATGCATATTATTCAGGGTGTGCAATATTTTGAGAAGGATTCAATATTTTCTATGTGGCATTTACACATCCTATGTTTCTGCTTGGCATCTCGGCATTCAAATTCAACCCACGCTATCTCTTCCCTCACACACACACACACACACACACACACACACACACACCTTTAGCATTGCTCATCATGAAAAAGTTTTTTAACTGTTCATATTTTAGCAATCGTCACTTGACACTTTCTGTACGTTAAAAGCTAAAACTGCGTTATATGTAGAACTGCACGCGGATAAGGAGACATGTCACGTGGTGAAAAAAAGTCAGCACACACGGAAACACACCAGTGACTGGTTGAACTCCTGCAGCTGGGCAAGCAAAAGGTTAAAGGTCACAGCTGTTAAATAGGCCACACTGCTCCAAAAATGAAATAACACAAACCTGATTGAGACTCTAAAACGCCCTTAAATGAAAAAGATGTTGTTCGGTTCTATAAATACATTCGTGGCAAGAGATTTAAGAAACTCAGTGCTGACTGATGACTAATGTGCGCATACTGGCAAATACACAAAACATTAATAAACAATCAAAAAAAAAGAAAACGACTGAGTGCGATCTCTAGAATCGTGTTTCTCTCTGTAATTGTTTAAGCGCCTGTTATTTTATCTATTCATATTTTTACTCATTGTGAAACATTAATCACACATGGAATTCAGTATAAAATGTCACCCATTATAAATGTCACATGTCACGTCAGCTACTGTCACAAGCTACCGGTACAAATGTGTATTTAGAGACAGATGAAGCTTGGAAACCTTTTTCACAAGAATACGATGTTTCCCTGTCACGACTTAAATAAGCTCCCTTGCTCAATTTCCTCATTCAAAGCAGAACAACCAGACCATCAATGCTCTTTTAAATACCGCGGTATGGAAGTCCACTAAAGTTTCACTCTTCCTCAGCTACGTTGGACGACTGCTCAACTTTCACAGATGTAATCTGCTCACACTGTCATTAATGGCACTCTCTTGTTTTCATTTACAATCAGATCTGAATATCAGCTGAGCCTAATATTACTAACTGCTTACTTTACAACTAAAACAGAAAATGCCAGGCCCAGTGAGGATATTTGTCTGAATTTGTTATAGGTTTCAAATGCCTGTATTGTTTCAAACTAGGCTTGTTTATGACTGTGTAAAGAACTGATGACAGGATTCACAGAATGTTACCAAATGATACCACTTCCATCCATATTTTGACAAACAATGACAAATTTATTTCAATACAATGTGATTAAGTGCTTGATTCACCATCATCTTCCTGATCACATGAGGCGATACGCTAGGGTACAATTGTTATTTCTATTCACTGGTACATTCAGCTTCCCTTCACATGCTTGTTAGTCATGCTGTTAGCAAAGATTGCAGGACAAGAAAAGATAACAGTTTAGGATTTCCTGTTTGCTGTAAATTCACCAATTCCCAAATTCCCAAAATACAACAGTGCAAATAACAACATCTTTTAGTGTTGTCTATTAAACTAATACCTCATAGCTTGGGTACTGAAATCTTTAACAACAGACTTTGTTCTGAAGTCCATGTGTAAATATCATATATAATATGGTAATTCGAGACCTAATTTAATAACCTTTAACCACTTTTATACATCCAGAGAGACACACGCACCCCTGTCAGCCTCATTATGACCACGGACAATGCCACGTGGAAGTGGGTGGGATATATTACACATTTTTTTCCATTAAGATGTGTTGAAACGAAAAATGGACAAATTTAAAGATTTGAGGGACTTTGTGAAGGCTAGACAACTGGGTTGGGGCAACTCTAAAACTGTAACTGTTGTGGGATGTTCCTGAGGTGCAGTGTTCAGGAGCTACGTACACAAAGTGGCCCATGGAAGGAAAACCGATAACAGGGTCATGAGTGGCCCTGACTCAGTAACGCACTTGGGAAGCAAAGGCTGGCCTGTGTAGTCCGACCCAATAGAAGAAATACCGTCATGCAAGTTGCTAAGTTGCCAATGCAAATAGGCAAATCGGTGGACAGGCATTCTGAAGCTTTGGCCAATGTTCTTCTGGGAAACCATCTACATGAACCTTTCATGTAGATGTTACTTTAACACATACAGTACAACCTACCTAAAGATTGTTGCAGACCAAATGCAACCCTTGAAGGAAACAGTATTCCCTGATGGCAGTGCCCTCTTTCAGCAAGACAATGCGCCCTGCCACACAGCAAAAATGGTTCAAGAATAGTTTAAGGACCACATCAGTAAGTTTTAGGTGTTGACTTGGCCTCCAAAATCTTCAAATCTTAATCCTATTAAGCAACTTTGGGATTTGCTGAAAAAACAAGTCGTTTTATTATTCTCAACTCATAACATATAACAGCAGTTATATGTTTATATACACAGAGGGACCCCCAAAAAATGTATACACACTTTAACAGTTATTTATACCCTTTTTTTAAAACTCAATTTAAATTCGGGCAGCAATGTGTAGTTTTATGTGTCCTTTAAAGATGTCAGTATTCGCACCATCATTAATGCTAACATGTGACATTCAAACGAGAGCTATATCTTTTTCATGTTGAAGTGTGTATACATATATGCGTACAGTATGTGAAGGGTGTTTGTGCGTGTCTGTCTATATACATACACATACATATATTTGTGTGTGTTTGTTTATACAGTGTATCTCAATAATCTTGAATATCTTGGATTTTTTTTTTATGATTTAATTACAAAATGTAGACACCTAAACTGAAATATTTCAAGCCTCTTTGTTTTCATTTCAATAATTACGGTTTACAGCTCATGAAAATTTAAAACCCAGTATTTCCAAATATGAGAATATTTAATTTCGAGCTGGAGTAAATAATTATTTATACAGTCTAAATACCATATATATCTTGTGTCTTGTTCAGTACACGCAACCACAATCAAGGGAAAGACTGCTGATTTGACATTTTTTCAGAAGATAATCATCAACACCCTCCATAAGGAGGGTAAGCCACAGAAGGTCATCATTGAAAGAGCTGGCTTTTTGCAGAGTGCTGTTTAAAAGCATATTCATGCTTCCTGGAAAGGAAAAATGCGGTAAGAAAAGGTGCACAAGCAACAAGGATGACCGCAGCCTTAGGAAAATTATCAAGAAAAGCTGATGGAAGAAATTGAGAGAGATTCACAAGCACCACAAGCTGTTGGGTTCCTAGTATCAAGTCACTCCTAAATCAGAAACAACATCAGAAGCGTCCACCTGGGCTAAGAATTAAAAAAAACTGGAGCGTTTGCTCAGTGGTCCAAATTCCTCTTTTCAGATGAAGGTAAATTTTATGTTTCATTTGAAAATCAAGGTCTCAGAGTCAGGAAGAAGAGTGGCAAGGCACAGAATCCAAGTTGCTTGAAGTCTAGTGTGAAGTTCCCACAGTTGCTGATGATTTGGGGTGTTATACTGTATATCTGCTGGTGTTGGTACACTTTGTTTTATTAAATCCAAAGTCAACGCAGCTGTTTACCATGAAATTTTAGAGCATGTGATGCTTCCATTTGCTAATAATCTTTATGGAGATACCACCTACTTAGCACCTGTCCAACTACCACAGTACTAACTGCATTGCTCCCCATGATAGTACTGTGCTTGATTGGCCAGCCAACTCCTGACCTGAACCTACAGGGGATTGTCAAGAGGAAGATGAGAAACATGCAATGCTGAAATGATTCAGTAATTTACACTAAAGGTGTAAAGTGCATACAACTTTTCAGAAGTTTGACATTTCTCTGTTGTAAAACTTTTTTTGGATTTATCTTAGGAAGTATTCTAATATTTTAAGATATTTGATTTGAGCTGTGAGCTGTAAGCCACAATCATCAAAATGCAAACAAAAAAGTCTTGAAATTCATTTTTTGTTTAATGAATCTAGAATATATGAGTTAACTTTGTCATGTTAGTGTACACATACAGTACATACATACACACATACATACATACAGTGGCCTCAAAATAAACTTCTACCCAACGAAGATGTGTGTTAAAATAGCATCATTAGATACTGCATGTTCTCACAAACACAGACACACACACACGCTTCTGCTTGAATGCACAAATGACAAGAAACAAAAACAAACACATACAGGGCATGATCATTCCCCCGTATGAGTTCACTCAGACAGGATAGAACCAAAAGACATTTCAAAGATCAAGTAACATCATAAATATGAGTGTGTTGAATATAATCCAGGGCTCATTGATAAAGGCAACTTTAATCAAGCTATATTTTTCAAATACAGAGCAAATCATTTCAACCAACTTCATTCGCTTTTTAGGAAAGCATTAACCATCACAGAGAATGCTATTAGATCTGATTGTATCTTGTAAGCTGGAAAAAGAAGGAGAAAGAGAGAGAGAGAAAAGAGGAAAAATAATGGCATTAAAATAATGGAACCAATCTCTAAAACAGGTAATCGTGCTCAATTCTTTGAGTGCAGCTTATAACGTTAAGGAGACTGTCTCTTCAAACCAGGTTGGGGTTAGCTGAGATACAAACAAAATAAAATATTTAAACTGCATAAAGATGAATATCCAGCAAGCATTTGTAAATGAAAGCCTGTATCTTAGCTTTAATTTAATGCCTGTACACTTCCCTGGTTGTAGGGTGAAAGCTACATAATTTCATGTCTAAATTTAACGTCTATTGTCATAAACAGAACTACTACAGCTTTGCACAGATATGTGTATGCTTCTCACTGGCCAAATACAAATCTGATTTTTGCATGAGTGATTTTTTTATGTACTGTAAACCAAAAGGTGTACAGACCACACTAACTGCCATATTACGGTCTGTATACTTATATCAGTTCACATTCAAATGTATCACATCCAAATGTATAAGATTTTTTGCAGTGTTCTAAGAGTATTTATTATATTTTGTATTTGATTATCTTAAGAAAAGAAAAAGGGCAAAAAACAGGAAGCAATGCAGCTCAGGCATTTTGTCTGTCAGAATTTTAATCTGAAAAACCAACAAAAGTAATACCAAGAGCTTCATCGACACCTTTTAAACCAGTGGATGTTTCCTGTACATATTTCTTTATTTTATGCTACATAAGACAAAAATTTTAGTCTTGACAGTGCAAATTTTTGACACGATGCTTTTCTATTTTTATATTTTTCACCTTGCACTAATAGTAGCAGCCTAGTATGTGAGCTACTGAAGGCTACAGTAGTAATGCTGTGTGCCAATATGGTAGTAAAATAATAATAATAATAATAATAATAATAATAATAATAACCTGGCTCAAAACCAGTGGATATAAGTAACAATAACATAATAACAGACATTATTTAGCTTCTACCTTATGTAAGCTTTCACTTCAGTACATGGGCTTTTGTGTGTATTTCTGTAGTTATTGTTTTCATTAGTTATTACAGATGGAGATTTGATGTAAAGAGTGTAGGCTATTTTATATTGAAAATTACATTTACACTGCTATGAAATTTTAAAAAGCATAACTCTGGAAGAAACAACACTGCGTGTGGGGGGAGAAACTCCTTTAAACAACTTGACCTTTTAATTTTCGGTGCCTGTAACTTCAGGCGTGTGGGTCTTAGCTAGACATTAAACATTACTACGGCAATACATTTTATAGGTAGATTTCGTTTCACTGTTGAACAGTAAACGTACAGTACCAATCAAAAGTTTGGACACATCTTCTAATTCAATGTAAAAATAGAAAAATAGAAAATCATGGTGTCAAAAATTTGCACTTTCAAAACTAACATTTTGTCTTATGTAGCATAAAAAAAGAGAAATATGTACAGGAAACATCCACTGGTTTAAAAGGTGTCGATGAAGCTCTTGGTATTACTTTTGTTGGTTTTTCAGATTAAAATTCTGACAGACAAAATACCTGAGCTGCATTGCTTCATGTTTTAGTTTTTTTATTTTAAGACCTGAAGTTCAGCTGTTCTGGAATAGTTCTTGTATGAACAGTATTATCAAGTGCATTTGCAGAACCCATCAAGCACCATGATGAAACTGGCTCTCATGAAGACCATCACAGGAAAGCAAGACCAAAACTTACCTCTGTTGCAGAGGAGAAATTCAGTTAGAGGCATCAGCCTCAGGAATCACCAATAAACAGCACATCACATTAGAGGCGTTATAAACAGAGTCTAAGTAGCAGACACATCTCAATATCAATATCAACTGCTCAAATGAGATTGTTAAATAACCGAAATATTCACTAATGTTGAAAGAAATAAAAATCCCTAACATGGAATTATAAGTATATATTATGAACTTTTGAATGATAGTATATTATTAGCTTAAACACGATATGGGCTAGATAGGCTAGAACAGTAGCATTCTCCGCTTTTTTAAACAGTAGCTGAGGTGAATGATTCACTAAAGGACATAATGGAAGTTAATATAGACCGAGTTTCGGAGTAAACATGTAAAATACTGTATTTCAAAGACATTTCAAGGAAAAAAACAGACAGCGAGATTATTATCAAGTATCGCATCTGCGACGGTAAACGAGTCAGCATGATATAACACCGACTGCGTGTACTGTATGTGTGTGTGTGTGTGTGTGTTCACCCTCACAAGATTTATCTACGTTGTTGGGTAAATCAACATGAAGGTAAATTCACAATAAAATAGATCAATTAAGATACGAGATTTTAAATAGACTATAAGTATAATATTTATCATATGTGGTCGACTATTGTTATATTATTTTCATACTATGATTATGGTCAAGGTTCCATGTCAAATACATACGTTTATATTTGTTAACTTGTGCTGCAAAATGCAATACACACCATCTTAATTAATTATGATATATGTATGTATTACAGCTCGTATCAAACAAGTCTTTTTTGGTTCAGCCGTTTTCCATAACATAGGCCATTTATCCGTGTAATGTAGGCTACTAAATGATTTATGATGAATCAGTATTTATGGTCAGAATGCAGAATATATATGGTCTAAAGTCTATAGACCTTTT
Organism: Clarias pachynema; assembly: GCA_030014365.1. Taxonomy (NCBI): domain Eukaryota; kingdom Metazoa; phylum Chordata; class Actinopteri; order Siluriformes; family Clariidae; genus Clarias; species Clarias pachynema. Next base: position 26,198,467 of record JAQMYL010000038.1, read on the forward strand.
AAATTCTTAAAGTTAAATTATGACACGAGTTATTAAAATTTGCAACTAAATCAATTCTAGAAGGAAACAATGTTATAAAGGTCGTTTACACATCAAACAACATGTTTCTTATTTAAAAACTTAAACATTTGATCTGCTTTTTGAACATTTTAACCGAAATCGAGTAAGATATTAAGTAGAGATTTGCTAACTTAAACAATTTTGTAGGTATTTATAAGGGATTAATGTCTAATTAATGTTTTTTTTTTTTCCCGACCAGACACTACATTACAAATATTGCATTAATATCACAAGTGTTTGTGTAATCGGTATTAGTTACAGACGTTTGAAACCATGGGCTGCTAACAGGGGCATTCGATTATATAAGAAGAGATATATTTATGTCGTTTCTCTTTTTAAAGTTGCGTGACTTTTTGCGAGGAGAAGAAAACACAACCAAAAAACAAAACACGGCGTGTCTGATCTCTCTGAGCAAAACACGTAGTATTCATTAGTTTAGAAATACTGCCCCCCTCTGGCCAACTCCTATAGTGCAGCCTCTCTCAGGAACACGTGCACGGAACGCACATACGGAAACAACTGAGCGCTACAACAACATCTCGTCGTGAACCGTTTGATCATGATTGAACACTAATGTACTGTTCTGACAGGTCTAGCATTTTCATGAAATGTAAAAAAAAAAAAAAAAGAAGAAGAATTAAAGCCATATAAAAAGAGAGTATAATAACAGCAAATAATACTAGCCTAGATTATTGTTTAGTTCACAGCTATATTGCATTGCAGGATGTTCAGTAACCTACTTTACTGTTAAGTAATATAATTGTATTTGTTTTTTGAGGAAAATTTCTACTAAGCCTTTACTCGCTTAACTACTAACCACCGACTATTATACAAATTCCATACAATCACCTCATAAATGTGATTATAATTTAACCTGTTTTGAGTACTTTGCAAATCCATTAGGCAGATACCAGGCTGTTAAAAAAGAAACATTGTCATTTTAATCATATAATTATTAGAGATGTATGGGAACATGTTCAGGGTGTATTCTGAACAGCTAGAAATTTTGAAGGAAGACTAGTGACAGCAAATTGTAAACAGGAATTATGCTGTTCTGTTATTCTTCTTATTATTATTATTATTTGAAAACACTGCTTTAAATTTTGTATTAAAAATAGGACACAATTACAATAAGTGAATAGAACAGAGGAAAATAGAAAAACGATTAGTATCAGGGATTTGCGATTTGAAAGTTGAAGATAAAAAAAACAAAACAAAAGAAACAAGTGGTGCAGTGTAATATGTTTGCGCTTATAAATGCGCCACAATAATGTAGGAGTTTCGTATTCTCTTACAAACCTCTTGAGTTTAGTCAGATGTGGTCAAATATAAAGCATCATGTTTTTCAGTGCCAGAAACAGATTCCTAGTAACTGCTTTTAAACGTGACAATGCACAATAAACTATCACCACAGAATTCATAAGAAATACTCTACAATACTCTAGAAATACTATAGTAATTCTCAAGATCATCAATTTAAATAAAAGCAAACAGATCTACAGATGGTTCGATCTCTAGTCACAAATTAAAACCAAAAAAATTATACAGGATAATTAAAACCAGGCTAATCATTAATTTTTTTTAAATGTATATGTCAAAGTGCATTATGGCTTAAGCAGGCAGGAAGTTAGTAGTCAATTAGTTGTTTGTTCTTGGAGAGATAAAAATCTCTGCTGAACATCTCCTGGAAATGAAAACAAAATAAAACTAATGACTAAAAATAAATACATTGGCTAAATCACGTAGCATCTACTGTAATACAAAATGTAAAAAAAAATTGAATCCTAAATGTTTTAATCCTATTCAACAAAGAGAAACATTTATATGCAGACAAGGTCATAATTATAAACATGATTTTCCTTAAGAAAAGAAAAATAGTACAAAGATATTAGTAAGTATAATTTCTCAAAATGAAACTAATACACAACTTCTAGGACACACAACATGTGTGCATGTGTACTAAACTTCAAAGCTCATAAAGTTTGATCAGCACAGCACCTAACATCCTCTCCCAATGTTTCACATGCATCACACCACGATCAGGTATTATCAATACCAGTATGTCAGAGGTATGACAGACAAAATCGAGTACCAATTTCTTCAGAATGTTTCTGTAATTCCATATATTATTCATCACTTCTTTACACTTTGAATAATGAGCTTTTGTTTTTAGTATTTGCAGCTTGCAGTTGAGCTGACTAAAAGCACAACCCCCGTTTTGGGCCTTGACCACCCACACCCACACATTGCATCTGACTTATGTGTCAGCAACCTTATTTGAACCTGGTGACTTCTTCGAGAAAATTTGCTGATTCTTAACAACATTACAAAGAAACATGCAGAAATGACTATCAGCTTCACAAACAAGTATTTGTTTAGTTCACTATGACCCTAAATAAGACTGAAACCTGTCTTAGACGATCAAACAGGCAATCACTTAGTCATGTTACACCAAATCTGATACCGATACTGATCTTTTACCTGTGACATTAACGTGACATTTCAAAATTGTTGCCTTATTTCATATTTACCAGAAATTTCACCTTACAATAAAATCAGGCAGGAAAAACTTGTTTCGGTATGTTTCCATGAAATTACGGTAAGTGGAGCAATAAATTAGCTTATTTTCCACACTATAATGTAAACATTAAAATGTATGTGAGATACAATTTATTCATGATTCTATTTAGTGCTTTAATGTTATTAAAATAATAACATAATCTTTCAATATTTTTACCTTACATTCAAGACAGTTCCATACATCTGCATATAAAAAAAAAAAAAAATCTGCATAGAAGCAAAATGTATCTACTTATTGCAGTCTATTAAAAATATAAAAAACTCAAATATATTAAATATAAAACTATATCAGAACTGCCACAATTTCAGTAAATCTTCACTAAATAGTTTTATGAATTAAAATGTGAGAATTTTAAGAATTAAGTGTCAGAGCTAGACTGTAAAAAACACAATAATAATAATAATAATAATTATTATTATTATTATTATTATTAAACAAGGAAGATAGAACTGGCAGAATAATTTGTTCAGTGCTTATATACAGTACTGCCTGTTTTTGGTCACACAAAAATATTGATATAACATCCATGATATAAAAGCTACCAAAAGCAATATTTAGTGGTCAGTTATGGTTGCCATAAATGACGTGTTGTCTATATAGCGGTCAGATATGCTCATAAAATGACGTGGTGTCTGAATAAAATGTATACTTCGGCAAACAAGTGAAATTATAAAGAGGCGGATGAAACATAACTAAAACAAACAAAAAAGGCAAAATAAATCATTGTTTTCAATCAGCAAAAGGCTATATTAGACTTGTAGCATGGATCTACCATAAAGGACACTGTATATAGAAGTATGTATAATTTCTTACCTTTTGCCACTAACTCCTGTGTCTGATAGTAATACATCAAACAAATTATACTCTGAACTAACCATATTAGAGGCATGATTGTTATA
>JAQMYL010000038.1:26236000-26247649 GCA_030014365.1 Clarias pachynema
CTTTTTTTGTAGTTCTCTATTTGAAATTGGACTGTCATTTTTCCGGACCTCGGACTGAATAGAAATTTGGTAAGTGGTCCTTTTAAATTTATATTTGAGTACCCCTGCTCTAGAGCTACAGTATATAGTACTCACATATACATGGTAACAGGAAAAATGTGCAGTTGTTTTTGACTATCATTAGCCGAGGTCTGTGTAACCTTTTGGCTTTAAAAGTGGCCATATTTAGCTATATTTATAGCCAGTGTTTTCTAACCTATCAATGTAATTACTGCCACTGCTAAATAATTTTAGAACATATGAAGCTGTAATCAGATATCAAAAATATCACAAAATGAGGTCAGACAATTGTAATACAAAATGGGAAGTGCTCAAAGGTTACAGTGAACTTTAGAAATATAATTTATACATCATTTATTCCCTCTTCCTCTCACCCTCAGCAGCAGAAATTCAGGTTTGATGAAGTCCAGCAGGAACATGGTGTCTGGGGCTTTCAACCAATCAGCTATAGACCTAAAAAAGTGAGTGTGAGAGAGAGAGGTGTGAGTGAGAGGGGTGTAACACAGTTACTGACACAGTTATTGACCGTGCAATGCTGAGTACACACAGAGACCATGGCAGACATTGGGAGAATTGTTTTGAGAAAATAACAAGCTAGACAATGAGGGGGGAAAAAAAGTGAGAGAGAAAAGACTTGCCTATTGTTGGTTTTTAGATAGATCATGGCAAGAGCCAAAGTGGCACCAGGGCAGGTCACATCCACATTGATCGTGTCTCCTTCCTATAATTAATAATTTTACAGCATATCAGATTTCTCAAAGGTGACCTCAAACAAAAGCAAAAATGATTTAATTCAGTCCGTAATAACATTTAGTAGTTTATATCTCTCTTGGTCCATTTTCTTTGTTAAGACCTTAATCTGGTAGCTCGGGGATTTGTGCTTCTCTCTGTTAATGCCGGTGTGTGTGCGCCGGTGTCCTCCCACCATGTACTGGTAAAGCTGCTCTGGTACATTCAGGTCTGTCATGCCGATCAGGTTACTGCCATGCTACAGAGAGAGAGGCTTAGTCGGCATGGGAAAAAACACAGCTTTCAGTCTCACCAGTAGACTTTATATATGCTCGCATAATGCTTTTTATCTGTAACACAATCCTCTGAGAACTTAAAAAGGCACTTTTGTTTGAACTTGTCTTTGACAGAAAAAGGAACCTCAAGTGGAAAAAATGAAGTAAATAATAATTTAATATAAATATTTGAGAACCACAGTCATGGTTTGAGTTGTACAAATACTTCTGAAAAAAAACTTCTAAAATCTAAAATAGTTATACATGGCAAAATAAAAACTAATAAGATCACAAGATATACAAGTTCTGGCTCACATTGGCATGTATATATGGTTTGATGCTTTTGGAATGTAAAAGGGAGTGCCGCCCGTGCAGAAAGAAAAACTATGAAAGCTATTCTTGAAGTGTGAGAGATTTGGCTGTGTTAGCAGCTTGAATGATAATAAGCAGGAATAATGTTGTCAGATGACAAGGAGAATTGCTAATACACAAGTGTGCTAATAAACTGGCAAGGCAGGTGACTTTCCAAGTAAATGCAATTTGAATGAAAGAAAACATTCTCTGCATAATTTGGCAGCACTTAAACACTCACCCCAAGACAAACCATGCCAAGTGCCAGGCCTGCTGCCAAAGAGTAAGACTCTCTATCTGTGCAGTACTCCATTTCAGGGCCAGGAGGACGGCCTACGTGAAGACACAGATACATGCACATTTATTAAGCATGCTCACATCCAGAGTGTTGGGCTACTGCTATATTGATTTTTCCTCAGCGTATTAAACAATTTGTCTAAAACAGTGGTCTTAAAAAAAGAAAGGTAACGAGCAACGAAGGTAACGAAGCTGTAATGCCATTACTATTAATAACACTGTTGTGCAGAAAAGTGGTGGATAACAGTGGATTTTCAAAATGAAAATTGGTTGTCCAATTTCCATATGGCTGCCATTTTCATTACTGATCTATTGCTCCCTAAAGTGCAAGTACAAGAGAGGATTAAAATGAGGCAAATGAGAAAAGAATTTAGGCAGCATCCCCAAATACTAATTTTTTTTGTTGTTGCAAGAAATACTGTATATAATAATAATAATAACTGGATATAAATTAATGAACTCAAAACATTTCCCACCGACATTAACCATAAAAGTTCTAATATTTATAATAAGATTTTGTTAGACCATATACATTGTGGAACATTACAACATTTCTTTCTGTCATATCCTTTGGGTGAGATTTTTAAGGCGTATTGGCCAGTTCATGGGTGAAAATGACTCTTAATTCTCCCAGAATCTTCTTTCACAGCCCGATAAATCTTGTAATTGTTATCCTGGAATATGCTCATGTCATCAGGGACAAGGAAAATATATTGATGGCATGCACTTCCTTTCTTACCCTAATGTACCCATTACTCTGAAAATAGGGTCAATCTGGACTCTTTAGAACACATGATGTTTTTCCATTGCTCCAAAATCTGTCTAGAAAACTGAAGGCTTCAATTAGCCTCACTAACAAGTAGTTTTTCTTATGACCACACAGTTGTTCAGTCCCAATCCTGTGCGTTCTTATAGCATTGTACATATGGTAATTGTCTTACTTTTACTTTTAAACATAGCTGTGATTTCTACTGTCAGTTTTTTTTACGATGCAACTTCACCAAGAATTTAAGTGGGACCTCTGATCTCGGTTATTCAGGATTTTTTTTCTGACCACATTTCATCCATGAAGTTGATGGTTTACCATTGTTCCAGGTTTTGATAATGTGTTGGACAGTTCTTAACCCGATTCCAACAATCTCAGCAATGTCCCTAGTTGTATTCATCACTTGATGCAGGCCAATACTTTTATCGCTGTGAAACCCAGTAATATGTTTTCCACGAACACAGGACATTTCTTCCGATATGGGTGTTTAACACATGAGAAGCTCACAGCACCAGTTAGGGTTAAAATAATTTCTGCCAGATAAAGTATATTAATCACTGCAGTAACTATCTAAACTAACTGAACACCAACATAAAAATATCTATGCACTTTTGCTTTTCAACCAGGGCCTAACTCTGACCACCATCACCCACCCACACATTCATACATACAGATCGCATCTTGTACTGACCTATCTCTGCAAGCAGCACCTCTGCATTGTGCCGGTGTCCAGTACCCTGGTATACAAGGCCGATGCCAACAACTGCAGCCACTTGTACACTATGCGGCACATCTAGCTCGGTGGAAGTGGGTGGGAGCAGGGCAGGCACATGGATGCTCAATAGACGAGTGACAGACATGTCCATGGTGCCCAGCTTAGCTGCTGAAACACCCAACAAGAGCCCAATGCTCGTCATCTCATGGCCCTGAGAAAGAAAGAAAAAATTATTATCTTCAAAACAGAAACACTGATGATTGTTAATTGCGCGTTAAACATTTTTAAACATTTAAAAACATTTTTTTTTTTTTCAATGCATATATTGGTCTGTACAAAATTTCTGTGCAAATCTGTAGTCACTGTTAAATAAAATAGCAACAGATATACCCCTGCTCATTCACATAATTATCCAATCAGCCAGGCATGTGACAGCAATGAACTGCGTCAAACCATGCAAATGAAGAACTTCAAAATGTGATTAAATGTGATCTTAGTGACTTTGTGATTAGTGTCTTCTAATGTTCAAATGCCTAATTTTAGCAGACCCGGGCCCTGGCAAACAACCTGACAAACAACCATGCCATGGTCAAAGGGACACAAATTCTCCTCAGTCTAATGTTTGACATGAACATTAACGTAGTCTCTAGGCATGATGGGTGCATCACTTTACCTGCCCCTCTTCATACCCTGATGTACTCTGGAACAGGAAGAATCTGAACTCATCAGCAAACATGACCTTTTTCATAATGCTCCATAGTCCATTCTTTATGCTCCCTTACAGATTGAAGCCCCTTTTTATGATAAGCCTCACTGATGAGTGCTTTTCTTAAGGCTACACTGCTGTTTAGTCCCAATCCCTTTACCTCTTCGCATTGTGCATGTAAATGCTTTCACTTTCAGTATTATCTATAAAATTTCACTTTTAAACATAGCAGTGAGTTCTACTGTAATTTTATTTTTATTATTTGATTTCACTAAGCAGTTAAGTGATCACCCATCATGTTCATTCAGGATGTTTTTTCGACCACATCTCTTCCTTAAAGATGATGGTTCACCACTATCCTTACAGGTTTTAATAATGCGTTGGATATTTCTTAAGCCAATTTTAGTAGTTTCAAAATTTTCCTTAGTTGTGTTCTTTGCTTGATACAGGGCAGTAATTTGACCCTTCTGGAACAGAGTAACATCTTCGCCACAACCACAAGGATTGTGACATTGTCAACATGTCTTCTGACATTGTTGATTAAGAAATGAGAAACTACTCAATGCATATGTGAGGGTTAAATAACTTCTTGCCAGCTGAAACATTAACCACTGCAGTAATTATCCAACCAATGGCTCTTAACTATTTGCTTAGTTAAATCTAGGTGGTGGCCGGGCAAGGAGAGACTAGCTGATGTTTGATTTACAAAACGCAAATTTCAAAGTTTAAGAGACGAGGACAAAAACAGACGATTCTTCTTTCATTCATTCACTTTTCAAATGAATGTGTGTAAGCAGGATGTTTTTCGCTGGCTTCTCGTAATTGAGTACTATGATATTCTAGAAAGCCCAGGTTGCCATTCTCAATGTGGTAAAGGGCCAGTGAAAATACGCAGTGTAAAGATGAAGCCATAGATTGTATATGTGCATTGTAACCACTGAAAGTAGTGATAGAGCCTGGCCTGACTGGAAATGAGAAAGCTATGCAGCGTCATAGTGAAACTGTGCTTTAAGTTCGTCTTTCATGTGAGAAAAACAACAGGATGAGAGCAGAAGTCAGAAAAAGACAATTAGAATGTGTAACTCCAAAACTGGAGTGAATTACACTGAGATTAATGAAAGATTTAAATGTCAAATCATAAAAGCAATACAGTGAGCATAGCATGAAACCAAAAGGGGCCAGCTACTACCATTTCAAGTTGAACTACTTCTTTTAACAAGGAAGCGTTCCCTCATCTCCTGTTTGGTAAATTTTGGCTCATACAGGATACTTTACATGTCTTTTACAATAGCTCTTAAATCAAAGCGTAAATCTGAAAAGAAAGGACTGAAATTAGTCATTCTGCACGACTACAGCATTTTTTATTTACTATATATTTTGCGTCTATGATTCAAATGGGTTGAACATTTTGTTATATGTATGAAATAAAGTATAATAATAAGAACAATTAGGATTGCTGTCTTGCAGTTATATGCTGCAACAAAGTTGGAGTTCATGTACATGTGGATCCAGAGTCAAATTCTTCACTACTTACAGTATATGTAGTGATGACTGACGGAATGTAATAAAAGATTTTGTAAAGTGTATTTTTGGGTAATGTGGAAGTTATTGCTTTGGTATATCGACATGACTCTAGTGAAAGCTTTTCAGTGAGAAACATGCTGCATACAGTTAGAGAGAATTTTTTAAATGGAGTGGTCTGTCATACTGCATGATGAAAATCACCTGGAGCTCAATAAAACAATGAGGTTGTGGTGCACTGAGAGTGAAACGAGGCCCCTCGTCCTGTCATCCAGTGAGAGGAAGTGAGGAGGGTTGGCTTGTACAGGTACCTTGGGGTTAAAATCAATGACAAACTAGACTAAGGTCACAACGCTCAAGTACTCTTCAGGAAGTGACAGAGTACTGCTGATAACGGGGACTGTTGGGACTGTTGATAACATCTGTGAATTTACTGGTTATTTGCCCTTTTATAGTTCCTACTAATTTAAGCTTTATATACTTATTTTTTTAGTTCATCCCGTGTGCCAATTTGGAATAAATTTCTGAAATATCCCTTCACAAGATTTGGACAAATGAACGCGAGCTCAGAGTGAACTTGATCTTTGACCAGCGAACTGTACTCAGTTCATTCTCAAGTCAAAGTAGATGTCTGCAGCAAATTTGAAGAAATACTCATTCCCGAAATATTGTGTTTACAAAGAGACAGATGTGATGTGACAGTGATGTTGACCTTTGACCACTAATTAGTCAATCTTTTAGCCCAAGTGGACATTCGTGCCAATTCTGAAAAAATTCCGTGAAGGCATTCCTGTGATCCAAATTACAGGTAAAGTTACTACACTGTCCATGGTTTCCTATGATACAGGGCTAGACAAATCACTAGTGGAGGCACCTAGGTAAAGCGGACTACATATCCAAGCTATTCTATTTTATTAACTGTTTGCCTGGCAGAAAAAAAAAAATGCACTGATATAACTGATATTTTGTCTACACCATTTTATCAAGTGTAATACAACGATTCATCTTTATCAATATTATCATTAAACAGACTTTGGCTGTATAAAGTCATCCTTTACAATTATTCGAGATCTGGTTTACTTTGTAGTCTATATTAATAGCTCATCACATGTTTGAATTTAATTATATTAGCCTACTTCACCTTTCACTAGGTACTGTAGATAATGAAAATTTGATGTGTGTTTTTTTATCTGTCAGTTTGTTACCTCCACTCTACCTCATCTATTGATAGAAACGACAAACTAAACAACCACCAGTTATTATTTGAGTTGTGGCCCATTCATAGCTATTGACACTAACACAGTAGAAAGCAGTAGATTTGCATATGTACCATGACAGTACAATGGCTGGAGTGCAAATGGTCAGATTCCAAATAATCACTGGTTAGCAGAAGTCACTACAAAAGGGCCATTCATTGATGGATTGAGTAGAGCTAGAAATGTGCATTCATACATTACCCTCTAGTAAAAAGTATAACTTTACAGTAAGCTAATTTGATAATATAGCCAGCTCGCTCAATATTTTTGCAATGTTTTTTTTGTCAGATAACCAACAACACAATGTGCTCAAATACTAGATCATGCACCTGCCTTAGAAATTTTGTTAGACACATCAGCCATGTCATATTGTGCCACCTAATCATGATCATACAAACCATGATTTAAGCATAACTTTTGACTAACATTTGTTACAATGATCATAGTATCATGAAGTCATCAGAATGTTTACATATTAAAAGATACTGGTTGATACTGGTATTCTATAGTAAGAACTGCTTTAGAGACATGTCCTTTAAATTTAAAAGCAAAAGGTCTGTATACCTTAGTTAGATAGTCGTGGATGTTAAGTGTGGCAAGTTTGGTGAGGTGACCATTAAGGCCGAGTGCCATGAGAAAGCCAGCATATTCATTGGCTAGCTCTGTGCTCTTGGGCTTGTTGTAGGCGATCCAAGCCGATTCAACACGTGATGCTGGCGCAATCTTCAAGCCAGCTGCTACACCGTTGTGAAAGCTGGGCCAGCTTGCCATGTTGGGTGGCACATCAACATTGCCACTGTTCAGGTCCACGGTGGTGTTCCTGGGTGGAGCTCGCCCTGCCAGATGACATAAAGGGATCGATGTTCTTTAACCTTTTACAAAACTCCTTTCAAATGAACAAAGTGATAGAAGAATCAGACCAATGGATATGAAAAATAAATAAATAAATAAATAAATAAATAAACTCCCAACAATAGTGTGAACACTTTTCTAAGCATGTAAACATTTTCCCTCAACTGTAAATAATAATAAACAATCAGCACAGCCCTAAAGCTTTTCTTCATACTAAAAATGGAAAAAAATCTACTGAAAACTGAAGTTATTTTTTCCAATACGTAATTCAAGAACTACCTTTTTCGACATACTTTGTTTAACCAGAAAATGAGACCAGATGCCTGGTCTTGGAAAACTGTTTTCTAATTGTGTGGCTCTGTTGAACCACATGACAGAGGAAGAGGTTATTATCTTGAACATCAAAAAGCAGAAAGTATGCCTGCTTTTGCAAAAAGTTTGTGAGAAAGAGTGAGAGTGCCCAGAATACATTTGATATAGTATTTCTGATCCCCTATGGTCAAAGCTACATACAAAATACTGGGAAAAAATGTGTTTTTCCAGTCCTAGGCATTTGACTGACTGCTTCACACATTTTTTCCATATACTAATCATGTATGATGTAAGATTATATGAAGAAAACTTGTTGGTTTGTTCTCAGGCATACCAGTCAAGTTTAGCTTTGGCACAGGCAGGGGCTCAGTTGGTACTGGATGATATGAAAAGAGTGTGAAGAGGCCTCGACCCACAGGGAGAGCCATGGTGCGCTGGCACAGCTGGAGAAGCCTGGCAACACAGTGGCAAAGCAGAACAGTGGAATACTTTATAACTGCACATTTGGCAATTTTAAATGGAAAGTGAAAAGTGAAAGAGAGACAGAGATAGGTAAACAGTTGCTTATTTTTATATGCTTACTACTTCAACAGCCCTGGAAGTAATAATTAGAAATAATTATCGCACATTAATTTTGGACTGAGACAGTCACTTTATCTGTTTAGATTCTTACTTGAAGATTAGCAGCATAAACTGCTTCACTAATGAGGCCATGTGAAGCTACAGTCTGACATTTCAGTCATATTTTTTACTTAGTATTGACCTTTTGCAGATGACATCGTGATATCTGTCCACCATGGTTCTGCCAACTTCTGGAAGGTTATTCATGTGAGTAACCCACGTTGAAAAACCATTTGTGGAAGAACTTTCAGCAAGAAAATGCACCTGCTAACATTTTGTCTTCTTGAGCCACAGTTTCCAAATTGCCTCTGAACTGTGTGTTGTGTTGCTCAACACGAGGCTGAATATGAATCCCATATCCCTCTCCTACCCCTGAACAAGGGAACAAGGGCACTACTCTGTATGTAAAAATTTATTCAACATCCTACATAGTGCACTACATCACTATGTTACCTTTTTTGGGATTCAACCACGGAACAGCTACATTTAGGCATTTGGCAGACGCACTTGTCCAGAGCGACATTTTTTTGGTGGTTGTGGGATTTGAACCTGGGACCTTTCGAACTGTAGTCCAATGCCTTAACCAGCGTCTGGTTTTGCAACAGAAGCACTAAATGATCTAATGCTATTGCTAGCAAACACTACTACATCCAGTATAAATCAGATATTTGTACACTGTCTGGGGTGACCATGTTTATATTAACAAATCAAACTTAATATACCAAATCAATTTAACAAGCGTATTAATAGCCTTATTACCTTCTTCATCCATTTTCACATGCTTCTTTCCCTTTTTTAATAAGCTGCGAACTCTGTGACAACATGTTGTATATAAAAATAACAGAAGCAACCAATTGCAAAGTTACTCTTATATCAATGTGACGATGCATTAGTTAATCCTTTAATTAATCATAATGTTTGTTAATCTTAAAGATTTTTTGGGCTCTGAAATGCACCTGGAATGTAATTATCAATGAAAATACATAGTAGCCTAATGTTAATTAATGGTACTTCTGCCTTCCATTGTTGTAACTGACATTATGGCAGTCACATGTCTGCAAAAGGTCAATAATAGAGGTGTCTCCAGATATATCCCTTTACTATTAAAGTGACTAAATTGTATAATGAGATAAAATAATTTCTCATGTACATCATGAAAGGGTGAGTTCTCTTACTTGTTCTCCTTCTCCTCAATATACTCATGGTCGCTGACCTCTGGCAGGTGGGGGACATTGACCCGCACAGGTCTGGAGCTTTGGAGCAGACGTCGAACCTCCTGAACACGCAGGTCACGGCTCCAGATCAGTCCCGTCACCTCCGGATGAAGATCTGTCATACCATCCTCTTCCTCATCTGCCTCGCTCGTGATAGGAGATTCTAGTGGCTCATTCAGTGCGACCATCTTACACACACACACACACACACACACACACACACACACACACACACACACACACACACACACACACACACGAAAGAGCGCAAACAAATGACCATCTTTCTCTCTCTCTCTTCCTCATCTATCTATTTATCTATCTGCCTTTCTAGTTAAATAGATAAACAGATTGAGTATTATTACATACTCTACACTGGGTAGAGAACTGGCAATTAAATTGTTGTAAAGTGTTGTGAGCACTTGTTTCCAAGCCCCTAAAAATGAGTAAGAAAAAACAGGTATCCTTCATGACAAAAAATTAGAAGATATAACTAGAACTGACAGTTTCTAAAATGGCACTCCAGGTTGTGAGGTTTTGTTTATTGCCAAACAATAGAAGCCAACATTAATTCAGCTACTGAAACACTGGTCATGGCACAGATTATTCACAGATGTAAGGGTTTACTCTTCTTTACTGTTTATAGCTGCTTACCTCATCTGCAACTGAACCACAGTTCTTCAGTACTGTTCCTAATACATTTTAGTTTTGAGATTTAAGATTAACCGATAATGTCACAATCTGAGAGTCATGTCATGTTAGCTAACATTAATTGGGCTAGTGATGAATATAATGAATATTTTTTACATGAAGTGTGTGTTTATTTTTTCATACTTGGTGGCATTGTTGCTTATTCCTACAAATGAAATAAATTTTAGAAATAGCAAGTACATGGAAACTACATGCTCTTGGCCCCGAAATGAAACACACCCAACAACAGAGGCAGTATGGGACGTGAGGGGGGAGAAGAGTGCAGAAAGCGGGGAAGAAACTATCAATTAAAAAAAGGACAGATTAGCTCAGCAGTCTGGCCATTTTTGTGCTCTGACAGAGTAGTAAATTGTGTAAGAGAGCAGCTCAGACCAAAACCGGGAATACAACAAACTAACTTTACAGTTCACTTATAACACTGTATTTACTTATATACTTAAAGTTAAAAAGTTTATATTTCTAATATTTGTCTTAGTGGTGTTAGGTCAATATAGCAGTTGGTACTTGCTTTCTTTATTTAACATGACACAAGATAAGATCATGCCTTCATATTTATTTTTATTTAAGGCGAGTACCTCTCCATCATTATTTGCCTTGATGATTGTGCCTCCTGCTGTTAAGTTAGTCTTAAGTACAGCTACTTATTATGCCATTAACTTCCAGTGGATGAAGAGAAATTCTCACCCTTTTTTTCACGGTGATTGTGGCAGTGGTGTTGCCATGTGACAGCTGTTAACACAGGTAGTCCCTGACTTACAAACATATTGTATGAGTTACGAATTTTCGCAGATATGAAAAACCAAAGTCATATGAACATTTCGCGAAAGTAGCTCACGTGTATTGTACAATGGACAATGCAGTGCACGAGATACCAATATCAATATGTACAACTGTATACAATATTTTCTGTGTGCAAGAGAATGTATAAAATGTCTAAAGTCTGGTATATTGTACGTGTGTGCGGGTGGGGGTGCGGGGAAAAATGAGTCGCCTTCACCAGTTTGAACGAATCAGTCCGGAAACACAATGATAAAAATTAGCTGTTCTGTAAAGCTGTTCCGATGATGAATAATCCTAATTCTGGAAAATCCTGTCCAAGAGAGTGGAAAACAGCTGACAGAATGCCATCTGGGATTCCCCTCATGATTTTAAGGCACAGAGATAACACCGTTACATTTCACACAATGGAAACACTGTTTTATCGGAAAAATAAACAAGAAATCTCTCTAATGACACTCGGTTGAGCGACACACTAACGGAATC
>JAQMYL010000038.1:26247749-26261716 GCA_030014365.1 Clarias pachynema
ACCCACAATTCCGCAGCACAAGAGAGAGAAAAACCGTTGGCTCAGTTGTGATCACGTGACGCTCTGCGTCAAAACAAAAAAGCGCACTCGGGCTACTCGGTACTCGTAAACTAAGACTTGTTCGTTTTCCAAGTCAAAATTTATTAAAAAATTTTCTCTTATCTTGCGGAACACTTGTTTCACTGTATTTCTTATGGGGACATTCGCTCCGAGACAAAATGACGTCCGAGATTCCCCTCTTGATTTAAAGGCGCAGAGATTAATTTCCTTAGGCACAGTTACAGTTTTTGGTCACATGATGGCAGTGTTGGGAAAGGGGACAGATTTAGTTAAGTGGATTGGTATACTTTATATTGTTTATTATATTGTTTGTGTCAAAAGCATATAAGACTCACTTACATGTCAAGTCTGACTTACGAACAAATCTGACTTACAAACACGCTTCTGGAACAGAATTCAAAATTAATTTGAAAAGGGCTCATACGCTAAAAATATTTATGTCTTCAGCCTTCCATCTTATGACTTCATCCTCAAACACTTTTTTTTTTAGCACATATTAGAAACCTCTTTGAGGGTGACACATTTCAAGAATCAGATAAAAAAAAAAAAATTACTGTTTCTGAATCATTTTTAGATTCGGGTCTGACTTGCAACAGATGCAGCAGGAAAATGCCAACGTTAACATTTTAATCTTTGAGCAGACCATAGGCTACAGATCTGGTGTGAATACTAGACAGTGTGATATTGTTAGGTAGTACCTAACCAGTGATAACAAGTGGGACAAGTGATTTATTTATTTTCCCAAAACAAAAACAAGGCAATGGATCAACCTGTGCATCCCTGTCATTATGGAAAAAGTTGTCTTGAGCCACAATGTAATCAAAATACATTGGTTAAAAGGTATTTCAAACAAAATGGCTAATAGGCCAGAGGCCTGGTCAAAGTTCTATAAAACACATTCAAACAGCCCTAAAATGTTTGTTAGTTTAGTGCTAGTATTTTTATTTAATTTTTTGGATTTTTCCTAGATTTTCTCCCTAATTTCGTGTCTATTTCCTCCCCGACACTAGGGGGCTCCACATTAAGGCTATTACTACCACTCAGTCGGGAGGGCTGAAGACTATCACGTGTTTCCTCCGAATCACGTGACATCAGCCAACTGCATCTTTTCGACTTCGGAGGACAGCGGTATCTGTTCCTTCTTCTTGCGTGAACTCACAGACGCCCCGGATTGGCTGTAGAGCCGTAATTAATGTGAGAGCACCAAGTACCTCTCATTCCTCCCCTCTGAGAGAGCTCGGCCAATGAGCACCCTCTAGGCCTCAAGCTGCGAGAGATTACAGAATCACCCGGGAATCGAACTCCGAATGATAGGGCGAGCACTTTACAAATAAGCGTTATTTTGTTACACACAGCATGTACAGTTCCTGATATTTCACAGGATTATTTCCACTTTGCAATTTATAGGAACTATGTCAAAGTTGAAAACAAGGCCATCGTCAGGACAAATAAAGGCATACAAATTGTTTTACCGGAATGGCCAAATAATTTAATACCGGCTTAAACCTGAGTCACAATGTGCACGGCAGTGCTTTACCTAGAAATAATATTGCAGGTTTTCACTTATGTGCAATACAACACCTACAGCTAACACTTTGAGTGTTAACAACAATTGCATGACTAAAGACTTGACTCAGACTTGAAGCATAGAGACTTGAGACTTGACTTAGCAAAACTGACTTCTGCTCATTTCTGATGTATACTGGCCCGTGTACCCTACTTATTCATTAAGTAAATAGCTGGAAGCTATTTTGGATTACTTACCGGTTTTCCTTTAGCCAAGGAAACCTTGTGAGCCTGCTTGGTTAAGTCCTGTCGTCCAATCAGAGCACAAACCTCTTCAGACCAATCGGAGCAGGGATGCTCTCTGCACTGGATTATGGCATCTCGGATTGGCAGTGCCACACCAAAAGGCACCGACTCCAGATCCTTCAACATAAAACCTGAAAAGAAAAGATAAACATAAATATCTAAATAAATAAAAAATAAGTAGCTAGTAGGAGGAAACAAATTAAACGTAATTATATATGCCTATAAAATTCCAATGCACTACCATTTACTATTCGGGTTTACATGATCACAGTATGACAGGATGGTGTGGAGCTAACAGTGAATGTCAAACATACCTTCAGAGGTCAACCATACGACCAGTTTCTCTGCGAGACAGCCTGTTGGAGTGCTTTGCTTTACACTGCTCTGCCTGCAAAGGCATACAAACAAACACACACACACGAAACACATAGCCTGAAAATTAAAGGGCTTCTGATGCCGATTTCAGACATCTGTACAATTATAGTTGTTATGACTGCACATTTTGCCCTTTTAGAGACATCTGATGGTTACCTTCTAAGAGCAGGTTCACTAAAACCTTTCTTTTGCCCTAAAACAAACAAACAAAAAAAAACAGAAAGGATCAAAATCTTATATATGTAAAAGAAAACATTCTGCACAGAGATGTAATTAGTTCTCATTTGTGTTTAATCTGTCTCAAACAAACAAATTTCTCCTATGCTCTTTGGCATAGGAGAAATTTGCATTAAAAAATAGGGAAATACACACACACACATCAGAAGAGTGACAGCTCACCTGCAGAGAGCCTGGACAGGTACTTTGACACATTAGATGAAGCAGCTTTTTCATCTCCCACGACATATAGTGCATAGCTCTGCGAGACAGAGAGAGACAGAAAAAGGGAGACGGATGAACAGAGAGAATTTTAAAAAATGAGCAAATGTACAAATGACTGTCATTAACAGTGGGACAGCACCCGTGTGGTTTCGGTTTGCAGCAGCAATGACATTAAAAGTCATTCTGGTCGTGTTAGCGAGAAATAGCATATATGCATTGCTTCTAACCAAGACTGGAGTCATCAACCACATTACTGTACATACTAACCACAGAATAGAAGGGAATGCTACCTCTGAATGTCATATCGATTTAAAGAAAACAAGAAACTCCGCTTAAAATAAAGCGCAACAATTCCATTGGAACATCAGACCACGTGTTTGTTGTTTTTAATTCTTAAAAAAAAAAAAAAAAAAAAAAAAACAGTGATTGAGTCAAACACTGACAAGACATAGGGTTAAAATGGAGTGTACAAAGAGAAATATTGGGGTAAACACACTCCATAATTGCATGGTGGCTTGTCAGCGCCTCTCTGCGGTTGTGCGTCATCTCACTCGCCCTGATGGGTATAGATGCCCACCCCCACCCCAGTGATTCAGCCCTCCGTTTCCATGGCTTAAATTACAGCAGAAAAACTTTCACAATGCAAACATACACAGGCATTGCTCTCTCTTCAAAAAATAAAATACAAAAAAACAACTTATTGACATATACACAGTATATGGCATACACTCCCACACATTATAGGGGCATGTCAGTGTTGGGTCAGGAAGGAAGCAGTATAAGAAAAAAATATCATTATGATTAGCTACGTTCATTGCATCACCTGAATTCTTGCTTTTTCCTCAGAACATGGTGTTTGAATTGAGAAGCATGGTCAAGTTCTGTCAGAGCTTACACTGAAGATATGGACCCTAGATACTTTCTATCACAGCTCTTTACACGTATATCCTAAAAATATTTCGATTTTCTTCCAAACTATGAGAACTGTAGAAATGGTAAAATATAAATGAGAATACATACTGTATGTGTTTAAGGGGAAGTTGTAAAAGGTAAAACCTATGAAATTTACCAAGACAATCAGTTTGGTCCTTTCACAAATGCCAGGAAGGTAGGGGAATGGTGGCACTTCCTGTCCCCTCAGATAGCTGCTGAGCCACGCAAATACACAGGGCACTTCTCCAGTCAGGTACACTGGCCAGCTCATCAACTCTATCTGAGCTTTAGACAAACAGACAAACACAGCCTTCATTTAAAAAGTAATGACTGCACAACGGTCCAAGCCTTGATTCTGCAACACCAAGAGCAACTCAAATTACTGTGTGATTCATTGTCAACTGAACAGAGATGTCTTCGGCTGCTAATGAGGAGACCCCAAGCAATTGATTAGGTACTTACCCTGATCTATCTTGCAGGTTTCCTTGAAGGTTTTGATGAATGAGGGGTAATCACGCCAGTACAGATCAATGTATTCCTCCTGCTGCAGGTCCCTAATGAGATGAGGAGGGCATAGGGATTAGTCTGATCAAACTGCTCGTGCAGGTCAGATGATCAATCTGCAGACTGATCATGAAACCATAGTCAGTTGGAGCACGTAGTAGGTTTTCTTAAAGGAAAATGCCTATGTGCTGGGATTATAGAGCAAAATGATGAGGAATCATTATGTTATCTAATGTTATCACTGTTTTATTTGTAATCACTGGAATTATTTATTAGCTTAAATTCATATTTTCTTATGCTCAGAACTATTATGCCTTTTATTAATTCTATACATTTTAACAACAGATGAGAACTACAGCATTAAGCAAGTGATTACTTAAATCATTTAATCCTTTAACATGCACACTGAAAAACGTCCTTGACAAAGCAGGGTTCTTGGGACAAAAGCAGAAAAATGGGTAAGTGGGGGGGCTTCCAGCCCACACACAGTTGCACACTAGAACTTACAATAGAACCCACTCAAGCTTGTGTTTATGTTCACCACAAAAGCAAATCAAGCTCTTGACATTTTTTCCTAACAATTGGGCAAGATCGCTCATCCGACCATGCTCCCATAACTGAAATGGCAAAGCATTTCATTGACCTCATAATTTTATTTTATTAACTTCTCTTACTGTTATGAAAAGTATGGAATATTCAGTATTTACTGCAATAGAAGTTATTGTACCTGGCCATTTGTTGCAGGAGGCCAATGAGGGCACGGGCACCACTACGCTGGAGCTCATCCAGTTTTAAGTCCTCATAGAGCAGATGGAGCACATAGAAAAGTGCTGGGATGTGAGTGAAGAGCAGAGCTGAGGGCTCCAGCCCTGCTGTTGGCCCACTCTCATCCATAATACCAGCAGACACTTCTGCATCCAGACCAGCCATGCCTGGGGCTGGATACACCGAAACCTGGCAGTGGTAGTCTGAAGTACAAAGGTACGCCCAGTCCTTGATTAAGCCAAAAAAATATATATATGTTTGAATGTTATAGACATATGGTGAAAATCTTAAAGTGTGTAACATGATTTTTATTGCTTGTTCCAAGTAGCCTCTGACTCAAAACAAACTACTGTTTTAAACTAACATTTTCTCAAACCAAGTGTTTCAAAAGAATCAGATCTAGTTTGGTTTAAATCTAGCATAAACAGTTTCAAACACTTACTTCATCAGAGCCTGTATCTGCTGGACGTGCCTTCTTAGGAGCAATTACTGGTGAGAGGGGCACTTCAAAACGGAGCTGTGGAGAAAGACGCTCATGGGTCAACATCAGTGATAAGAGATGCCATTTAATTCTTGCAGCACAAAACACACAATTCTGATGATAATAATAGCCATAACAATATATTGCAACATCACAGGCACAACTAACATTTCGTGTCCATGATAGTCGTTCCGTGTTGTAGCCCATTAATGTCATCAAGCAAGTGACAAACAGATTCCACTCCTGATGCATACTGGGACCTCCAGGAGCATTGTAGATATTGTACCACTTCACCAGCACCTTCATTGCAGTGTCTTTGGGCAAAATGAACCGAATGGCTTGCAGGCATCGTTTCACTAAAAATACACCAAACAGTAGTAATTTAGTAAACCTACAATAGCAGATTGAAAAAAAACAGTATGATTAAAAGAATAGAAGGACTGTGCTAAATTTCAGTGGGAGGAGAAAATAGATTTTTTTTTTTTTAATTAAAAGAAAAGTGTGCAAGATGGAGGGTGTCTGCCATTAGGGGATTTTTTTGGGGACTGTTTGGTGAACACAACAGGCAATGAGGAGCATGAGAAGGGGCCCATTTTATTCATGCTGAAGGTAGATGTGCAAAGGAGTAAATGTAACAGCAGGAACTATTGAAAATTGAAAATATGAAACTCTGCTTTGTATATTACGGAATATATAAATGCAAAGCAAAAAGGTTGAAGAAATCATTAAAGGCTAAACAAAAGGTTGGATAATGGTTGAAAGTAAAGTGGACTACAACCAAAGCACATATTCATTATTTAGTGGTCTACATGAAAAAATGCATTAAATTTAACATTCAAACACCAATACACAAGAGGCAATTAGACTTCTAATGAATCTGCCAGTATCTTAATTGGCAAACAAACTCGAAAAGGTCAAAACACAGCTGGTGAAAATGTCAATTTATTAAAAGTAGTGAGTGCTTTCTTCTAAACTAAATGCCCTATTAACGAAAGGCAGACAGGTCATAATATGCCACCACTTTAAGGAAGAAAATATTAAGAGATCAGGTCATATTAACAAAACGCGAATTAGTAAAGGCCTGTACAAGACACGTGCACACTGTGCTACACGAGACGACTTGCCTGTCTCCATGTTACATTACAGAGCAGAAAATCAAGAGTGTTTTCTAATCTTGTAGGAATTATACAATCTGCAAGCGGTGCATCAGCACAACAGAACTTTGAAGATCATCCTTCCAGAGCCATGAAATATATTTTAAAATATACATGTGAAAGCAACAGTGATGTGATGGAGGACAAAATGCAGAACCATGTATACACTCACTCACTCATTATTGACACCGCTTATGCTGTACAGAGTTGTGGGAGAAGGTTATTTGTGGCAGAAGTTTGGTACACCCTGGATGGAGTACCAAACCATCACAGGGTGCACAAGTGCGCACACACACACATAAACACAATGGGCAATTTGGAAACGCCAGTTAGTACTTTGGGAGAAAAATGGATTACCAGGAGGAAACCCACCAAGCAAACACAGGAGACCATCAAACTCCACGCACACACAATCAAAGTGGGAAACGAACCTCCGAGGTGGGAGGCCACAGTGCTCACCACTACCATATATACAATAAAATCTTATATATGATGGCATATCTTAAAAATGCCCATGACAAGCATGTGTGCGTGTGCATTCTAACCCAGCTCCGATGTAGCCACTTCAGGAACAGTGATCCTCAGCATTGAGCCATTGCTCAGTTCCTTGAAAGATAAAAAGGCAAAAAATGATAAATTAATAATTATGTAGAAAAATAGGGGACAGAAAAACCTATATTACCAATCTAGCAACCTAAAGGACCTACAGTTAAGGTAAAAGAGCTTTTATAAAAACCCATTTGGCATGTCAACCAAAATCCATTAAAGATTGTTTTGACAGGTTTAAAAGTAAAATACTCTTGGCAGTGAAACATGCTACAGCAATCCTGACAAATCAGGCCCTGTAGACAGAACATGACCTTAAACTGAATTATGTCAACATACGTGACAGATTCCTGGGGCTCGAGGATGAGCATTCACACATTTGCGCAACGTAGCTTCTATAATGTCAGCCTGACTGATATGAAACACACAAATAGTTAATCTGTTTGAGGAAGAATATTATTTTTGGAACACAATAGGGCAAAAATCTCCTGACAATGGCCTGGGCTGGGAAACATGGTATTCATAGTCAGCATCACTGCTCAAGCACGCAATGACACTGCATGATCAGCGGTTGCCTGAAAGGAAATATCTGGTACTCCCTGGCCTAAAACATGATCAGACAAGTTATTAAATTAGAGAATTAAAAAAATACATGCTTTACCTGTGCTTAAAGTAGCTTTGATCCTCTGAAACAACAACTACTTTGGGTTTAATCATCAGACTCTTGTGTGGTGTTTTACATGGGTTATATTCCAAAAATATCCCAGTAAGTGCAATGTGTATTCTATATGTCCAACAGATATGAAAAAACAAGTGTGTATAGCTTATAAACTAAGCTTTATTTCTTATTAGAGAATTACTTTAATTAACAAACACCACTGGTATTGAATTAAGGTGTGAAGCACAAATCCTATATAGTAAAGTACAGTAGGGATGGGAATCACCAGTCACTTCCCGATACAATATTATCACGATACCTTGGTGCCGATTCAGAAAAAAATTGCGATTCTATAAATTTCACAATTTTATAAATATCCCAATCTGATTTTGTTACAATGTTAATGATTTAGAATTTAAAATAATTTTTGTTTAAGTTTAAAAATTAAATGTACCCCATTCCTTAAAATATTAGTTTTCTCACTTAAAAACCAAGGGCAGCATTTAAACAATACAAACTAACTTCAATTACAAGAGTTCAATTACAAGAGAACATTTAACTGAGCTGCACGTTTCACTGTCATCCAGCATAATTATAATTCTAAACAAACTTAGCAAATTATTCATTCTTACCACACAAGATGAAAACGTGTTAATAGTTTGGAGTTAACAACTTGTAGAATTATAAAGAAACGTTGATGTTTTATGGTCACGGACAATGGCCAATCAAACTGAACACCAGCCAATTCTGGTCACAGGCCAATCAACTAATTCATCTTTAATATAAAGGTAAAAAATATATCTTTTTAAATCTGGTGAAAAGTGAATCGCCACACAAAAGAATTGTGATTCATAACTGAATTATGAATTTCTACTATATACCACGCTCCTAAACATCCCATGTTATCAAACAGTGCATACAGGCAGAGCATAAACAGCCTTTGTACAGTCTTTGCATGTCAGTCATATAGCTACAGATGATCAAAAACATTTTTAATGCCACTAGAGGTTACACAATAATGATTTTTTTTTTTGTAAATAAGTGTTTTAAAAAATCTACAGTGTATATAGAATGTGCATATACAAATAGTGAATTCAGTGAGTCTCTATGTAAGTTATGTTTAGATAGATAGAACATATGTTATGTTTAGATAGATGCAAGCAAGTGCAGAGTGAAACATGGGTTCAGTAATTTGAGCTTTTAAATTGAGATTTTTTACACAAAATTTAGAGCTCCGATGCTTAAAATGAATATAAAGTCCAATTTGTCTGTTTTAATGCATCACTTGTTTGGGCAAGAAGTTTAGATTTATCGCTTTTCTTTTGTACTGTTTGATTATGAAACCCATTTTATTGCAGCACACTGAAAGGGAGGAGATATGAATTAATGACTCCCACATCTAACAATGTAAATGCTTAAAAATCTGGTCCCCTGGCATAACACTGGTTCTACATCTTTAAAATAGATGTGTGTGTGAGTACTGATTGCTGGCTGACCAGTGTGAGACGGTTGCTGACTGGGTCTCGCAGAGCCTGGATATGTGGTGTGGCCTGCTGGAACGGAGAATCTTCTATCCATGATGACTCATGATGCTGCATTGTTCTCATCTCTGACACCGGGGAAGGCATGTCGGACTGAAGATGGTGGGAAGAGATGGTTGTGGGAAGTTTGGATAAATACATGACATCTTACATTATAACAGTTATAAGGCATCGGACACAGCTATGACAGTGTTACAGAAATGGAAAAGCATAGTCAGAAAAAACACAGTGAATGTAATTAACATAATGTAAAGTTATCCTTCATATCTTTCAAGTGGTAGAATAATTCAATTTGCTCTAAAGCTCATTTATTACCTGTCAGCTTATACTGCTTTTTTGGGGGGGGGTTACTTGCTATATTTATCAATCGAACATAATCTCTGACTTTACCTACGTTAAGGATAGAGCAAGCCTGTTTAATTTCATTGTTTAGACAGCCTATTTTGATTACTGAAGGGGCATTTGTTTTAAAAGTACCTCTAAATTTAATCAGATCATTTTATTGATCAAAATCTCAGACCTACAGGGTACACTGCTTTTATAATTTTTCTATTAAATACCTGCATGTCAGGATCGTTCATGCTTATCTCTTTCAATTCAGTTCATACAAATTGCTCTTATTAATGTTAATAAGATTGTTTCCCTCAAAAGGTCGCTGGTGTTTACCTCCTCAAGCCTGCTCATATGCTGAACGGTTGCTTTTGCCGGAGTGCTCACGTTCTCAAGGGGGGTGTTTAAGTGTGGCAAGGGGGTTGGCAAACTGAATGTTGGTGACAGAAGACCAGGCACAAATACTTTGCTCACCTATAAAAAAAAAAGAGACACCTTCATGTGAGCTTCATCTACAAACAGGCTGCTGAACAACAGGTCTGCAAGAGAAGCCGGTCATTTCCTATAGAAGTCGTAAGAGGATAGACGGTATAGCATTGTTTGCCTTTGTATATGATGCTCATGCAGCCATAACTGTAAAACTTAAGACATCAGGAACTTGCCTATTCTAGCTATAAAGAACACTGAATTACTTAATGTCAGTTGCAAAACAACAGAAGAAAAATCTTCTAAATGACACAGAACCTTAAAAACTGTATGCAGAGGTAAAAAACTCAACACAATCTGTAAAAGATGTATATTTTTGACAATATTAGGCTTCTGAATTGAGGACGTTTAAGAAATTAAAATAAAGCAAAACATAAAATTATTTTAACATTTTCTTTCCTTCTTTTTTTAAAAGCCCCAGAAGCCATTAATGAATAATTGTTTTTATCCTGACACTTTATTACATTTAATCTTAGTGTATGTTTAATGTATTATGAGGATGTTGAATTATTTAGATGTAATTTTTTTTTATGTGGTGCAAAAAAATAAATATATAAATCCACCTTGAAAAAAATAATAAAATAAATAAAAGTTAAGTCCCATAAAAGATTTGCTACATAATATAAAATTTGCTACGTAAAATATAATAGGGTTATTGTTATGCTGATTGTCAGGTTCTTTAGAAATCCAGCTTATTTAAATGTACAAAAGAAACTACAATACAGTTTGTGATATCCTGGATAAAGGATAGGGATGCCTAAGCACTGTGCAAATAAACTAGACCAGCACTGCAAAGAAATAAATTATAGAGCTGAACCTTATTGGCCTCCAATGGTTTAGGACGCTGTGTCTAGTTGTGGTCACATTAAAAGCTAAATCTATTGTTTGCAGCACTGACACGGAGAATCCACCCATTTTTTTTATCTTGCAAAACTAAGTTAGCTAGTTACTGCACATGTGCATCCTCTGAGAAAATGCCCCGTTGTGTGGTTGTGGCGTGTTTCTATAGAGATAGTGATAAGGGTGTAGCATCACTGTGAATGAAAGTAGTATTTATGTAGTCAGCTTTCTTGTTGAAAGATTGATTTGCTGCGTTTCATTTGTGGTGGTGATTAAATAAAGATTACTTAGCAGTTTCTGTACCAGTAATCTGGGACTGTTACCTAGCTTTGACAACTACAGCTATGACTATGACACATTTACACACTTTACTCATTTCTATTTGGAGGACATTGCTATATTCAAATAAGCAACAATGCCAAATGCCATATTAAAATAGCAGGTTTAATGACTTAACTCTCACTTCTGAACTGATTATCTTCACAGATAAAGAAAACTGTTTATAATTTCAAACATCTGTGAAGGAGATGTCATTCAAAAATGTTCAAATTCATTTATTTACTTACTTTACTTATATTAAGATACAAATATATGCTTACCCTTGTGACTCCTGTGTATAACACTAAGCTACCATTGGTCTCCAGCACCAGTAAAGCATCTATGTCCTATAAAAACAAGAATGAAAGTACTCACATAGAAACTAAGGCCTGGGTAGAAGATAAAACAGAAATAGCATTATATTTTAATCAAGGTTGTAATATTACAGTAGATGTCATATTTTTATTTGTTGATAAAATTCCAGATTATTTTATTATTAAAACAATGTATATTAATTTTATTATATATTATTATTATATTATTATATAATAAAAAACCAAACATAATATAATTTCTCAAAATATTAAACATTATATGGCTACACTGGCCAGACTTATTGCCATGAAAAGCTGTGCAGCTTAGATATACATAAATTACAGATTAAACATATCTGATTCAAAAAGCCACATAATGTGTTTTGAGCACTGACCATGATTCTACATACGACTAAACATATACAGTATTGGACAAGTCATTGGCCTTTAATTTCTTTATATTATTTCTCCAAAGACACATTCTCCAAGCTTCCTGGAGGACTTTTAAGCTCTTATTGATGGCAAGTTTTTGGCTCTCATTTTCAGTCTAGTCCCTGTACTGTACCTGGCCAGTTTCAGAGGAATGTGCTTTGTTTGCTAAAATACACAGTGACCCATGAATCACTCAAGCTCAAACATCTAACCTAAGTCATGAACCAGTGAGAAACAGGTGCATATGACAGACAGACAATCAGGCCAGTGATTAGTATACTGGTGATGCTTAATGCTGAGTGATGAAACAATCGAGAGGGGAAATGAGGTTGCTGCTGAGGTTGTTACATAAACATCTAAGCATTTTTAAGTACTTTCCAGCATCAAAATAAAACATTTGTTCAATTTAGGAAAATTACATAAGGAAGAATTAATTAACACTTTGGTATTGAATTTTGTCTAGCATCAGTGTCCATTTCGTACCTTGGGCTCATTCTCTTACCTCCAATGGTGCAGCATCTTTGGCTGGAATGGAAGTAACTGATGCAAATATGAGTTGAGAAGTTTCATTGCTTTCAAGAAACTTAACACATCTGGAAAAACCACACAAGTGTGGACGAGAAAGGTGGATAAAAGGTATTAAGAACCAGAATACACATTAAATGGAAATCACATCTTTGATAACCAAAACAAAAATAAGGAGGTATTTTTTAAGAGACAAAAAAAGAGAGTACGTGCCCACCTAAGCTGCTGGTGGGATTCAACCAGGAAGCAAAGATATCTGTTCTCACACAGGTCAGAAGTAATGAACACTTTAGATGCCTGGCCACTCTTCTCCCTAAGCAACACATAAATAGATTTTAAAGATTTTTTAAAAATAAAAATATTTAAATAGATTTTTTTAGGGGCAGTGGTAGCTCAGAGGGTTAAGGCACTGAGGTACTGATCAGGTCAGCAGTTCGAGACCCAGCTCCACCAGGTTGCCATTGTTGGGGCCTTGAGCAAAGCCCTTAACCCTGTCTGCTCCAGGGGCGCTGTATCACGGCTGACTCTGCGCTCTGACCCCAGCTGGGATATGCGAAGAAAGAATTTCACTGTGCAGTAATGTATTTGTGACAAATAAAGGCTAAAAACTAAACTAAACAAAACAAAAAAAAGTTAGTTCCAACTTAGTTGTACAAGAGGAATTCCATAAGTGGGGATATGGAGCATAACAGTACTGGGATGTTTAACTCTATGTATAACTCCATGTTCTAATAACCGATAATTAACTGCCAGTCGCCAGCATGGGTCAAAGTAGGTCTGTACGCCCAGGTATATTGACGGCTGCCCAAGTATACAAGAGGATGCGGAGGACAGGGTTAGATGGAGGCAGATGATTCGCTGTAGCGACCCCTGAAAGGGAACAGCCGAAAGACAAAGTCGTCGTCCACGTATACAAGTATATTTGCCCACACTTTTTATTAATCTGTCCGGGAGAAGTAACCATCTGCGATCTATTATTTAGTAGCAGACATTACACCACTCTCCCGCTACCTCTCATGTACCCGTTAATTCTGCTAGCGAAAGACCAACGTACTGTCCGCTACTAATAAACTCATCACAGATGGCAAAAAGAATAAGAAGGGTGTACTAACAGTCGCGCATGCGCTGCAGAGAAACACAGTTTCACACAGTGAACCGGCTCTTCTTTATAAAACCCATGAAAATTAATAAAACTTCACATTCTTCTTAACTGATAGTCAAACGAATTAACAATCAATAACCCATTAATCATCAGTGATGGGAATCACCAGGGACCACCTGATACGATATTCTGCCCATAACTAGGTGCCAATTCGATACGTATTGCGATTTTCTTAATCATGATTTATAAATATCCCGATTCAATATATGTATATATCAGTGGCGGCTGCTAGCTTTTGAAACAGGGGAAGCTCATATTAGGCCTTCATCATAAAATTCATTATGTTATTT
>JAQMYL010000038.1:26273719-26293667 GCA_030014365.1 Clarias pachynema
GAAATGAAAAAAAAGAAAAAATGAAAAAGTTTTTAAGGTCCAGAGTGTCTATGCACGTGAGCCCTTAACAGCTACTGTGTAATGTGACACTGCAAAAAAAAAAAAAAAAATCAGTGCAGAAAACAGAATATTCCTTTTTTGGCCTCTGGTAAAAACACACCAAGTTAATGGTCAATAAGACCTTGACATCAAACATGAGAATGAATGTCTCTGTGATTTGTTGGTGCCAGACAGGATATTTTGCATATTTCAGAAAACTCGGCTCTCCAGAAATTTTCAAACACAACAGTCTCTAGAGTGAGAAAAAACATCCAAGAGGCAGATCTGTTGGTGGAAACCCATTGTTGATGAGATGTCAGAGATTACCTACTCAGCAGAGTTTTTAGACTGATAAACACTTTTAGTTTGTGACCTAATGAGCCAGAATCAGGATGTACACTGGGAGGAGCAGAATGCAACCAGGACTTTTGATTGTGCAGATTAACAGAGCTCATATAAATGCACTTATCCCAGCATTTCACTAGTGATTGGATACCATCAAGTAGCAAGTTTTCTCAATACACCAGACTGCCTGCTTCATGTCAGAAATTCTAGCCCCTCAGGAACTCCTTTAATAGCCCAAACATGAGAACATGACTTGGAGCAAGGTCAGGACTGTACAGGGAATGTGCCAATAACTCCCAGCCAAGTTCCTGTAATGTGCAAGTGGTGCTTATAATTGTGTGTATAATTCCCACCGGCAGATGTGTCTCCTTCACAAGTTGGCGACAAGTTATCCATCAATTTTCAAGAATCAGCAGTTCCACTTGTTAAATGTTTATGGGAATGACTGCAATGGGCTCCAAGCCACCTCAGCCAGTGAAAGATAAGAAATATGTGTTGTAGTGAGAGGTGAGGTGCAGGGCAGAATTTGGTCCATATCCATTACTGATAAAAATACAAAAAAAGGCTAAACAAATTTTGGAAACATCTAACAGAGTGAGCCACCCTCATACCACTATAAACTCTGCAGTACAAAGAGTTTAGCAAAGGCACTCATCCAACTGAGTCACAACCTGAGTCACTATTGCAGGCACACCTGCACACTATTTGAGCTATTAGAAAACCCAAATCTAAACTGCAAAGTAAGATGCAGTGTTATCTGGCCCTAAACAGACAGTACAGTGTGGCAGATTATCTGAACACAGTGACTGATCCACAGCTGAAAAACACCCTGACTGAGTGTAGACTCAGTGAGCACCGTCTGGCCGTAGAGACAGGCGACACAGACAGTCTTGTTCCCCCGAGAGAAACGACTGTGGTGCACACACACAATAAAATAGATACAGAGCTGTGCTTTTTGATTAAATGCCCTAAATATCACTGCCTTCACATTTAATTTTTACCCAATTCAACAAACCCATCCCCTAATTTAAATGCCTTCCAGGATCTGACAACCTGCCCCGCCTATTGAGGGAACACAGAGAGCTACACACTAGCAGCACAATACATAGTCAGCTGCCAGCAGGTGAGGGGCAGTGAGTGACTACATCATGTCAGATGGCACACACAGACATGCATGCGTGCACCCATGTACACACATGGGTGCACAATCCCACCCAATCTTTTATTTTTCTGGTCTTCACCCCTCCTTTTTGCATCACTAATGTTTCTTCTTTGAGCATATTTTCTCCATTCATTATTATTATTATTATTATTATTATTATTATTATTATTATTGTTGTTGGTGGTGTTGTTGTTGGTGGTGGTGTTGTTGTTGGTACATTTCTTTCTTTTTTGATGGCTTTCGTAACTGGTGTTTCTTGACTGCTCTGCTAAATGTGTATATTTGTCTCTATCTAGTATTCATTTCTGTTATTTTGTGACTTTTTTCTGAGCTTTGGCAATGCCAATAAAGCAACCTTTGATTTTTTTTAATCTTGAGAGAAATAGAGAGAGAGAGAGAGAGAGAGAGAGAGAGAGAGAGAGAGAGAGAACGCGGGGTTGCTTAGTTGTGTTCAAATCAGTTTGGTGACATGAGCAGGTGTCTGAGGAGACAGGAGGAGTCACGATCTCTTAGTTTAATAACAAGAATCTACTTGGGTCCTCCCAGTGTAGAGCCAGTAGCAGAACAATTACCAGCACGAGAGACCAAAACCTGTTGTGATTTAATGCAGAACAAATCTACAGAACTTAAAGACAAAAGAGAGAAAAATTGATGAACAGATAAACAGATACACAGATCTCTTAGATTAGAGTTTAGCCCTAACGTTGATATTCCAGATGTTTGCCTTTGATCTAAACCCAAGTGTGACAGACTGCTTTACTAAACAATACATTTGAATATTACTCTTTAAGCCACAGTTTAAATCCAAGTACTGCTCTATATCCACTAGACTTTTACAAAAATATCAGTAAAATAATAATTATAAGGTGTAGTATGAACAATACAATACTGCATACACACTTAACAGAAAATAATGTTTTTCCTATAGTTTCCTGTACCCAATATTTTTTATTAACAGGAATAGGAATAAATCAAACAATAAACTTTTGTGTGGCTTTTTGCATGGTACTGTGATGTATTTGTGCCTTGTGCACTGAAAGTCTAAATAGAGATGAATGTGTCTGGCAATTGTTCTGTTTGTTCCCAAAAGATGTGGAACGAGAGGTACATCTTCACTGCACTCATTTTACTCAATTATTTTTCAATAAAGCTCCACCCTCTCACATATGACAGTTGCACCTCTCAGTCGTGTCTTGGTGTCACAAATGATGGGTGATATATTATTGGATTCCAGCATCTCTATCCCACTTGGACCAGTAAAAAGCTTGAAATGTCGGGCTGTGGGTTCAAATCTTGCCTCCAGTCTGTGGCCATGGAGTTTCGGGGGTTTCCAAATACATGCTGTGTAGACTGAATGATGTTTTCAAATTGCCCATAGTGTACAACTTGCCATTCAGGATATCATTACTATGTTCCCAGTGTTCCCTGGGATAGACTTCAGGCTGCTGTGACCCTACAGAAGATTAGAGGTTACTATAAATGGATAAAATTGCCTATAGAATTGTATAAGATATTTAATAACATTAATGTTGAGTAAATTATTCCATATTCCAAAGAAGACCCTTATTCACATACGGTACTTGAAATCCGTAGTTTATCTTGTTAATGCCAAATTGTGTTTCAACCATGTATGCAAGGACCACGCTCTTAATGTTATTGGTCAAGATGACCAATGTCCCAAGAGCAATGTGCAACAGACCTTGGTCTTGATTAGAGTCCTAATGATGCTCTGAAAGCATAGTTGAACCTAATATCCTCCGTGTGGCCAGATATCCAGATGTGTGTTTACAGCATTAGTAAGGGTTGCGCTGAAGATGGGTCTTAATTGATGTGTTACAGGGCTTTTGGGTGATTTCAGCGGCATGATTCTCGTAAAGCCTGAAAGCAGTGCTTCTAAATTCTAACAGAGAACATGGTAAACTATGTATTATGCTAGCACTGATCTATAACACATACATATAGGAATAACACTGTGTAGGTTTGAAGTCTGGCCGCCCATGGGATATGATTGCAGCTTCAGGTAAATGCATATCTGAACCTCATACTGTTGAATGTGCTTCTTTTATATATGGGTCAAACATATGAATAAAAAAACAGGGTGGTGGAGACATTTTAGTACTGCACGTGCTGTTATCCAGCGTGACTTACAGAGATGCATTAAAGTCTTTGTTCAAAGCATATCCACTACTATTGCAAATGTTCTAAGAATAGCGTATATTTAAAGCATGTAATATATGAGTTTTGGTGACCCATTACATCAAATCAGGTATTAAGCCACATTTTGGGTGATTTGTGTTTTGCATATTTTCAGATTCCGGTGTAATAAGCACCATTTTGATACCAAATGTATTACTGTATCATGTCAAGTTGCTGAAATATGGCCAATGTGAGATGGGCATAATTTTTTTTTGAAAATGTAAATGAGGATTCCATGACGTAGTAAGAAAGAGGGAACCCTCAGCCTTATTTTGACACCACAATTTGCTACCCTTAAAAAGAACCCCACCAGCATGTTTTTCTGTCACAACTGGAGTAACCAGCATGGATGGTGTTCATTAAAGTGCTCTAAAACAATGTTTAGCATTAAAACTTTCTTGATTCTGCTGAAGGATCAGGATTATAAGGTATTTTTGATGAAATTGAAGATGTGAAACATTTCACTTCCTGTGACCTGACTTGATATGACAGGTCACTTACAGTACTGTATTCCATGTGCTTTCTGGCTTTTCACATTTCCTCAAAGCTCCAAAAACATGTAAAAAGCAGCACTAATATTACTTTTAGATCCCAGGATAGATTCTTGAACCTCTGCACCACTGCCCCACTGGCCACTGACTAACTCATTGCCTATACCGCTTAATCCAGTATACAGGGTTGACAGTACTAACCACTAAGCCACCGTATCACTGCCCAGTGATCACTGAAATAAATTAATAATTGAATATCATAGGGCAATAAATGAACAAAGATGCCATATATGGTTTCTTCACAAAATGTTACCAAATACAGTGGTTAGAAACACACAATTGTTTAGGATGTTTTTGTATGCTTTGTTGTAACTGAAACTGTAAGAACCAAACCTGTTCCTGCATGGTAAGGCACAGAATGATCTCCATGAGGAAACTGCTTGCCAAGATTGGAAAGGAAACACTGGTGTATTAGGACCTGCACAGAGCCCTAATCTCAATGAACACCAAAGGGATAAACTGGAACACAGCCTGCTCCCCAGGCTTCCTCACACTACATTCAGTGTCTGTTTGTGTGGTTAAATGGAGCACTAAAGTCATACTCCAAAATCTGGTGAAAAGCCTTTCCAGATGAATGAAGGCTGTTACTGTAACAAAGAGGAACTAAAACTGGAATGGGGAGGTTCAAAAGACACATAAAGGTGTTATGTTCAGGTGTCCATGGTCAAGTCCTGGAAAATCAGTTATTGTCATATCTGATATTAATCAGTAATTAACTCTTAACCAAAGGGCCTTAACCCTATACCAATAGAAAAAATCATAATAACAGTCACTTCGCCATTGCTGGTCAAAGAAACAGATATAAAGGCTTATAAATGTTATTTAAATGTTAGACACAAAAGGACACAGGGCATTTTAAGGAACATTCCAGACTGAAATGCTGAGCAGAGAGCCAGTAGCCACTGCCTAGCTGAATGGAGATCGGTACATTAGAAGCCGATTGCGGCCAATAGTGGTACTACCACACAGAGGAACTATGACTGATTCAACCACAATAGCAAAGACTAGGAAAATGAAAAAAAAAAAAAAACTACTTTAATTATCGACATGAATGTTTCTAACACATTAAACAATCCTCATTTATTGCTAGCAGTAATGCATTAATTTGCCCAGCCATAATATGTGTACAACAAATGTTTTAATTGAACCTATTTTAGACTCAATGTATCAATGTTTTTCAGTTCATCTCCCCCCATGAAGTCTATGTAATGTACTAGACATGGCTCCCCTGGTTTTATAGTTATACTTAAGGTTCTTCATAATACACTCTATAGAAAGCAATATTTTTGTCCTTTTTTCTAGAATCTACTGTATTCTACTTAGCACTTAACATATTGATCATATACTGTGAATCATGAATAAATAAGTGCCGGAACCAGTTGAGCTCCAAGTATTTATTTATATACCACATGTATGAAACAATTACAGTTGATCTGTAGATTTTGATGAGTTGCAGCACAAATGCGTCATTGTTAGAGCAGTCACCACTCTGACCAGCTCTTCTATCTGTTCTGCTTTAAGCTCTTCTATCTGTGTGATTTATTAAAGTCAGTCCTATTCTTTACCTCTCTAATTAATCATGCTATAGAGAACTGGCCTGACCGTGGAAGAGAGCAGAGCAGATGAAATCATTTGGGATGCTGTTAAGGTCACTAACCGAGTACTGAGTGTTTCTGCTGAGAACTGCGTAAAACTGACTCATCCTGTGGGCATGCTCACTGCTAGATGCTTCAGCGAGCACTTTACTCAGAACCAATTTGTATCTCAGCCAATTTGTCAACATATTTCACCCCATAGGCCACAAGCTCTATAATTCATAGCTCACTGGCATTTAGCAATTAGCGATGTGATGTAAAGCAATGTAAAATTATCCTTCCTACAACAGGTTTATGTACATGCAAACACATTGATCTGCTGAATGTTTATGGTTGTAAAGATTTTTTTTTTAAACAACTGACATGTATAAACGCAGTTGCAGCCTGCCATTTTACTGAATGTTAAAAAGCAGTAATCATGTTAATATAAGATTTTCTGCATGTTGGATTTGTAACAATCTCTGGTTTAAATCATCCTAACAGTGGAATAAATATGTTTCCCCACAGTTTGGCCCCTAATGTATTTAATGTCTTGAGTGATTCTGTTAGCGCTGTGATTGAGTACTGCATTGCAGCAGTCTGGTGTGAGCAAACCAGCCCAGAAGCACCCTAGAGGCTCATTAAAAGCCTGCAACTTCACAGACTTCCATATAATCACACCACTAAAAAAACAGAAATAAACATATGAGTAAATTTTGCCAGTTCTTTACAAAATGATCTATAAACATTTCGTCTTATGGCTACTGTATATCATCCAAAAGAGAGTGTAACTATTAGTGTGTGAATATGAATATTGTATTCTGCATTCTGATTTAAACATGCACACACACACACACACACACACACACACACACACACACACACACACACAAAAGCCATGCTATAACATTATTAGTATAGATTTAGAAACATGGGAAACCCATCCATCTGTATGTATTTCAGATCTTGTTCAGTGTTTGTAAAAATGTTTGTTGTTCAGTGTCTAGAGTTAAATTATTTTCCATCATTTTTCTATAAAATATCAGGGTTGAAATCTACCCAGTTTATCTTAAAATTTTTATTTCACTGCCTGGGCAAAAAAGTCACATGCTCTAAGATTTAGTTCACCACCTTTAGCTTTGATTATGGTGTGTGCAATATGTTGGGCAATTCATGTGTGAAAATTATTCCTCGCACTCCCAGAACCACTTTTTCACAATTTGAGTCCAGAAATTTGTCTTTTCCACACAAGGAAATAAAAATAAAATAAAATGCAGAAAAGTCATAACCCGATCATTTCTTTCAGGTCATCAGCTGATTTCATGTTATTGCAACCCCAGATCATTATCTTGCCCCAAGAGGCTTGTTCAGTGTCCACTATGCATGATAGGTGCATCACTTCATGTGCTTCCCTTCTTACCCGGACAGACTAATTGCTCGGGAATTGGGTCAATCTAGACTCATCAGTCCAATCCCCCAAAGGCTCTTTTTATTCTTCTTATGGTTCACACAGCTGTTTATTCTGTGACTTCTTGTCACATTGTGTCTATGGAAATGTTCTTACTCTGCCTTTTAAACATAACTGTGATTTTTACTGTTTTTTTAATGATGTAACTTCACCAAGTGTTTAAATGATCTCAATTCATGATTTTTTTTTCTTCAACAAAGGTGATGGTTTTCCTTATCCTTCCAGTTTCAAATAATCCACCAGACAGTTCAGCCAGCGCAATTCCAGTAATACAGTTCAGCATCAAAAGGTAAGGATTAGGTTACTTTGTGATATTATTGATAGTAAAGTTGCTTGATCATTGATATTAGCTTAAGATTGTGATGTATTTAAGTCAATTCACTTTTTTTTGTAAAGCCCTCTTACAAACAGACATTGTCACTAAGCAGCTTTACAGCAACCGGAATGTAGATCCATATCGCTAATGAAAAAGGCTAATGATGTCTGTGGCTTCCTGAGATGACATGAAGAAGAAACCTTGAGAAGAGCCAGACACAAAAGTAAACCCGTCTGCTAATGGGTGACAACAGCTCATGGCATTATAACATAAATTATTCACGTAAGTCTTACTGTATGCGTTTAAGGAAATGGAGCAAAATCTGTTAAAATGGTATGGAGTTAAGAAATGCTTATTAATAATTTACTTGTTTATTGAATTTTAGGTATTTTTGAAAATAACCTCAAAACCCAAGCAGCACAGATCTGTGCCAGCAACACGACATAGGTCAATGAAGATTAAAAACTTATTTGTGTGTAATGAAAGCCATGCCAGCGTGTGTTAAGGTGGGGAGGTTACAGGCATCAGACTGTGCATTTGGGTTTTCGGATATGTCAGGTAGAACAAACGTTATCATTACTTTTATAATGTGTAAATTTTACCACTACAGGAATATGGAAATAATGTCACAAAAATTTTAAATTCTCAAAATTAGCATATTATTATTATTATTATTATTTTTTGGTCATAGAAACAACTGAAAGCAACCAGAAAAACAAGTGATTATGTGTATATGTGATATTTCTTTGCCTATGTGACCCATTTCGTTTGCTCAGTCATGTTTTTATAGTTGGTTAATATAAAATAAAATTACACATTGCTGAACTCTATATACAGTATATGTTTATTTAAAAAACAGCAAAACAAAAAAAATGGCTAAAATGCTCTGAGAAAGGGCTACGCCCCTGCAACAAGATTATTAAAAGAGAAAGAAATTCTACATTCAAATTGCTTGATTATTAAAATGTACCATACCATTTTTTCATGTCATATACACTATAACGCCAAAAGTTTGTGGATATCTGACATCACACATAAGTGGGCCTTCCCCAACATGTTGGACACACGCAATTGTCCAGAATTTATAGCCTTTACAATTTCCCTTCACTGGAATAAGGGCCACATGTTCCAGCATGACAGTACCCCTGTGCACAATGCAAAATTCATGAAACCATGTTTTGTACTGTAAACTATTCATGAAAGTATTATTGTATGCATTTAAAGAAACAAAACAAAATCTGTTTAAATGGTATGGAGTTAAGAAATGCTTCTTAATAATGTACATGTTTATGTTTAGTTGGTGTGAAAGAACTCGAGTGGTCTGAAAAGAGCCCTGACCTCAAACCCACTGAACAACTTTGGGATGAAATGGAGTGCTGATTGCAACCCAGACTTCCTCACTCATCATCAGTGCTTGACCTCACTAATGTTCTTGTGGTTAAATCTGCAAATCCCAACAACCATGATTCAAAATCTAGTTGATTGCCTTCCTAGAAGAGTGGAGGTTATTGTAACAGGCAAATGAAGATTTTCAGAAATTACACACGAATGCGATGCTTAAATGTTTATAAGCATCTGGTTATTCAGTGTATGATTATTCAGACCTTATTTATGTATCTAAATTTATTAATGAATTATACAGTAAATGGTATCAATATTTCATAATGTATCTTAGAATATTAAATGCTAGTGGAAGTGTCTGTCATTGGTAGAAGTACTGTAAGTTAAAAGGTTAAAGCTAATATGCTGATATGCTAAGTTATACTTCTTTCATCGTCAGGCCAAATACACTCCCTGTTCCGTAATTAGAGAATGAATCACAGATGAGAAATCAAAAAAGGAGACTGGATAAAGATTAAGTTATGTCTTTAAACAAAAAATTCATACCACTTCAGTGCTGTTATTGCAGCTGTGAAAATATTAAGTAATCCCACTAAAAATATTCACTTTAAATTTTGTAATTAATATTTATTGGTGCAGGTTTACATCGAGCAAGTAGCTTATTAGTAGTTTATTTTAAAGTGATTATTAAATCTGCTACACATACAACACTTATGGTTAAATTTCAGACAGATACCAGCCAGTTTTGCATGATGCTGTGACATAATCTAGCACATAACTGCTCATAACTTCGC
Source organism: Clarias pachynema (assembly GCA_030014365.1). Lineage (NCBI taxonomy): Eukaryota > Metazoa > Chordata > Actinopteri > Siluriformes > Clariidae > Clarias > Clarias pachynema. The sequence continues at coordinate 26,283,506 of JAQMYL010000038.1, forward strand.
TTCTACTCAACATTTTGATTTCGTTTATGGCACACATTTAACTTCAGGCAAATACCTAAGCCAAGGTTTCATTTAAGTCTGTTCAGCCAGTTTGCTGTGACCAACTCTGGCGGGACAGACATACAAACAGACACACAGACAGACATATAGATACACAATACACAATATTTTCTGAGACTGGTTTCAGGTCCTCCAATGTATGAAATGTAAAGATATCAGTGTAAGAGCAAGTTCTGACCAATGTACAGACAAAATCTTTCTTTTATTTATATAGATATTCCAGTCAAACCTTTTACTCTGGTGAAAAAGGGCATCCAAGTCAAACTGAGACTGGTGATGAAATTTTTCATAATTAAAGGTGAAAAACCAATTGATATTTACAGGAGCCTTCAAGCATAGCACGGTGCTAAGACTAATAGCTGCAATAAACTATTTAAATGGTGTAAACATTTTTAAAAAGGTGGTATATCCATGAATGACAGTCCTGTTCAAGGTGACTCAGAGCCCAATGCAGTCATGCCCGTGAACATTCGGAGAGTGGAATGTGTGATTCTTCAGAATTAATGGATAACTTGTCCCCAACTTGCAGAAGAGATGCAACTCTCAACTACAACTACTGAGCACTAGTGAAATGCTCTGATAAGTGCATTAGTGTAATAATGGGAGTTTATACTCTCATAACTGTGTTTGACTTAAATGTCGCTTGTAAAATAATCAACCATTCGATAATCACAAATTCCATATGGTTACTTTTGTCTTCTATATATTTTAGAGATTTAGTTTTAAAAGATTTAGCAATTAAATGCTTGCATATAAATCATCACAATATCCATGTTGTTCCTTACATTAAGGGTAATGACAAAAATCATGTCAACAGAGTTATCAATCCTGTAATTTAGCACAAGGTATCTAGATTCATATGAACAGTGACAAGATGGACAGTTTGGAAGATATTTTCAAAATGTATGAATATATATTTAAGATTAATATATGTAATAACACTATGTAATATGTGCATAGCACTATAAATTTGCCAAAGCATAGCTTTTTTTGCTCAATCTTTTGTATATGAATGGTGTATCATGTGGAAATTTTTGCATTTCATTGTTGCTGCTAAATGGGCTTATTATATACGGAATGTTTTACCTTAGAGCTGAAGACCATGAAGGCACTGAGGTGATAAAAAGTTACTGCCATGTTGCTGGAACCATTTGGTCTTTATATGTGTCTCATCATATGCAATCACACACCGAGAAGGAGCATAAATTGTTGAGCCCAAACAAAATGGTTCCATGGTCTTATGTTGCTTCACAACAACAACAACAGAACAAACTGTTGCATCACTTGAGAGCATTACATTTCTATAAGGGGAAACTATTAAACATGTAGGAAATATTTAAAATGTATAATGATAATTATTGACCTCTTCAACATAGGTTACAAAAAATACATTTGTTTTCTACTTTATTAGGAACACCTGTACATTTACAGTTCATTTTCATGCAGTTATCTAATCAGCCAGTCATATGACAATAGTGCAATGCAAAGGAAAGTAATGCAGGTCTATAGCACCAGTTAATGTCAAACCTCCAAACGGGACAGTCGAAAATTAAAAGAAGAAATGCAAATGTTTTGTCTCTTTTCAGTCTCAACTGTCGAGTTTATTTGTGTATATACACATGATAGTCTCAGAGTTTTGTTCCTTGATGATAGGAGTGGAGCCTCTTGTGATCTTCTGCTATCTGGGCTGTTGTAGGCCATCAGGGTTACATCAGTATTATGTATGCTGAGATGCTTTTCTGCTCACCACCATTGGAACGAGTGGTTATTTGTGTTACTAGGGACATCCAGTCTTCTCAAACCAGCCTAATCATTCTTATCTAACTAACATCAACACAAATTATGTGTTTTGTTGTTATTTGCATTATTCCGTGTGAACCCTTGAGATCCCAGGACATCCGCATTTTCTGAAGTACTAGAACCGGCCATCAAAACCAATAACTCCTGGGGTAAAGTCACATAAATCAGATATTCCCTTGTTCTTAAATTTATTGTGAACATTAACAGAAGCTCTTGACCATCCTTATTTTATGCACCATGCTTCTTCCGCATGATTTACTGATAAAATAATTCCATACATGAGCAGGTGTACAGGTGCTGGTCTTAAAGTGGCCAGTGAGTGTTAAATAAATTTTCAGAGGATAAGATTTTTAATTTCAATATGTATGACAATTAAGACCAGATTTTACTGGTCTTAAATGCTCCATCCAGATTAATGTACAAATGACAAAACTGAACTAGATGCCATTTCAATCAATATTTATTTTCTCCTCCCTTTCTGGGAATAACCAGTAGCAATACTATTAAGTTTATCATAATGTCTTCAACTCTGCTGTCACCACTCTTCTCAATACATTGTAAAAAAGAAAAGGATTATAATGGTTGGCAGTCTCAATTCTAAACAAAAGCCATAAGACATGTATACAGTAAAAGAAAATATGGCTACAATACTCAAGTTTCAGTCTGCTATACAAAGGCTATTCATTTAATAAAAAGTTTATTTGACACAGACTCCGGTGATATTGTTGAACTATCTTCAATATCTGTCTTAATATTGTTGAACCACAATAACAACATTGTTTACAATTTAGAAAAAAGCTGTTCTAGAAAAATACTGGATGCCTGTGTAGACCATAAGTCCACATATGAAGTCCTGAAAATGACCACATCGATGAAACATGAAAAAAATATATAGTATTTTATAAAAATAAATATTATGTAATATTCTCTTTTTTTGTAATAGTAATTCTAGCTAAATGTGAACTATGAATAATCACGTAAAAGTCACAAACTCATTATTATACAGTATTATACAAGGAGAAGTCTGACACACTGAACAATTCTGCATACTGTGGACAAAATGTCATGCATTTTCTATACCAAATACAACACCATTTTATACCAAATACAAATAAATAATAATTTGAGTGTTGTCCAACCCATTAATACATACGATCTTAGGAAAAGGTGTTCTTGAGTGTTTAGGTTTTCATTGAATAATAAAATGTTCTAAGTTTCTAACCTTTCTGGATTTACCCATCCCTCCTTCCTTAATAAGGCAATATGTCAAGTGCATACATCACAGTCTAATGAATCATACTAACTATGGCATAAAAACGTCATTCTGTGCAAAGCAAAGCCTTAATTTCACCAGTGACCAGTACATCAGTCTGGTGGGACTTCTCTGATGACGTAGCTGCCCAGATGTGATTTGATTGTGTTTCCTCATGAAAAAAAAAAAAAAAAAAAACATTTCAGGCTTATAAAACGAGGCGCGGTGGGTGAGGCCATTCAAAGAGACAGCAGTCGCAAAGGAAACTTCTTTGAGATTAGAAATCATCTGTTTCAGCACCAGGGTCAGCGCTCCAAGAGGGGCCACACACTCATCCACATCCATCCGAGCACATGTAAGGACTTCTTCTCTTGTTACTTTCTCAAAATCTTAGTCATTTTCAGCTTTTAATTCTAGCATTGACTACGTGTTTGCATGCTTTATATTACTTTCTACTCTTTGGTCGCCACATAGAATACTTTGCGCTGCTGTTTGGTCGCCACATAGAATACTTTACCTTTTTCTATCCACTTTGATTATTTTAAATGTTGGAATACGCATGTTAACTTAAGATGTTTTTTTTACTAATTATGTGAATATGTTCCTGCGTTTAAAAATGCATTTAAATCTCACAGCATGTATTATTTCCTTTATGTTTTGAGTAATATGTGTAGGGTTAAAGACTTTTCTTTCAATAAACTATAGAGACTCCATGCCTAGATAATATCGCTTAACATTTCAGTCCTAAACGTCTGCATTTTACGCATGCATCTGACATACATAGAGATGATCCTGGTGCTGGTGGGGGGAGAGAATATTAAAGATGTGCCGCTTTCGTGCAGGTTTAAGGCGATGTTACATAGGAGCGCCTCTCAGCTGCTGTTCCTCATCGCGATCTGCGGCGTCTTTTACACGCGGACTCTCAGTTTGCCGCTCGCCGCTACACGGTAAGAGAGCGCCTACAAAAATCGGGGTTTAGTGCTTTTTACATGCATTTCTTCAATTTCTTTCTTGAACTTTCTGATTTAGCAGCGTTGGAAGTTTTGTAATGCCTAGTTCGTAATTAGTAATAACTAATGATGAGGCTGGGTAAAACGTTGTACTACAAGTATAATGTTGTTTAAAGGAACATCTGTGTAAGTTTACTATTGAAAAAAAAAACGCGTTGTAATTTCCTAGACATTAGAGTCTCGTTTCTATGAATAACCTCCACAGTCTCTCCAAACAAAATCAAGGAGTGTGAATAGGGTTATGACGATGTGAAGTGATGCATGACTTTTTAAAAATCTTTTCTTTCTTTTTTTTTTTTACCGCGTTGTTTGCGTTGGGTTGATTTAATGTTTATCATATTTTTTGCAACTCAATAATAATAACAACAATAATAAGATGATGAAAATGATGATGCCTCAACACTGTGGAGATTCTTCTGGCAGCAGAATAAAATCTGAAAAGAGATTTTGTCTAAAAGTTTTTTCCTCTTATGTGCAGAGCCACTCGACACGCAGACGGTCTGTTCACCAGCGGCTACAGCAAACTGCTGGGCCAACTGTCAGCCAGACGCTACCTGGAATCGCTGATCGGCAAACGTGTCAGGTATATGCATGAGGACAAGCCTCCAAATCAGCTTTACCGGGTCAGAATAGTAGACTGCCTAATCATAAGAATAACAGTTTAGGCATGGGGTGAATGTTTTATACCAATAGGTGCGCTGACTAACCATCAGGTCGTCTGTAGAAGGTCTTTAACCCTCAAGACTCTTTACGATGTATTTAGATTGACTTAACAAAAAAAAATCCTTAGTAGATTAGTCCTGAAGACGCCTACATTTTTAGGGGATTATTAGGTTCTGTATTCTGGGTTTGTATGGTGCTGAAGAAGTCTGCAGTGTGTCCAGTCGGAACCTTAGTAGTATGTTTTTGCGTCTCAGTCTTTTTCTGTCCTTCCAAGCATGCAAAGTGTTTTACGCAAAATGTTTGCACTATTATACTATAATAGTTTGGGCAATGCATGCAGATTGCTGTATACAGCGCCTTTGTTTTAGCCCTCTCTATCTTCTTCTTACTTCTTCAAAGTTCTTTAAAGCTTTACGCTACTGCCCAATAGTGTATTAACTATTTCAATGTATATAATAAGTAGAGTTGACCTGAAGGTGTTTGTGTGTGAGGGTTACTGTATAAGGAGTTGACCCAGGACCAGACACTGTAGTATATTAAATAATGAATGAACTAAATTAAGTAAAGGACTGGCACAAGACCACAAGCGGAGCATCCACAATGTTAAATTGTAGCAATGAGTGATTATGTAATACTGTCTGATCTCATTGGATTTTGTAAGTCAGAAAAAATTTGTAAGAATGTTGGGTCTAAAGAAAAGGACATTTCAGATGCTGGGTGGGATTTGTGGGTACGGGAAATCCCTTAATTCTGCCATTCAATAATAATAAAACTTTGAAGAGTCATTATTTTATAAGGAGTGATGAGCACCATCATTTTACTTGTTAACAGACATGTAATCCAATTCAGTAATCTTGTTACAGTCATCACAACCTAGCATTCTCAAACTTTATTATATTCATTATTGAGTTCATTTGAATTGAACAGAGGGGGTTTAATCCAAAACAAGCAAATGTAAAATATTTTGGGAAAATGTTTGAGAACTGCTGATCCAAATAATTGGAGTAGATAAATAATCGAAACCAACATTTCTAATTTTGTCAGTTTAAAAGTTCATAAGCACCTTTAAAAATCAGATAGAGTGTTCCAAAAAGTACTAAAATGGTACAGATACTGAAAACAAATCTTATTTTACATAAAACTAAAATCATAGATAGATTCATTTTAACATTATAGACATTATGTCGTTGACCATGAAAGTGGCCTGAGTAGTTTTACAGCAGCACTGTCGGCCTTGGCTTGCTCATCACTGACGATCTGATAAATATGATTTACACATATTTACTAGCACTTTTCAAACTCATTTTCTTTTTTTCTCCTTTTTTTTTTTGATTCTGTAAAGTTGCTTCATGACCATGACCATTGTTAAAAGCTCTAAATAAATATACCAGGATATAATTGAATTGAAGTTCTGACGGACAAATTCTGACAAAGCGGTTTATAACCCATGCAATGCAAAAAAAAAAAAAAACAAGACTATTTTAAGTCTTTTATTTTAGTAAATTAAGCAAATACTACTATCTATATTTGTCTATACAAGCACTACTATCTATAGACCGATTCTGTGCATTTTACTGAAACTCATTGTCTCACTCCATTTCAGCGATGATCTGGTGGAAGGACAGATGCCAGTGAAGCGTCACTCTGATGCGATATTCACAGATAACTACAGTCGCTTCCGCAAGCAAATGGCTGTGAAAAAGTACCTGAACTCTGTCTTAACAGGAAAGCGGAGGTTTGTTGATCTATGACCAAGCTCTTTTGACTACATAAGATATTATGACCTATATGACTATATCATTGTCATCGAGTGGGATGGATTTAAATATTGTGCTTTCAACATATTATATAATGATGTTATGCTGGATGATTTCACTCATACTGTATATATGTCTTTAGCCTAGAAGACCCTGCCAGTGAGCAGGAGGAATCAACTGGAGGAGAAACCTCCTACCGGGAGAGCTATGATGACATAACTGTAGATGAGCTTCTTAATCATATACCAATGGTAAGTTGCTGATAAAATAAAAACAATAAGAAATACTAATTTATAGTGTATAACTTTAAAAGGATGCTACCAGCTTCCTTACTCCCTTTCCTCATACCACGATCATCTTTTAACTATTTTACTAAGCATGCCTGTAACAATTCTTCAGATGATCTCTGAAGAATTGTGTGTTTGTGTGTGTGCGTGTGTCAGTCATCAGTTATGCTCCAATTCCCTCCGACTCGCTGTCTTTACCGCTCTCTGTTTCCTTGCTGTTGTTTTGCTTTGTATTAGGGGACTTGTGCAAGCATCATGTACAGTACAATCAATTATAAATATTTAATTTCTTTTCCACTCTTCTCTTCCCTTTCCCTGGTTTCTTTCCTCCCATTTAGCCACTCTGAAGACCACCTGATAAGAAAACATGATTATCAGTGACTGTACAGTAATAGACATTCCATATACAGAGTATAGTAAAGGATAGCAGCATTTAATTTTGAAACAATGTTTCTCAACATAAAAACATCTAAAATGTGGTAACCTATAAAGTAAATGTTTACACTGTATATAATAAGTACACTTTAAGGAATGTTGGCCTGAAGGTATGTGTGTAGTGAGTTTTGGCCCAGAAACAGACACATTCCTTCTTTGTTCTCTGTAAGTAGTAGATTTAATAAAATAGGTAAATAATAAGTAATTATTAAACGCATTGAAAGAAGCCATGGACTGGCACGGTACAATCAGAGAGCAAGAACTTGGACCCAAAGAACACAAGGGGAGCATCAACTAGATCCCAGCAGTATTGTATTAGGTTGGAACAAAGATTGATTATGTAATATGGTCTGATCTCAATGAATTTTGTAAATCAGAATAATTTTATAAGAATCTATTGCTGTTGCTTCTCTGTTGGTTCTCAAGAAAAGGGAACTTAAAGAGCTGGGTGGGATTGGGGTATTGGAGAATCTTTATTTTTGCCATTCAATGATAATAAAACTTTGAAGAGCCATTCAAATTCCATATGTGTATTGTCAGTCATTGTAGTTATGACCAACTTTTTTTTGGCAAGCTAATGAGCTACCTACAGCATAACTCATGAACAATGTCAGTGAGCCACATTTATCATGAAATGTCTTTAGTCAGTTGTAGGTTTTAGTGTGAGTTTATTGTAATAATGCATATCCTTGGCCAGATTAAATGTATAGAAAAGGTCTAAAAGACCCAAAATATACACACATAATGAATTAAAGGAAGAAAAAAATATATTAGCTATATTATGCAGTAGCTATATTATGCATTTTGCAAACCACATGTCCCTTAATGGGAAGAGTAACTGCGAATCAATGCAAAGTTATTCCGACTGGAGTGGTTTATACCTAGCTGACAATGCCCCATACACAGGGCATAAAGTTCACTGAATATTTGATGTCTATGAAAATGAGTCACTAGATGTCAATGCATCTGAACATATGTGGAAAATTTTAGACCAGTGTGGTACTCTAACATCATCAAAATAGTACTTTCTGACATGAAGAATTTCCTATGGAAGAATACTGTTCATTCCTCCAGTATAGGTCCAGAGACTCAAACTGGGAATTATGATAAAATTTCTTGTGAAGGAAGGTGTAAAACTGATATTAATATATAAAATAGTATATAAACTGACATTTATAGAAGACTTCAAGCACAGTATGGTGCTGAGACTCTTTTTAAAGGAGACTGAACATCTGTCCTGGTCGAGGTGGCTTGGAGCCCACTGCAGTTGTTTGCATGGACATTCAGCAAGTGGAACCCCTGATTCTCAAAAATTGACAGATATCTTGTCACCAACGCATCTGCCTATGGGAATTGTACATACATTCATTCATGAACACCACTTGCGCATTACAGAAACTCAGCTAGGAGTTTTTGCCATATCCTCCATACAGTCCTAACCTTGCTCCAGTTATGATTACTCTCACAACTGTGTTCTGTTATTGTGGAGAATCAAAAGTCCTGGTTTGATGTAGACACCCCTTGTAGAGCCTATGCCAAAGTACACTGATGCAGTTCTGGCAGATTGTGTGAGCCAGACATCTAACTGATGAGTAAAGTTAAGTAAATTCAGATGATACATGGTGGTAATGTTGCCACCTCACATCACCAGGGTTCCATCATCAATCCTGCACTCATGTTACTGTCTCTGTCTACATACTTGTCTTTGCTTATTCAGTGGTGTTGGACTCTTGATCAAGTTAACCTTCAAGTTTTCCTTTGTTTAAATCAGATGAATATAAATCACCCTGCTGGCCAAATGCCATGAATGTAAAGTGTTCCTGTGTTTCCTTTCAAAACATTTTAACTAGTTGAATTGTGACTTTAAAATACTTTTTTGGAGTACATATGTGTGCATGTGCGTGTGTGTGTGTGTGTGTGTGTGTGGTACCCTGCAATAGAATAGCATCTCATTGAAGGTAAATCCCAGTATTTCCGACTATTCACCAGATCTACCATGACCCTGACCAGTTATGGAAGATGAATAAATAAAATAAATTTCAACTTCTTATTTCTTACCCTCTAATTCTTATTGTTCATATATATTACCATTCTATAATGATTTGATACGTTCAGACAGAGCAATGTGTTAATATGACATGAATGGTGAGTCAGTATGTTTACTAGTCTCATCTGTAGCCTTGGAAAACTGAATCACAAATGTCAGGGGCTGAAGAATGCCAGTGCAAAGATTCACATAAAGTATTAAAAACAAGCAGAGACTTTAAAATTAGAAATTGTCTGAAGATCTGTCATGCTGAATTAATGCTCAGAAAAGCAGTTTTAATAACTTCTACTATTTAACATGGATATATGTGGAGGAGACTACATTGGCAGATTTGATCATTTGATCTGTCAATCATGCTGATGTTGAACCAAATGATGTTCAAAGCATATTTTGGTTATGAATCAAATTTGATACATATTATACTTTTAAGGTAACTGATGTTTGCTTTCCTCCATTATTAAATCATACATAGTAAGTTAAGAATACATCTTTAGGAAGAGGATCTGGTACCACTGCTTTCCAGCACAGAAAGATTACTAGAATTTGTACTTATATAAATGTATGTCACAAGCTTACTCAGCGAATAGTGTCAAATGTCCAACCAACAGAGGTGGAAAGAGTAATAAAATTTTGTACTTAAGTAAAAGTACTGTTACTTTAGTGAACGTTTACTGAAGTACAAGTAAAGTTACCCTTATAAAACTCTACTCAAGTAAAAGTAAAAAGTAGCTCATTAAAAATTTACTCAGAGTAAAAGTTACTGAGTTACTTTTTTTTTTTAACAGCGGGGGTGGGATGGGGGATGGAACACCCTTGCATAATAAATCTGTTTCCTTTGTTGTGCTTGAAAT
>JAQMYL010000038.1:26310597-26322539 GCA_030014365.1 Clarias pachynema
TTGTTTTTTCCTTGTTTTTATGTTGGTTTATTTTATATTGTTATTTTGTATTTTATGTTATCCCATAACAACTAAGCTTGTTCCCAGGCTAAATGTGTTTATGGTGTTCTTGTGTGTGTGGAGCTGATTCTGTGTTGAGTTCTGTTGTGTTGTGTCTTAGAGAGTAGGTTAGTAAGTAGTTAGTAGTAGTGTGTCCCTTAGATTCGCCTCCGTGTGTCCCTTAGATTCGCCTCCGTGTGTCCCTTAGATTCGCCTCCGTGTGTCCCTTAGATTCGCCTCCCTGTGTCCCTTAGATTCGCCTCAGTGAGAGGCGTAAACCTTCGTCCGCGAGCCTCAGTGAGAGGCGTCACCATCGTCTACACCTCTCCCGAGACCCTCAGTGGGGATTCCACCCCCGCACACACCTCTCCCGAGACCCTCAGTGGGGATTCCACCCCCGCACACATCAACCGAGAGCCTTGAATAAAGGCTCCATCCCTTCGGAGCGCCTACAGGGAGGTCCAATAACCTTGACATCGCAGTGCTGCATCCGCCGCCCGGTTTCGAGGATCATCCAGTACTGCATCGGCCGCCCGGATTGGAGGACTACACAGCGCTGTCTTCGAGGCTCTATGTCTGAGAGCAACACAGCGCTGCCTCCACCACCCAGTAATAAAGACACTTTTGGTTTCAAAACACCCCTCTGCGCCTATGCCTGCCCATTTCTGCCCATGGCATTCACAACAGCCATCACCACCCAATTCATGACTATTATTATTATTACTATTATTATTGTTATTATTATACTGTAGAAAGAACCGAACACAATCTTAAAATCATGTGTATCTGTGATGTAAAACTTTTTTTTTTTTTTTTTTGCTCAGTCATGTTTGGGTAGTTGGTTAAGGTTAACTAAAATTCATTCAGTGCGAATAGAAAAAACCTGCTGTCTTTGACAGTATATAAACTGATGATTCTAGTGCTCGTTTAAGACCGATGTGCATTCAGGCAGACAACAGAAACTGGGCAAATTACACAAGAAAATATCACTCAATTACTCAAGACTGTCTCCTGTTTTAAAAGGTTAATTCCATAAAATATCTAGCAACTGCAAAATTAGATTTCTTTGGCCAAACAGCAATCAGTCAGGATCTGGCTTTGTCCTGCACTGTTGTACATGTGAATATACTGTATGTGTTTGTGTGTATGTGTTAAGCACAGCATCGTTAAGTCATAGTAATCCATGATGGCTTGTTCAATTACATAGGTCCATCGAGCTGATGTATTTTAATAAATCAAATGGAATTGAATAAAGAGTCCCTGAACTCCTTGCCATGTAAAAGGTCAGCACTGAAATTAATTAAATTGCGAGGAAGAATTAAATGACTAAATATCTTTTGGGCTCAAACTTTTTGACTGCTATTCTTTTTTTTTTATCTTAAAATATTTCATGTGCTACAACTTTTCTTATCAAAGACCTAATGCAGTTAGTATGCGAATATATATTTACATAAGCAGATTGAAAAAGGGGACAAACCCAAAGGCGTCACTAAATCATATAAGAGCCACATTTAGTCTCTGCATCATAGCGTGGCCATAAGCGCTATAGAAAGTCACCACAAAATGGATGTAGTGTGCAGGAATGGCAACCAAACTGTCAGCTATGCACTGACATTTCAGATGGATCTCAGAGCGCCTGAGGAGCCGAGAGTGGCAGGGACACTCAGCTCTGACGCATCTCAAGCTGATGCTGGTGGAGCACAGGCTCTAATGACTTACATGGCAGTCCATTGTTATTTTTAATGTGCTCCTAATAACCAGTCTTCACCATTTTCTCTTAGAGGATTCCCTGTGCTAATGACTGTTTTGGGGTTACAAAGTAGTTACATTTTTGTTGTAAATCAGTTTTGTACATACTTCCACATTTTTAGCAGAATAGATGAGTTTCTACTATAAGGAGAAAAACCCAGAGATCAAATCATAACATAATTGCAGCTTTCAGGGACAGAATTTGTCCTTCTCAAAGGCTATTTGAGACAGCAGTGGGGAAAAAAATTCCCTCTGCAATTATTAAAATGGCAAGAGCAATTATTTTGTTTTTGTTATACAAGACATTTGGCATTGAGATCTAAAGATATGAGACAATATATCTCAATTCCAACTTTCATTTTCTGATATGTACATCTGGATGAGAGAAACGGTTTAGAATCTGGCATCTTGGACCACTCACATTTTAGGGGTACAAAACATTGGGTGATCAAAAATATTGTAACAGCAGTCCAAAGTAAATAATATTTGGTTGCATATGACTTGCTGCAATAGCTGCATCAAACTGGTGATCCAGTGAAATAACCAAAGTACTGCATTCATTCAGTTGTTATTCATTTTAGACCATTATGTTAAGGGTTTCAGGGTCAGTTGTTATAAAGCCTGGTGATTGACCTAGAGTATCTAAAAACTCCTACTTTTTTTTCCTTGGTCAACACAAGACCTTTGTTACGCTGGAACTGTGTTTTGAGTAATTGTTTTGTTGCACGATTAAGTTATTCGCAATAAGATTAGATGAAATTTCTCTGTAAAGTGGCAACCAAATGTTTCTGTAGACCACTACCATAATAAGGTACATCATCAACAAGCATGAGATAATCCGTTCTAGAAGCAGCCATGCACGCTCAAGCCATGCCACAGCACCCACCATGCTTGACCATTAAGCCAGTATGTTTTGGATCATAAGCCGATCTTCTATTTCTTTACTATTTTGCCTCTCTATTACTTTGGTAGTGTTTATCTTGGTTATTGTGGTATGGCATATATTTTTCTGCTCAGGAATAACTTTTTTAAAGAGTGGGTTATGATATCTTCACTGCTGTGACCCATGTGAAATGCTTTTCCACTGTTCTCAGCTTCAAAATGACTTACTTTTCTCACATAAACAGCACTCTGGTCTTCACAGGTGAAACCCAGGGCTCACACCAATTCAGAGCTATTCATTATTTAAACAATCAATCTAACAGGGCACGCCTGGGCAACAAGAAACATCTGTCAGTCACATATAGCCAATATTTTGGGTGTGTTCAAACAAAAGGTGCTATTTGCTATTTATCTACTGTAGCTGTAAATATCAGAAAAACATAAAAATAAAAGGAGATTGTATATCGTCTCTGTTGGGCAGAAACCTTATATATCCACACTTTTCATTTGTCGTCTTGTCATTTGATCTACAGTATCTATCTATCAGCAAGAATGTAATGTTTTGGCTTCCTGCATCATATATACCATACCTTATAGTTTATGTATCTAATGAATTATAGTTTATGTTTTCTTTAAGGACACAAAATACTACAGCATTTTTCATATAATGTTAAGATATACTTAAAATATTATCCATTCATTCAACTTCTATACCACTTCTATGTACAGGGGCCTGAAGCCTATCCCAGGAGACTTTGGGCCCAAGGCAGGGTACACCCTGGAAAAAATGCCAATTCATTGCAGGCCACACACCATGGGCAATTTGGGAACGTCAAGTAGCTTAATCTGCATGTCTTTGGACTGCAGGACGTACCCGGAGGAAATCCACCAACCATGGGGAGAACATGCAAACTCAGACCTGAAGGGGGAACCCTCGACCATGAGGTGCGAGGCCATGGAGCTAACCACTATGCCACTGTGCCCCTTTAAATCTTAGGGCTCTGCAGTCAGCCATGACACAACACACCTGGAGCAGATAGGGTTAAGAGCCTTGCTTATAGGTTTAACACACTGACCTACCACTGCATCATGTACGTGTCCCTAAAAGTCGGCCTAAATGTCCCATCGCGCCCTCTCCAAAGGTATGTTGAATAGTGTCAGTATCAGAAAAGTAAAAAGTTTCAAGGTAAACCTATGGATGTCTTATTCACAAGTGAAAAAATAACTCATTTATACTCTTAGAATGTCTCATTTTACATTTGTTTGCCATTTAGGCTGTGTGAGTTTTGGCATTACCAAATTCATATCAGTCTTTCAAGTGATTGTGAAATATTTTACAGATAACTGTCATTCTAAATATGCACACGTAAGAAAAAAACTTTTGGAAATCTGACTAAAACATTTCGTACAATTTGCCTTATGCAAACATTTACACACTTTACTAAAAGACTGATCCTTGAGGCCCATTGTACACTCAATCAAATATCATAAACATGTAGTTCTCAGAGAGCTTATGGCCAATAGGCAAAGGGTTCCAAATAAGACTGTACAGAAGTCAGCTCAAAAGTCGTGGTCAGTAAACACAGGCAGGAGTGAGCACACAGTATAGAGAAAACAAGAAGAAACCGATAACCCAATATGATTCAAATTCAAGAAGGCAAGGGCAAGGTCATAAACATAGATCAAGCAGAATAACAGCTCAGAATGAGTGAAAATGGATTTTGAAAAAAAAAAAAAAAAAAAAAAAAAAAGGATTTTCACATGACATTAGCTCCATGTGCTGTGTGCAAGTTTGTTACAGGAAACAAATATAACCAGTGCAGAAGTGTTCAAAATTTGGAGGAGGGTGCTCTCTGGTGTCATGGTGGTGAATTTCCTGTGGACGGTGAGACAAATGCCTAATCCTGTATTGATGATTTGCTGCTCAATCCAGTCAAGAGCAAAGCTTTCTAAAAACCTTTTGTTTGCAATAATTATTTCCATTATTTGTGAAGTGTTGGATTTAAGATTTTGGAGCTACGATACCATATACGATAGGATTTACTGATTATGGTATAGCATTTTTTAAGGAGCACTAGAAGGTCTATACTCGCCTACAGATCTCAATAATGTAATAATGGTAATTGAGGTAAACATTTGACACTTTTGGTACAACATGCAATACAGTAAAGTCACATGTCTTCCTGCATATTGCATTTATGATAAAAGTTTTAAACAAAGAAATTTATTATAAGACATTTTAACCCAAGCTCAGAAAAGAATAGGAACTAACCTGACAAAGACATATCTTTTAATAATAAAAAAAAAAAAAACTTAGGAAAAGTAATTTTTAAAAAAAGAGGAAATGGTCATGACCGCTTTCTTATCCTGTTTGGTAGACTTGCAGGCAGTGTTTAGTTGTCAATTAAACAAGTATTTGGGTTTTCATAAGGACTAAAACAAGCTTTCAGTAAAATACATGTATGGCCAAAAAACATGAAAATAACTCTTAAATAGTACTTACCTAACTAACCCTAGGTTCACTGGTTTTTCCATCAAAAGCAAGACAACCAACACAAGTAAAAAAAAAATATATAAAACTCTTTATTCAGCCATGTAAATATTTACATTTTGCTTAAACAAGGCACACAAATGGTAATTTCATTAATACATTTATAAAACCTTATAAAATTTTCTTCTGTGTCAATGGATAAGGCTGTTCAGTCCTTTCATTCTTTTTTCTTTTTTCTTTGGCATTCAGTACTTTACAAATGTGTGCTAGGACCACAGACAAAGTGACCTACATACACTTCACATTAAGGACACTGAAAAATATATAAAAGTCCACATAAAACAACCATAAAAGAATTTATAGGAATGAAGGCTAATTTTAAATGTGCAAATCGTGCTCTTGAGTTAGTGGAACTCAGAGTCGTCGGACACTGCGTTTGCTGCGAGCAGAACCTGCTAAAGGCACGGTCTGGCATTGTGACGATGATGCCTTTATTATGCCCCTCTGGCATGCAGTGGACCCGTGGTATGCTGACTGGCACGTCGAGCAGAAGTCGAAAGCACAGCTGGGCCGCATACATACTGCCCTTTTCATGGCCGAGTCGAACCGTGCAGGAGAACCACAGAGACGGCAGCTCTTCAGTGACTCGTGCCCTTTTAGGGATTTAGTAGCCTGAAAGAAAAACAGAAGGGCCTGGGTCACCAGCAGTACATTAGCAATGCTGTTCAAACCCCTGAGACACAGACTTCCCCGATACAACTTAATTTCAAGATTTTTGTTAAAGTGGTGTAACAACTAGAACACGTCTTTAAAAAAAAATATTTAATAAAATAAAATCTTTCTCTGAAGATTTTGCAGTCAATATACCATTTCCACCCAAAGTACAAAAGAACTCCTGCTCACCTCATGAAACTCTGCAAAGCGGCTTGGCTTAGCTGCTTTGTGCACACTGTCTGTATGGCTGTGGGTCTTCTTTGTGGGTTTGTGCACTGGTGTTGAAGAAGCTACACTCTGTAGGCAAGAAAATACCACCCTACTAAGGCCAAAGTCTCTGGTTAAAGACCCTGTTGACCTTTCCGAGTCCTGGAACAAAAAGCAGAGTTCAAGTTAGGTGACAAATCAATATAATGGGGGGAAAAAAAAAAGAAGAAGAAGAAACTCAAGAACTGATGCAAAAATTTGCATTGGTCCCTACCCTTAGCATTTGATCTGCTTCTCGGCATCTCTGAACGGATCTCTGGTCTTCGTGAATGATTTTACGCCATGTCTTGCTCACTTTTTTACAGCTGTAGAAAGAATATTTGTCAATCAGTTCATTTTCAGGATTTTATTTTATTAACACAAATTACAGGAATAGAATGATTTAGATAAAAGTATGAATAAGTCAATAAAAAACATACTTTATTAAGTCGCTCTCCCCAAGTAGGCCCAATATCCTGGTCAGGATGTGCTTCATGTCTTTCTTCAACAGTTCACAAAGAAGATCAACATACTCTAGTCCCATCTTTACTCCAATGATGTTATGGAGGCCATAGTCCTTAGCTAGCTTATTAATGACAGTCCAGTCATAGCTTTGGCTTTGCTTGTAGCCTTTGGCCAGCTGTTTGCACACCTCCTCCTGAAACTTGAGAACAGGAAGGCACCTTGATTTAGATTCAGAATGAACCGGGGACAGTCTGCACTCTTTTTTCTCTGTGTTTCTCTCCTCTGTACAGTTTGTATCTCCATCATAATGCTCAAGCTGGCTGTTATGAAGGGAGAGGTAGCCGCTGTCTTCTGAGAGACTCTGGCTGCCCAGGAGAGCTTCATCATCAGACAGGAATTCTACAGGACAGAGCTTTTTCTTGCAGTTCTCCTTGTTATGAGGTCCTGTGGGCTCGCTGAGCTGCTGCTGCTGAGAGATGGAGGAAGGCACGCAGGAAGATGGCGCGCTTTTCTCCAGGCTCTTTAACTCGGCGCTCGTTTCCGGTTCAGCCTTCTCTGCTGAGGCTCTGCTGCGGCTCAGGCACTTCATGATTCTAAAGTCTGCTCACCACAAAAGAAAACCTAGAAAACAGTAAAGGACAGAATATTTAATAAGCATTTATTTCAAGAAGATTTGGTCACTAAAACAAGTAGCTCGTGAAAGTCATAACAGGCTACATATTACAAACAAATAAAAACTAAAAAAAAAAAAAAACTTATTTTTCTTAGTAAGTCAACGCGTACCAACTAATCCGTGCAAAGACTTTATTTGTGAAAACTATTTTGTTTAGTTCATATTAAATGTTGAGCCTCATGTCCTGGTGGAGACTAGTTACCATGCATTAAACCTAGGTCTGTTGCAAAGACATTGTCACTTAAACCTCGACTAATCCTATACATACGCACACTTTCAAACGTATTGTTTCCATAATCATGATTATTCTAGTCTTTATTTAATTTAGATATAGCATTACCTAGCTGGAAGGTTTGCGCGCGCGCCCAAGAAGGCTAACGGGCTAGCCACAGCTGCACTAATTAAAAGGCTAACTTAGCGCATTAGCTACGCGTTTATTGTAAGGACGAAGCTGGTAATTAAACACCTATAACATTACTGTTATTTAACATATATAAATACCATGCATTGACTTCTGCTACAGACACGAAAATTAAGTATATTTCGTGAATAAACTTGCCGGAATCT
The DNA here is from genome assembly GCA_030014365.1 of Clarias pachynema. Classification (NCBI taxonomy): domain Eukaryota; kingdom Metazoa; phylum Chordata; class Actinopteri; order Siluriformes; family Clariidae; genus Clarias; species Clarias pachynema. Next base: position 26,318,424 of record JAQMYL010000038.1, read on the forward strand.
TTAGTTGCACTAAATGTTAATGCAGTAATGTAACTGTGTAATGTGTGTGTGAACGCCAACAAGACAAGGAATATACCTTACCTCAGAAATAAAGTTCCAAGTCCTTACACGAGCCTTACAAACGATTGAATAGAGCTGTTCTGGCGCGTATTATCGTCCACTAACTGAGCATATTCGTTTTACGCGGTCAAACTCAGACGCCAATAACTAATGAAAGCAGAGAAGGGAAAAAGCGCCAGTTACTCTATAGTTTGAATTTCGCGTCAAAAAAAGCGCTGGCCTATCAGATACTGCATAGTACCTTTAACCGCGCTAAAGCCAATAGGAGCTGTCCGCGAGCCCCGCACGCCAGGCGTTTCAAAGTGCATGTTTGGACAAGTCCCGCCTACTTCGCTGCTATTGGCTACAAGTTCGTTCTCACGAGAAGTTCCCCAATCGGAGTCTTTACCCGCCGGATTTACGACGTATGAGACACTCGGAGCGCGTACTAAGAGGAAAGAAATGGCGCGTACGTGTGACGTAAGAGAGAGAAGGCGCCTTTTTAAAACCGATTTAGATGAAATATTCTGGGGTGTTTTTTGCAATATGTAATTAGTTAGTGAATATAACAATGCAACTCATTTTTGTTACCAGCTAGTCGTTTTTTTTTTGTTGCAAAAATCCAGGCTACAATTTACTATTAATAATGTTTATTGTATTAAATAAGTAATAACTGTTCTCTCTGAAGTCTGCAAATGTTTTGTGCATAAACGTTTACAGACTCTATTCCAAAAATAAATAAATAAGAATAAATAAATATTTGTTCAATGTGAAATTTGAGCATCAATCCATATGTAGTATCAATAATAATAAAAGCATTCTAGCAATACAAGCAAGTCTTTTTGCTATTCTCAGTCTCAAAAACTTAGGCTTGCCTTGAATGGAAATGAAGAGCCATTACCGTGGTATTTCACACCTCGAGCTGGAATGTGGAAAGTGCTTAAAAACCTTACTCTGCTTAGAATAGTGGTTTTGAATGTTCCCAACACCCTGTGAGAAAACTACAGGCTGGCTGTCACCCCCACACAGCTTATCTACCAGCATTTAGTCTGATGTTTAACATGACAAAGGGCAGTTCTCATGGAGAGAACACCGGGAGAGCCGTTGTCTTACACATTCAGAATTATTTCGTAGAACCAGCTTTACTGGATTTATATGAGTTCGAGAATCTATTTCACTTTGGCTGCTTGCAGGGGGCATGATGGTTCAGAACTGTTGCTTCACAACTCAGTGTTGGGGGTCCGTGTGTCACCTCAAGTCTGTGTGCATGGCGTGTGCTTTCTGTCTTTCCTCCCACAGTCCAAAGATAAGCTTTGTAAGTCGATTGTTTCCAAATTGTAGTGTATGACTATGAGTATGTTTGCAATCCTGTGCCCTGTGATGGGTTTCCCCATCTTGATACAGATTGATGTTTGAAATATAATAATCTACAGCACGAGATGAGTCTCTCCAGGAACTTTTCGGGAATTTCTAAGCTGACCTTAATTTAGCAACGCTAATGCGTTATATAATTACATATTAAGTGCCATGTGTTTATCCACATGACACATCTGAATGACAAACACTGGAGATCTTGATTTACATGAAGAATATGTTGTCTTAATGTTCCCTTAAGAGTTACAATGTTCAAAAACTTCTTTCAGAAAACCATGACATAAAATTGTTGCTATTGTTAGTAATGGTCGAGCGATATGGTACAGTACTTAAAAGAAAAGCATTTATTAATTGTTTTAAATCAATGTCATATATAATTATTCATCTCCGTCAGTGACCTTCGATAATGTCCATGAGCACTTCCTGTTCAGAAAACTGCTGCAAAAACATGCTCATTTCATCCAGCAGCTCCTCCCCTAATAAAAATCCATGTATGTCGTGTAGAGTTTTCCCAATCCGATGGTCAGTGACCCGATCTTGTGCGAAGTTGTAGGTCCTGATTTTTTCTGATCTGCCTCTGGTACCAATCTGTTACAACAGAAAGTTAATATTGAAAATATTGTAAGTCTAGGGTCATGAAAAGTTCACATTAGTTAACAGTTAACATTTTTGTTTAATCTCAGTGGCCAATCTTGTCTAATCTAGTTTTAAAAATCAAACCTCGTACAAGGAATTGATGTCTTTGTTTGATGCATGCAAACATTTATTTTATGATTGCTTTTCTTAGGATTAAAACTTTGTGGGAGGATTCACCACATCCAACTCTAGAAACCAGATGGTCCGTATAAGTGTGCATAATGTCAACATATACACTAGAGGGTAGTGTTGCATAAACTTAGCCAGAAACCAATCCAAAATAAATTCTGATGTTTCACTAAATACTTTTACAATTTCCTTTAAATACAATTTCACTTTGTGATTAATAAAGTACTCTCTCTATCATATATATATATAGCATATCATGATAGAAGCAAAGTGCTGCAGATGTGATTTTACAGGCCAGCTTATGCATTTTTATTGAAGGAAAAAAAAATTAAGTCCTACAGTTAACACCAAATTGTACTTAAGGATATATTTTAAAGTATACAGTTGTCACAATCATTATTGACTTTGTTCTATTAATTACTGTTTACTGCTTTCATGTTTTTTAATGTAGAAATATTTTAGAAGATATCCTTGCTTTACAGCAGTTATTTGCATGTGCCCAAGACTTTTCCACAGGACTGTTTAAGTATTTGCTTTAGATCGCTTGATTTTTCAAGACCTCTATTTCACATCTCAGTGGAAGGAAAACACACAAGTAATTCAGTGTAAATGATCAAATAATGTTCTATATATTCAAACAAATAACGATTCTAAAACAACATGACAGACACCCTGGTTAGTAAACAAAGCAACTTCAAACAAACTCTCTAATTTAATTGTGTACACCCTAGACAGGGTGCCAATCCATCGGAAGGCACATGCGCGCGCGCGCGCGCGCGCACACACGCACACACGCACACACACACACACACACACACACACCCTGGAGGTGCCAACATCTACACCGCTGTACCACATTAGTATTCCAGCAAAAGAAAAAAAAATAGTAATAATTTTAGTCTACAGTTAACACCAATTGTACTTAAGGCTATATTTTAAGTATACAGTCGTCACAACCATTATTGACTTTGTTTCATTAATTACTGTCTACTGCTTTAGAAGATATATAGAAGATTAGAAATTTAACTAAGGTCAATTTTCTAAGATATCTTTGCTTCACAGCAGTTATTTGCATGTGCCCAAGACTTTTCCACAAGACTGTATAAGTATTTGTTTTAGATCGCTTTAAAGACTCATCACAGTTAGCTGGCTAGCTTGTTGATTACAATTAGTATGAATATGGAACTGTGAATTAAAAATAATGATGGCTAAGTATGAAAGTATGCTTTGGTTTGCACACTTGTATGTGGCAATAATAGATACTGTCTCATTTAAGGAAAAAAAACTATTTAAAAAAACTCAGTAGTGTACCTGAAGTTTGCGGGCGTGGTACCTCTTACTCGTCTCCTCCTCCAGCTTTGCGGCGTAGAGCTTGGCCCGCAGCAGCTTCATGGCCTTCTCTTTGTTTTTGATCTGAGAGCGCTCTTGCTGACACTCGGACACTGTGCCTGCAATTCCAACATTCACCTTCAGCACCCAGAAAGTCTAACATATTGTACACCCCTGTTGGAGTTGTTTGCCCTGATCTAGTCAAAAGGTTGGACACACCTCCTAATTCCATGGTCTTTCCTTATTTAAATGTATTTCTACAATGTAAAACAATGCTGAAATCATCAAAAATCTGTAATAATCTCCTCTGAACAGTTGATACTGAAACGTGTCTGCTACTTATACTCTGTAAAGCAATCAAACGGCTCTAATCTGAGGTGCTGTTTGTTTATTTTGAGGTGATTTTTGAGGCTGGTGACTCTAAATGAACTTCTCTGCAGCAGAGGTAAGTTTTGGTCTTGCTTTCCTGGGATGGTGTTCATGAGAGCCAGTTTCATCATGGTGCTTGATGGGTTTTGCAAATGCACTTGACACTAGGGCTGCACGATATATCGAAAAATTATAGTTATCGCGATAATGGTATACGCAATATCTGTATCGCAAAGAGTT